>VXBL01001169.1:590999-787397 GCA_013400195.1 Aramus guarauna | reverse complement strand
CGGCATCTTCTGGCATCGTCTTCCTCACCCGAACGGCCCCCCCTCTCCCCCTCCCCTCCGCGTTAGGAGCAGCAGGGGGAGTCAGCGTGGCCAGGCATAAATGCGAAGTTTGGAGAAGTTCGGGTGCCGGGCAGGGCTCGGCCGAGGCCCTCCTGCAGGGACGGAGCAGTGCCGCACCCGCAGCCGGGAGGGCAGGGTGAGCCGTCCGGGACGGTACCTCCGTCAGGGGCTCCTGCACCCCGCGGAGCCAGGTCCCGGCCCCTCCGGCCGCGCCGAGTGCCGCACCCCCAGAGAGCCCAGCAAGCCGCCGGGCCAAGGAGGGGCAGGTGATGCGGGAGCCTTGGCCGGGTTTGGTGGCTGAGACGCGGCGATACCTTCCCCTGCCCCGCTTGGTCATTTCAGATTTGTTTCCACAGCTGCTGTTGACACCTTGAGGTTTTAAAAGTGATTTGAGGCTGAAAGGAGGGATTCAGATCTACATGTACAATTCTAATCGGTACAGGAACTCTCCAAAGTGGGGTCTGCGATACTCTGGCACCTCATCCTGCAGTTCGTTATAGAACCGAGTTCTGAGAAACTTCTGTGGCTGGTTCGGCATTTGTATCTTTCTAATGAAACTGTTGGGTTTAACAGGAATAATTTGCATCCCTCTCAAATCAATCTGTTAGACCCGGCTCTGTTACAAAGCCCCCGCGAGAGCCACTGTGTTAAAGCCAGTGTCACTGGCAACCTGCAAACTGCGGCCCCGTAGCTCAGGCAGGGAAGGGGTTTCTGCGGGAAGACCCCTACGTGACCTTTGCGTTTAGCAGGCTAATACGAGATCGTGTTTATGAAAGTGTCCACCTAACTGATTTCACTTAAATTATTTGATAGCCCTGCCTGTGCGGACTCTAGCAGTTTTTATAAGCAATTTGAAAGTATTTATTGGTGCAAGCAAATGCTTAGTTTGAAAGATAAAATAGGATAACACTACTATAAAATACTCAATTTTCCACTTCTGCCGAGCATAACTCACTCCGAAGTGAACAGCTCTGCTTGAATCGCTCGGAATTGCACAGACCTCTTATACCTTTGTGCAGCACGTGTAAAATCCTGTTGGTGCACACTGGGGATTTCTGTTCGGGCAGGTGTAAACCCAAGGCCAAGAGGGGCCACGGCACCCACGGCACCGGGACAATTATCCCGGCACTGTGACGAGAAGAAGTGACCCGCGATCTAATTTGTAAGTGCGGCACTGGACCTGGATCAGGCAGTTCAGGGGCAGGGTGGCAAGCTAGGATTTTCTTTTCACATTTTATCCTGCCTTGGTTTGTGATTTTGAACCCTTCAGCTTCTGTGCCTTGGTTCGCAAATCACAAAACCGGGGATACTTATAGTGAGTTTTACATTTCCTCTCCTCCCTGGCTGCACAGACAGATACTGCACCTCTGATTAGGCTAGTTTGTTTATTATGAAGAATTGTGTATTAAATGCTGGTTTAACACAATGATGTTTTTATTAACAGTTCTCACAAACCGTGGGACATGGCATCGTGTGTTGGGACACTAGCAGGCGTCGGGAGGGGGCGCGAACGACGGAGTCCCCTCAGATTTTAACCTCTCCGTCTGGGATCTGCTACTTCTGTGCAAGCTGAAAAGATACAAGCTCTAGATGTAAGCAAAGCAGCGATTCAGGGGAGTCTGGGATCAGCGAGTAGCGGCTATTGTTCTCCAGAGCCATGGCTTAAATCCAAATGCTACACAGTGGGTATGGTATTTGTATCAGTGGCGTTTCAGTCTCAACATGCAAGACGAGAAAGTCACTGTTTTAAATGGTTACTCCTTTGGGAAGGGGAAATTGAGAAGATGGACTTCTGAGTGGAGCACTAGTGCGATGGCACCCTATCCTCGGTGATAAATGGGAGCATTAACAAGGCTTGGTCGAGAGGAACCCTACAGATTTATGGCTTCCTGTCTCCACCAGCAGATGCCATTATGGCTGACAGAACAGAATGCCTTTCAAGAGGGAACTGGGGTGGGATTATGAAGAAGAGGAAAAAAAAGCAAGCAGAATCTGGTGTCCATTTTTATCCACTGGTCAGAATTCGCTGATAGGTTTGAATAGAGCCGAAACTACACGGCGTTTGTCCGTTCCCTGTTTCTGTTATTTATGACTAAGTTGGTGAAGGTCATTTAGCATCTCTTCTAGCACAGGAAGAACCCATAATATTTACTGAAAGCATTTTTGCACACTTGAAAATTAGAGATAATAAAATGAACAGATAGCACTGAAGGCTTCCTTGGCTTATCCAATGGAATAATCTTGATGGGTGCTTAATGTTTACTTTGGAAATGTAGCAAATGATTCTGAAGCTATATTGAATTTTATCTATTTTTATTACATTGCAGAATAATATTTCTCTTTCCTGACAAAATGTTATGACCAGTAATAGCAATGGCAGTTATGCATGTTCAAAAAAGAGTAATCAAATCTCATGCTTCAGGGCATGAGCTGAATTCCCTGCTGGGATCCGGAAGGAATTTTCTCCCCCCAAATATAGCAATATACAATCAACTAGATATGTTCTTATAGGTTTTCCAATTTCTTGGTTAGGTGCAGATTACATGGAACAACAGTGTGATCTGGGATAGTGAAAATCCTCTGTTGCTATAGCTCCAGGGTGGTTTTGGTCTGATTTTTCAAAATAACGTGTGTGATTTGCTGTGCATTACAGTAAAGTTTACAGACATGTTTGTGCACAATAAAGGGCCAAATATGCTTCGTGTACTTGACTTTGATAACAGTTCCTATCGGGAGTAGTCACAACGAACTCAGCTGTGTAACTTGAAGTGTCTTATCTTCCTTATTTTTGTTGTCTGTCTGTCTTTCTGTGGCTGCTATGCTGATAATTAAATGGAGTGGGGGNTGTTATAAAAGCCTTCAAGAACTGTCCTCCACGGGTTTTTTTCCTTTTTTTTTTTTTTTTTCTCCTAGAAGTTATAAACAGGTAGGTACATAACTCATCTTGAATGAAATTCATCTTGGGGTTGATGACCCCCTTCACACTTTGCCTGCCACTTTAGAGAAAGAAAAAGTGGAAGTTCTGACAAGTTCTACAAATAAAAAAGAAAGTTAGAAATTACTTGGGTTTGATAAATGAAAAGTTTTCAATATGTAGTAATATTGCCAGCTAATGGCATTGTCAGCTTCAACTTTTGCTTCCTTCTTATTCAGAATTACTGGGGAAAAAATGATTGGAATAGAAATTGGGGTTACAGTGATTTTGAAAGAATCAGCTTGAGAGACAGGCTGGGGATTCCTTGCAGAAAAGAGAGGTCCTTGGGAAGTGATCCGGTGCAGCCCGCGCTGCCCGGGGAGAGGATTAGCTGTTCTCCTTGCACTCTTGAGGCATGTTTGACCAACACGATGCAGATTCAACAGTCCTCCAGGCAATCTATTCTACTGGCCTTACCTGTAGAAAATTTTCTTATGGTTGAAGACTTTTTTGGAAACCTGTCTGTTTCTTTTTATGGTGTTCCCAAATGAAATGGAGAACAGTTCATTTCCTTCCTCTTTGCAGCAATTTTTAATATGTTTGAAGACTTATTACATCTACTCACCAAACAACCCCAATTTCTTCAGTCATTCCTTGTAGGTCATATTTTCTGGTCCTGGCACTGTTTTCATTGTTCTGTGGCTGGACAACATATGTTTCAAAGTGCAGCGCCAAAAACTGGATGCCGTATTGCGTTTGAAATCTTCCCAGCACCAAGTGGGATTACTTCACATGTCTAACATATGACACTCCTGTTTATATGTCCCAGTTTGACATATGCCCTTTCTGCAACAGCATGACACTGTTGACTCATGTACAGCTTCTGATTCACTGTAACCCCAGATGCTTTCTTGCAGAACTGCTTTGTAATCAGTTGTCCCCATCCTATATTTGAACAGCTGATTATGCATCAGTGACAACTTTGCACTGATTCATCTTGAATTGCATCCTATTTTTTCAGACTGTTTCTGCGATTTGTCAAGATCATTCTGTATTATAATGCTGCCTTCAAAGGCTGTTGCCGTTCCCCCTAGCTTGGTACCATCTGCAGATCTCAGGCAAAGCATTTTCTGTTCCACCTTCTAAGACATTAATAAAAGTATTGGATACTGCTGGGCCCAGGACCCACTCCAGACATAATTCCAGCCTGACAATGGGCCATGAAGGTGTAATTTTGGAGCATGATTTTCCAACCTCTTCCAGCCCCCTGCAGTAATGTCATCTGGAGGATATCCCGTAGCTCACTTACGTGAGACTGTTATGGGAGACAGTGGTAGAAGCTTATCAAGATACATGACTTCCCTGTCCACAAGGTCTGTCACACTGTCACGGAATGAGATTAGGTAGGTTTGACATAATTTACCCCGAGTAAGTCCATGTTGTCTGTTGTTCGTCCCCAAAAACCTTATTCTAGGCTCTTACGGATAGTTTGATTGTTTTGTTCCAGTATTTTCATATGAACAGAAGGTAAGATGACCCAGTGGTCCCTTCCCACCCTTCCATCTTAAAGATAGCTGCTGTGTTTGCACTGGTCCAAACCTGGAAACCACTGGTCCTCCACAGGTCTTCAGGGATGATCACTGGTAGTACTGAAATTCTTCTAAGATGGGTTTGGTGGCCTGACCTTATTTATCTATGTGCTCTCTAAGTGCTCTTGAAACTCTTCCTCCTACTGTAGCCAGAGCTCCCACTATTCTGACACTGGGCTTGATTATTTTTGCAATCTGATCACAGCTGATTCCCGTAGCAAAGATGAGAGAAGGCTTTCTCAGGGTGATCTGCCAAAAGCTTTCTGTCTTTGCTGAGGACAGATGTAATCTTGCCTAGGTCTTTTCCTGCACGGAGAAGGCACTTACCAAACACTTTCTTACTATGTTCCTCTGCAGTTGTATCTCATTTTGTGACTTTCTCTTTATAATTTTTCCCTGAGTATTCATGGTCACTATAAGGAACTCTTTTCTGCACATTTAGACAAATACTCATTTGTTAATGGGACATATATTTGGGATTTTTTTGTAGAAATATTCCTCGCCGTGCTATACAACAGTCTTTTTACCTACAAAAGGGTAGAACAACAGCACTGGGGCAAAATCCATTTTCCCCCTTTGAGGCATTTCTCTGCACACAGTTCAGTTACTCCAGTTCGGTGCGGTGGTAAGGAAGGTTAGATTTCCCCTCCTGGGATGAAATCCTGATATTGCTAATAATGTGTACTTTGAGTAACAGCAGGCAGCATTTCCAGAGCCCCTTGCCTTCTAATCTTCAGCTAAAGGATTCACCTTTTGGCTGCAAAAAAGGCATTTGAGTTTGAACTCCCATCTAACTGCAAAAAATAATCTTTTGTGGCCAAGTAAACGAGAATTTAACGCAGAGCGATGGTTTGCACAGCTCTGGCTGCAGCTACCTTCTCCAGCCACATCTGTGGTTCATCTTCCATCACAATGTCATCAGCTGAAACATCCCATAAGATCTCATTCAGAACCATACATAAGGCTCACCATGCATTTTTTAACTATGACATCCTATTTCCAGAATTTATAATTCAGTCTTGCAAACCTACTCCAGACTGAAACAGCCTGGAAGCTCTCATTTTAGGAATTGAATTTTCCTTTTTTAAATCACAACAAATCTCCAGTTTAAAAAAACCAACAATAAACCCGTCACTTTTTTCTGAAACAAGCACAGCAACACTGTAATGCCACTTCCCAATCAAAACAGCAAAAGCAGCTAATTGAATTAGTTTGATCTAAAAGTTGTTCATTCCGCAATCCACAACCCCCCTGTTTTCTTCAGTGCATTTTGAGTTAAGTCCCTAATCAGTGAGCACACTGGACTAGTGGATTTATTTTCATTTCTAAAAAATAACAACATCTTTAGAATTTTTTAAAATAATAACAATCAGCTGGAACTGGGCAGGAAATGGACTGTAGTCTCAGAAGAGTCCTTGGAAAAAGACATAATTGAAAAAAAGGAAGAACTGAGAACTGCCATTTTTAGGGTGAAAAAGCAACATCAAGAAGGCAGTGTTCTTCCAAAACTTTTTTCCTAAACTATCATATTTCACTGAAATATATATTTTAATAGGTTTTTTTTTTTAAATATGCTATGAATGTTAAAATTATAAACTGGACATGTTTTATGCCATGCCTGTATAACTGCTGAGCACCTTACTGCAAAGTCGAGGTCTGAAGATGGTATCAGGGGTTTTTCCCTGTGAATCAAAACCATGGCTGTGCACTGCTGTAACTGGGAACGAAAACCACACGGGTGCCTTTGGTCCTTTCTTGTAGAGAGCAACGTTTCTAAGGAATCCTCTGCCCATATGAAAGTCACACTTAGAAAGACCTTGTCTGTTAGTTGTTAGAGGTTGCGAGGCTGTGTCTTCTGAAGGAGGCAGAAGCAGATTTCTTTGGGAAAGGTGGGGATGGGAGAGGCCAGGCCACTTAGTAAATATTGGGAGCTCTTTGAAGCTGTATTCCTCTCTTCCTTTTAAACATTTAGTAGCCATCCAAATAAAGAGAGCAAATAAACTGTGAAAAATGTTACACAGTTGACAAAACCAGATAAACATCTACAGAAAACTTGGGGTTAGAAGCTGCGTGCCCTGAGTAGAAGGCAAGGTGAAGACCTAGATGTGTGGGACTAAAGTTGCTTTTGGAAATGGCTATAGCAGTCTCAGTTTGACAAAGTATGCAAATACCCCTGTCTATCGGGATAATTTCATCATAAAGCACCCAGGCCCATGGTACTGGGACGTGTGCTATCCATTATCACAGAATCCCCGAGTGGTTTGGGTGGGCAGGGACCTCCCAGCCTCCCCAGTGCCACCCCTGCCATGGGCAGGGACACCCTCCACTAGCCCAGGTTGCCCAAAGCCCCATCCAACCTGGCCTTGACCACTGCCAGGGAGCCAGGGGCAGCCACAGCTTCTCTGGGCACCCTGGGCCAGGGCCTCAGCACCCTCACCAGGAAGGATGGCTTCCTTATCAGATAAATTAATTGTTTGTGCAGTGTAAGGCTATTCTTTCTTTTATTGGTATGATTACTTATTATTGTCATTTATAGTTAGAGAATAAAATTATGCTGGCAATGGGAATAATTGATGTATCTGACATTCTGGGGGCTGAAATGGTACTGGTACTTCCTAAAGCCTCCAGTATTCTGTCTCTGATGATAGCTGGGGTGCCAAATACTTTAAGAACCTCTAATTGTCTATATTGCCACTCGTACTAAACCATGTCACCCGCTGAGCCATACTGGGATTTTTTTTTAATGCCAAGAAAAGACATGGACAAACACTGTTTACACATACCAAGCACATCTCTTTGATAAACAATGCAGAGAAAGTTTAACTGAAATGCTAAAGCCACTAAGAGGGACAAAATGCCTAATATGATTTTAATTGAAATGTTATTTTAGTAACACGAAGCTCTTATTGATATAAGGAACAAAGCTTTCGTACAGGAAAAAGCAATGATTCCATGTGAAGACTAAAGGCAGGCAAAAATACTGGCACTAGTTCTTTCTTTCTCCACAAGAACTGTCAGAAACCCCCGAGTGTTAGTGAAAACGAGCGTGCACCTGGCCCAGAAGAGTGAGCTTGTGTTTGTGGGTGGGACTGCCCGGCTCTTCCCAGGTGGCTCCACACACCCACACCCACACACACCCACCCACACACCCACACCCACCCCCGTGAGCTGCCCCAGCTCAGCCCAGGCTGGTCCCCACCGCGGCTGCCCTCTGCCCACAGCTCCAGCTCCTCTCTGTCAGGTACGTGCCCGTCGGGAACGCCGTGTCTCGTGTTTCCTGCGCAGTTTGGTTCGAATATGTGCTGTAAAGCAGTGTCTGAAGGAAACAGCCTCTTTCTTTCTCTCCGTGAGTGGAGAGTGTAACCTGCACCC
Source organism: Aramus guarauna (assembly GCA_013400195.1). NCBI lineage: Eukaryota > Metazoa > Chordata > Aves > Gruiformes > Aramidae > Aramus > Aramus guarauna. Next base: position 779,462 of record VXBL01001169.1, on the reverse strand, counting down.
TTAGGTACCTAGCACAGGTTGCCTACACCTAAGGTAAGTGCTCACCCTTAGTGTTTTCTCTGCTACCAATGTGCAAACTTCTTTGGGGTGAACGAAAAGGAGTTTTGTTGGTGAATTACACGCAGCGGAGAAGCTGAAGATGGAAAGCAAAGAGCATTCTGTATCAATGACTGAGTTACAAGAGCAGCAGATCAGAAACATTAAAGTCTAAAATGTTAATTGTGAGACAAAATCGGCAACATCCTTCCTAAGTGGAACAAAGAGGAGAATATTTAGAAACAAGAAAGACTTATTGCTCAGCAATAGTCATTGGTTTTGTATTAAAAGTGTCCAAAATAAGAGTGGTAGCAAACCTAGAAAACTGGGACTTTCTGGAGAGTCTGGAGGCTGACGGTGGAGGGGAATAGTGCTGTATTCATGCTTCCTCAGGACAGATGCTGTGTGGTGCTCTTTCTTTGAATAAAAGAAAAATGCTAGGAGTTTTTTACTGGCCATGCCTGGTCAGAATGCTTTTTCCTTTGTTCCTAAACCATCAGGCATTTCGGAAGCACCTGTGTCACTGGTGGCAAAACTCCTGGGACCAGCTGTGCTGCCCCACACCTCTTTCGGAGGAGACTGAGCGAGTTCTTACACACCCTCAGCCTGACTCAGGGTTGTGGATCTCAGGTGGGACCGTGAGTGAACTGGTGAGGCCGGGCGATGGGGTGACACCGCATCCCCTTGGGCTGAGCCATGTCACCTGGCACGGCAGCAAAGGCGTCTGGTGGTGGCACCTGCCCCTGCCTGGCCAAGGGAGGGTGCTCGGCGGGCAAATGCCCTCAACCTTCACCGCGCGTCTCCGCTTCTGAACAAGAGGTCTGAGGCTGCTCAGTTTGGCTTGAAGAGTCTTTCCATAAAAAGCGGGATACTTAACGGGGGAACGGAGTTCTGGTTTTGTGGAACAATATTACAAAAGGAGACATCAAGCCATTTTCATGGAAATTGAGTGACACTTTTATGGGCCTTTCTCTACTTCTGCTTCTAATATAAACTGCATAGTAAATACAGGTGAAATAAAAAAAAAAAAAGCCCACCTGTCAAAATATAGCTCTGTTTGGTTACCTCTGTCCATGGGACAATTTTAGTAACCTGTCAATCAATGGGCTGCTAAATAGCCTCTCCGAAGCACAATCTGCTATTTCAGACGACATCAGTGTGTCAATCATTTATTGAATCAAAGCCAAATTTGAAGCAAAGCAAGCCCAGTTTGTCAATCACTGCTCAGTATTCTCTCCACTAACCACCTGACAGCTTTTAACTTTTCACTTTTATATTCCATGCAGCTAGTTAAGATTCTTTCATTTTTAATTGGGCTTCTTTTATGATTGGTAGCTAAGCAACTAATATGTTGTTTTATATGGTAATAATGGGCCCAAACTTGAGAGCTTTCTTGACCATTCCTATTTGTTGTTGGGAAATTATTTTCCTTCAAGTTGCTAAATAGCAGATGTAGCAGAAACAGTTATTTAATTATGGGTTGTCCTGTTGTTTCTATCTATAAACACTTTTGGCACTGTTTAAAAATAAACACTGCATGCGCTGGCAAATATATACTGAGTGATTTTAACTCCTGATAGAGTCCCTTGGAATTTCACTGCTCATTTACAGGGAAAACTGGGTGCAAAAATGAAAGGATTGCCAAAAAGCAGTTTGGAAAAATATTAGCAAAGGACAGAGCGAGAAATCTCTGTTCCAGAATCCCACTAGGCTTTAATCCAGCCTGATCAGTTTTCAGTCTTAATTTAGGTACAATTAAATTTCTGAGGCCAAGTACAATGCTCTGAACCACCACCTCTCCAAACAAGCCAGCAGCTCTTCCTGAACAAGCTCAGCTGGCTTTTCTGTCCAAAACAGTGTTTCGAGTTAACTAAGATTTTCTGTACCTGAGATCTAAAACTCTCGGGCCAGGACCGGGTCCCCCAGAGGTGACCACAAATCCTGGCGTGGCTTCAGTCCCACGTCCCCATCGTGCACAAGACGAACACTGCTTTCACATGTGTAAAATGATCTTAGGGCTAGTAGTAAGTGTTCTTGTCTTTCTGTTTCTAAAAACTGTCATCAGTAAAGCCAATGTGTTGTTTTCAGACAGAAAGAATTAACTTTCTGTCCTTTCCATGAAAGGAAGTTTGGAAAAAGAACTATTTCTGTGTTACAGAAAATTCTATTTTGGGTTCAAAAGAGTTTTCTTCATTTAATTCTTTTGCATATCTGTTTGATGGGCTTCTGGCTGCCTTTTGACAGACGGCTGTCATCTGGTTTGATCCAAAACTGTGAAACTCCAGATGTGCCCAAGAACTTGGGAGAACATGGGTATACTTTTGCAAAAAGCTGCAGTAGGTTTCAAGGCAATCTGATACCAAATGTACTTCCCAGTCCTATTTGAATTTCACATTGGGTTTTGTATTTGTTTCTACCAAAGACTCAGTAAAAGAGACGGCAGCCCGTGAGGTTTGAAAGTGGAGAGGCAAACAGAGGCTTTGGTGGAGTCCCGAAGGGTTTCAGAAGTCCAGTCAGGTGCTGAGTGTAGGTGCTGTCCCCCTGTGACGAAGCTGAGGGAGGTTCTGGAGAGCACTGGGAAACACGCTGGTACTGTGACTGAGTGCCCCGCGCTTCGGAGGAAGGTCCTAGCAGACAGCTGAGATTGGATAATTAATAAAACAACAGCTATAAAGCAGATCATCCTTTGAAATTGGATGAAAACAGCAGCTACTCCTATCTCACAAATGAGTTCTTAAGGAAGTGCCAAAAAATAGTTTGTTTTTTTTGGGTTTTTTTTGTTCTTGATGGGATTTCTGATACCTTCCATTGAAATCGATGGAGTTAAGTGATAATGAATTACTATGAGATCAGGGATGGGCATCTACATTTCACTGGCATTCCAACAGATGAGATCTAAGTTTGCCTGACTGCACAAGTGATTAAGAGATATTTTTTTATGGACAGATTTGTTCTATTTATATAACTAGATATTAACAAAAGTTTAAAAAAGGTGTTTTGATCCCATGCTGCCTCCATGGTTTGGCACAGATTGTTAATCTTGGCTCAAAGGGTGTTCAGGCCTGGCTGAACATGATGCTTAGCTCTTGTAGTTCAGGCATCTGAGCAGAGGGGAAACCCACACAGCACCCACCTACACAGCACCTGGTCTGTGAATTGGCATAAGACTCTCAATGGAAGAAATAAGATACAGAAGATCATAAATATTATAGCAATAAGAGAAGGGCAGGGTCAGGAAAGGCAGAAATATTTGCAGAGGATTTTGGTCATTCACATAAAAATAATACTAAGAGATGTCCTTCTGCACGCAGAAATGTCGGTTTGCCTGCGTATGTGTTATTACTGCTCTCCAATAGCTCTTAAGGAGCCTCTGGATCAGAAGAGATGATACTTCTAAATGCATTCAAGCATATAAATTGTACAGTGGCATTTTTGTTAGATGAAACCTGTTGGCCAAGAGCAACCCCAAAGCACCTACTTGGTTGAAATTCCCAGCAGGGCAGAAACACGGAAAGTCTCTCTCTGTATTGATGTGGTAGTTCGCTCGGTCTTCAGTGCATCCATGGAACGTCAGGGACTTGCCTTAGAGTGTCACTGATGACACAGGATGCACAAGGACTTACAAGGTTTATAGAGCTGTTCATCCCAGGCCAACTTGCCGACATGGGGTCTGAGCTGTTCTTCCCTGGGTCGGTGGTAGTTCTTCTCCGAGCGCTTACTCTGGTAAGGTAGACACGTTCCCTGGAACTGGAGAGAGAAAGAACAGGAGTTGTGCTTGATCGTTAATGCTGTCTAATGCCCAGGTTCTTTACTGCACCGTACCGTCAGAGCTTTGTAGTGGTGCAGCCCCCGTACTTGGGCTGAGTCTCTCTTTGCCTTATACTGAGAGTGGTTCCTGTAGTTCATGGCGAAGCACCACTTGTCCCTGAGTGAACTGTGCAGAGGTCTCCATCTAAAATGTTAATATTCACCATTACCTACTTAGCAAGCCCATTTTTCCGCCTATGTGTCAAAAAGTTGATCAGTGTCAACTGCTGCCTTTGTTCACCCCTGTCACGGGAGCGGCGCAGAGCCAAAGTGATGAATACTTTTCCTAACTGGAAATGGAGGGAGAATTTGCTAAAACAGAATGGTTACCTGTGCTGGAATGTGTCCAGGATACTCTGGTTAACACAGCTCCCCTTCCAACATGTAAAATGGGACCTTTAGCTATGCTGAGTGCTTGGATGCTTTGAGTTTACCTCTCGAATGCCTACTAACCAGGAGCACTGCGCAGCCCAGTAAATCACCAGGAACCCTGTCCGTGTCACCTTGGTGGTGGTTGGTGTCCGTTCTGTCACACTCTTCCCAACCCGCTGCACAGCGTACAGCAGTCGGAGCATTTCCAGGAGCACGGAGAAGAGACTATGCTTACAAACCGGTTTTATAATCTAGAATTTATACATTGAGCGCTGTAGCTGGTGTCATTTAGAAGTACTAACTGCTAAACCTGCTAGCTTTCAAAACAGAAAAGCAAGGCTCAACACTTGCTCAGTTACACAGGTACCTCAAACGGAAAGTGAGGCTTTCCGTGCGGGCGGAAGGGTAGCGTTCAAGATGGGCTTTGTTCAGAGCAATAATTGTTCTTTAGAACTAGAACCAAGAACAAAATGGGTTAATGTACACATACAAATGTGTATGCACACATGCTGTGCTTGATGCCATGTAAGGAGTTTAAAACCATGGAAAATCATCCTGAGAGATTTTAAAATAGCAACAAAAAATTAAGATTGCTTAATTTTAAAACCTGGCTTTTATTTGACTTAACCAGCAGACTCAGCTGTGGGTTTTTATAAATCCTGAAAGATATGCAGGATTTCATACACCTACAAACCCCATTTTTTGTTAGTAATGCCTTTCTGATTAATTGCATATGTTCTATACTCACGAAGTTGAAGAGTATTCGAGTGCCTGAAATTATGAGCACTTCAGCAAACCAGTGAAGATATCTGCAATGTAAACTTTACACATACATGGTCTGCCCTGCCAATGACCTTAATCTCCTTCTAGCAGGGGAACACAGCATGTACTGCAGTCAGCGCTAGCTTTTTCCTGATCCCCTTTTAAGCACATACTAATAACATTCATGTAAGTGTAGATGCTGTTACGGGCTCGAGTCACTGGAGGATATAATGAATTAAAGTCACTTGACCTCAGAAGAAAGTGCTGCTTTGAGCAGGTAACACTCGAGCAACCCACGTTTTCCGTACCGCCCTGTATCCCAAGGTTTTTAAGACTCTTAAAGAAGAAGAGAAGGGCTGTGGTTCCATTAGGACTTCCATCTAGCTGAGCTGATTTGATGGTTTTGAGGTGAGCATAGATAAATCAGCCTGAAAATAATTCTGTATTACTTCACGCCTCAGTTTCTCTGGGAATAAATATTGATATCATGTTTTCCAGGACTTACTTTTCAAGGATGGCACGAAACCATCTTTTGAAGGCTTTAGATTTTCTGGTAAAAGACAGATTCAGTTGAAAGTGGTATCACTACACTTTAAAACATTGTGCAAGCTACCAAACTTTGTAGTTCCTCTTTAAAGAACAGATCGCAACCTCTTCAGTACCGTTCAGTATTAGAACCCGTCCTAACATTTTTGGGAGGATGCCTAGCAAAAATCTTGTGCCGTTCTTTGCTATTATGTAAAAGTTAAGTTCTAAGTTTCCATTCTCGTGAGAAAAGCCAGCTGTTTTATTGACAGTCTGGATGCTATATTGGGGAAGTTGGTTTGCCCAAGAGGACAGAAACGACTCCGTTATTTTCATTTGTACTTGTTTAATACCCATGCTGTGGTTTATATCTTAATATTTTTTTGGTACCTGTAGAATTGTTCTTCAAAGTGGTTTAATAAAAAGTATCTATAACTGACTTAATTTACTGGCAAAGTACGATTTCTTAAGTTATGGAGAGAAATTGGAATTGCAGGTTTATGTCTACACCTTTCCACACATTGCAGAGTGACATGTTTGTTTAATAAATGAAGTATCATTTATTTAAATACACTCCTGTAGCCGGTCCTGCAGACCTTGAGGTTATCATTTGTAGTTTTATTTGGGTCTGTCCTCAGTTGGGGATGTTTGTTTAGTTCTGTTTTGGGAGAGCCATTCACTCCTGCTTCCAAATGCCCAGCGCCTTTTATGCCATTTACTGCTACTTGTCTCTTCAAAGTGTTTCTATTTGGGTGTTTTTAACATAAAGAAAAACGGTTCCAATATCAGTGAAAGAAGCATTATGTACAATGAAACAAGTTTAACACTTAAATTTAACTACATACTGAACAGATCCTGCAGTGCGGGAAATCGGCTCCATGTTGCTCTTGTTGACTAACTCTCTGATTCGGTGCTGATTTTTAAGGAGAGGAATTCTTCTGTGGCTCATAGCGTGATCCGTTGGCTCACAGCTCGCTGCTGAAAGATGCGGAGCAGCTCCGCTAATGGTTCTGCAGGTATTTCTGTGTCACGCAGACGTCTAGTGCTCTCGTGTTGTAGCTCCTAGCAGGATAACTGCCCGAGGGTCTGCTTGGGTTTGTCAACACCGCCCGCTCTACGCTGCCTTGTCCTTACTCTGCTCCTGCCTACCTGAGTTGTGAAGGCTATGCTTCGTAACACCGCTCGTGGTATGGATAGCCCCTGGAAGGAGACAGCCTGCCTGAACTGAGCTCCTGGAAGCTGGGAATTGCCTGTTGGGTATTGTGGAGCTGACGATGGAGATCAAGGTACAAGGTACAAGGTACCGTTGCGATCGGTACAAGGTGAAGAGGTTTTGGGGCTGCTCTGGTATGTACCATGAACATGTGAGCCCCGGGCTGGGGGGTCAGCGGCGGGGTAGAGGCTACTCACTGTAGAGGCAGCTCTGCAATTTGTGCAGGGATGTTCCCCTGCGAGCGAAGGGCACTCTGGGTGCCGTGTCAGAGCTCTGTCCCAGCGTGTTCCCACTGCCGTCTGCTCCGTTCCCTGGTGTCCCCACTCGGATGTCTCGGGGCATCCCTGCACAAGAAATGAGAAACCTCCTTCATTTCTTCGTGTTCCAATGTGCTAATGTTCCTGTTTGGAAGGGAGAGGAAACTTTCAGTGAGAAAAATGGTCCTTGACTTGAGGCCGGTGCTGCCAGTGCGCTGTGTTGGGCTGGTGTCTCCCTTCACGGCTGTTACAGATTTCATGCTGGTGAAGTGCAGGGTATCGTGGTGTTTGGTGTATAGACGATAACCAAATATTGCTCTTTGCACAACTGCATCGACTGTCAACTTGATCAGACCCTGATTTTCTTTTTTCCCCCAACTCACTTCACAAGTCTGTTGAAAAATTAACTTTTGAAAACATAACCGAATACTTCATAGAAACTCCCTCTATCACTCCTATGGGCAAATTTCATCGACTTGGAATTTAAGAGCTAATTCTGCTTCTTAAGTTATATTCTCTTCAATTCACATTGGCAGCTAATGAAATAAGAGAACACTAAGGAAATAATTAAATGCTGCGCAATTAGGGCTACAGCGCATCAGGATACAAATAAACGCAAGCCAATATATCCTTTCATGGATTAAACTTGTCTTTATTTTGTAGCCTTTGATCTGTCTGTACCGCAGACTAAAATCTTCCAGGGCGCGATGGTGTGATGCTCGGACCCGACGTGGCCCGCCTGCGCTGAGGTCGGCGTGTCGCGTCGCGGGCTGCAGGGATGCGCTGCTGGCAGGCGTGTGCAACCGCCGTCAGAGCCGGGAAAGCGAGGTCTGCTTCTGTACGCGGAGCCTACTGCTTTACTGCAAGCGCCTTTGAGCTTCGGGTGGGTTACAAATTCATCCTGAATTCCTGCAACAGATTAGGGTTTAAAAAAAGCAAAACAGCAAAGAAATGCTCAGATCAAATATTCGATATATTTTCTTTTCCCCGAAACCGGTTTGTGGTTCGTGGGTTGTTTTCTGCCTCCTCCATTTTCCAGAGTGCTCTGTGGCTTGCTGGACCATTGTTTGGAAAGACCTTTCGGAAACAGGGAACAGTGACGCTTACCCAAATATTATTAGGTTAATTCCAGCCCGGGTAGCTTTCATGAGAGGTCTCTGACGTTGAACAAACCTGTTTCCTTCACTAGGATGTGTCAGTTAGAAACACCAACTGCAAGGATTTCTTATGTTCTCACGAAAAAGGAAGGAAACAGCTGGTAAATGTTTCACAGATGGTAAAGCTCTTGGCATCTCTCAGGAGAGGGCCACCCATACAGATGGCTCATTATTTTAACATTTGGATTTTCATCTTATTAAAACATCTTTTTTTTTCCTGGTTTTATTTAGCATCATAAATTCTCTTACACTTTAGTTAACAACTCAGTGATTTGGGGGAAGTGTGTGCGCTATAAGGAACATCATTTGGCTAAAACACGTATCTGCATCATTATTCTCAGCTCTGATGTGTAGTGAGTGGACTTGAACCTGATTAAAAATACCAAATGCAAGAAAATGCTTAGAAATGTGACTTTATCAAGCAAAGGTCAGCTAAGCCTGTATAGAAGCTGAATTATTCAGCAAACGAAGAAATGTTCTGAGTGAAACAAACAAACATTTCTGTCTTGGGCATTGCATCAATTAATGCTGTGATGCTTTCTGCATACGCCACAATAGACAGGCATCGCATGTGCTGAGTGTTAGTAAATGTTTTGTGCTTATGGTATCACTAAATACAAAATACTACTTTTAAAAAGATCTGGTCAATAACCCAGATGACACTCAGGTTTTCAGAAATGTTTGTAAAATGATGCATTTGCAAAGGCAGTTCCACCTTGCATTTACGATGGCATGTGCAATCATAAACATGCAAATAGATGGTATGTTTAGCATATGTCATACATAAATCCCAACTCCACACACAGTTTAGGAAATATCATTAGTCCCATTTGGCGTGATGGCAGGGGGAGGGGATGGAAACGGTGCCAAAAGGTGACAGAACTTGTCCTGTGTGGCAGAGGAAATTGGGGAGACTTAAATTGAGTTTGGACGTTCCGGTTTTTGGCTTTAGTGCTTTATTTTACTTGCTCCCTTGATGCTGGCCGGTCTCTTCAGTAGCTGACGCTGCGCAGGTGCCCGGTTTGGAGAAGCTGAGGCAGAGCCGTTCAGCCCTTCCCGCAACAGCACGCAGCAAGAGGTAGGAGATGGGGGGGGAGGAGGGAAGAAGAGAAAGTCCTGGATGTAATGCCAAATCTTTGGCCTCTCTTTTTCAGAGGGCTTTTTTGGGTTCATTTTGCTTTGAGGTTGGTTTTTCTTTTAAGTTTCAGCATGGCCTATGAAACTACTCAAATAGAGGCTTGTTCTGTTAATATGGATCAAGAACAGCACAGATTGCCGTATGGATCCATCTATAAAGATTGAAAAGTAGCAATTGATGCATGTGCTACAGCTGCCTTGCAAATCTCTTTGTGGTCCCAACCAAGGTATGGACTGCCTTAACTATCTTGGATTCTCTATGATTAGGCTTGTTCTCTGCAATTTTGTTTTAATTAAAAATTAAATAATCAGGAGTGGGAAGAAAGAAACCTAAGTCTTTTCCTGCACGTGTATGTGCAACTCCCCATTGATTCCAGCAGGTTACATCAACAGCAAAGATTTGACCCGAAAGCTAACTACAAATATTCCATTAATAAATCCCGGGACAGATTTGTAGCATGTAAATCACTGGAGCTCCACTGATGCCAGTGTAGTTATGCTGATTTACATCAGCTGAAGAGTTGGCCTGTGGAATTCACATTCCTTCTGAGATCAAAGATGTGTCAGCAAATGGTAAACTTAATTTGTATTTTTCAGCCTTCTAATTTTAAAATAGCCAAATTGATTTATTATTAAACGGCTGGGTTCTTATGGCGAGACTTTGTATGCCACGTTTCAGCCAGACGCCACTCTCGCAGCCAAGCTGTAAATCCTTCCAAAATGGGGTTTTTAGCTGAAATGCTGAAAACTCTGTAATGCTTGTGGGTTCTGCTGTGTCATATTTATAATGGATGGGCTAATCTAACCATATCCTAAAAAATGAAAGGCATGAGGGGCTGGATGGCTCAGAGGGTTGGCAGAATTGCCAACTTAAATTCAGTCATAGCCAGAAGTGACAAAGCTGTTACCATTTTTGGAAGCCTATGAGATGAGTTGTTGAGGCTCAGTCAATTTGTTGTCTTTCTCTCCTTTGAGAGGTCAAAGAACGAGTGGGCCACGGAAGAAACTGGTGCTCTGCCTAGCTGCTCTTGACTTCTGGTTTGTGTGGCACTGCAGCCGGTGCCTTTCAGAAGTACTGCAGAGGTCCCCGAATGGGCTGGGGGGTAGTTGAACGTTTAGCGTGGATGCTCTGGGTAGTGAATAACTTGACGTGCAATGTTCATCAACCATGGGATGGCTGCTGTAATATGGAGAGGGCAGTATTTCCAGTGTCCCTCCTGACCTGCTTCCAGGCTCCCCTGTACTGTTTATTACTGTGTTTTAATAGAGGACTCAATTTAAGTGTCTTAATATCATAGGAAGCTTATCGGAAGTGCTCAGAACTGTTGATTCTACTAGGAGCATTGCAAACTTAGATTAGAAGGTATGTTGGAGCTCATCTGGTACAACCTACGTGCTCTAAGAAGGCACTACCTTTGAAGTTAGATCCAGCTTTGAATTCAAATCACTTTGTTCAGGATCTTCTTCACCCAAGTTTTGAATATCTCAGTGGATGGAGATTTTGCAGCCCCTTTGGGCAAGCTGTTTGCATTGCAATGGTGATTGAGCAAGCAGACCAAGAAAGGCAAGATATATTTAAGCATGTCCTTTTGTTTGATTTCCTATGGAAATAAACTGAATGCAAAAAAATACTGTTGGTGGGTAATAAATTAGGCAGATATCAATGAAAACCTGGCAGTGCTGAAGCTCCAAGAGATAACAGGGATTCTGTAAGTTGGATGAAAATGGGTGGCCAGATAGAGGGGGAAGAGATCATTGTTGAAGGACAGGTTGTGTATAAACTCCGTGGGCAGAAGGAACCCGGGGAATCCCTCACAGACGCTCCAGCAGCAGGGGTAGCTTCAGGTGGGTCCTGCAGCCTCTTGGGCTTCAAGTGACTGCAGGATAGAAATCCATGAAAAGCAGGCTTTGTTAGTTCTTGTCATGTAAATTGCTAGTGTCTTTTTTTTAAGTCTTTAATTGCAGTATTTAGTGTTGATAACTAGAGAGGCACAATCTCTAGCGGAGACTGAAAGCTGTTTTTTACCATTAACGTCTTTATTTGTGATTCTGAGGTTTGGGTGCACTGTAGTCTCTGAAAAAGGGCATAGTGGAAATAAAGTGATACAGAAGGTGAAATAAGGAAGAGGCTTATTTTGTCTCCTGAGAGCTTGTATTGGCAACAAATGAATGCCACCATTACTTTCAAGCTCATCTAAAATGAAGGTTTCTAATCATGCACAGACAGGTATTCTAATGGACTCCTAGTTGGCCATAGCACAAAACCAAGTAGTGAAATGGAAAAATAGCTAATGAACTGCACAATGTAAAATGCACGCTTCTCTCTTGGGGCTATTGCTACAAAGCATCACTGAAAGAGTTTGGTAGGAGTCACCGTAGATATTTGCATGCAGGCTGAGTGTATCCAAGCAGCGTTAGCTTTAAAAACAGCCCGAGCTACACGGCCCTCTCCGCTCTGCACGAGAGGTTAATCACAAACCAGCAAATGGAGAAGGGGCTTGCACCACGTACGGGCATGGTGCAGTGTCTCGTGGAGGTGGATTGTCACTGCTGCAAAAAGGCTACAGGAGAGCACGGACCAGTGGCCGATAGATAAGCAGCAGTTGGTTTCATATTTGTTTTGCCCTTCAGAAACGTGTATCCTAATTTTGTTAGTTTTAGATGTTATTAGCTTGCAAGGGAGTGTGGATTGCATCTCTGAAATCTAATGTGGGCATGGGGCTCTCTTTTTGATCATTATGGGGTATGAGTGTTTTGTAATTCTTCTAGTGCAAAAGAAGCTGTTTGGTGACAGGCATCAAGTCAAATTCCTGCAAGAGGCTGGCAGCAGAATACATTTGTCTATTTAACGGCATGCAAAACACTTGTCAAGACAGATTCTGGTCCCCTCTCCTAAGCAGGGACTCTCGCTACCTTGTGTTCCAGATAACCTGGCAGAGAGCGGCTAGTGCAGAAGCACATGCTGAGCTGCTAGCAGGACTCTTACCATGTCTCTGGTTCCGGCATCTGTCAGATAGAAACCTCGCTAGCACATTGCAATGGGAGAAAAATGAAAGGCAGAAACATTTACATCTGGAGATAGACTGTTCTGTTTCAGTCTTTCTTAAGACCCTCTGAAGAGATGACAGGTTGTCTCATTCTTTAATGCATTTGCCACCATGTTGCAGCATTGGCTAGGAAATCATGGGGATAAACCGCTTCCTCTGGGAGAGGACCGAGGGTGAAAGGCTGGAGGAAGCGTGGTGGCGGTGGGCAAAGGAGAGCGAACGCCTGGAAATGAAGCTTCAGCTCCCCTCTGGAGGAGGAAATTAATTCTGCTTTGTTCCCCTCCCACTGCACTCGGGTGCAGCATAAAAGTTTTTTATATTTGGTGGCTTCGACTGTGCTATAGACTTGGTTTAAAAAGTAAAGGCGTAGAAGTATAGGGCTGAGGTTGCTACTTGTACTACTGTTCTAATTATAGCTTTGTTTTCTTCTGGATCCTCTCTGCTATTAAAATTGTGCTTATCTTCATGCTGTGTCTCCCTCTTTCTGCTTCGTATCCCCAGTTCCCCTGCAGACATTACCCTTCTCCCTGTTCCCCTCGCTTGCATCTCCTGTTGTCTTGACTCCTCCGCTTCTTCCTGCGTGTATTTCTCGCTGCCCCTTTGCCAATTCAAAAGTGTTATTCTATCATTTCAAGTGCTTCAAGCTACCTCGGGGGCCGTCTCCTCCTTTAGCGCGAGCTGACCTTTTCTGAAAGCCAGCCTCACCTCTTCAGCATCCCGCTCCAGAGGCTAAGGAGGCAGGCGGGCTCTGGCGTGTGATGGTCAGCTCTGGCAGAAGTGTCTGTCTGGTTTGGAAGGGGAGGAGGGAAAGACGGGATGGGGCTGAGGTAGCTGAAAATGATAAACCTGTCACAAACCTCATCTCTGAAAACTGCAGAAATATTGAAATATCCGGAAGAAGAATAACCCCCCACCCTTGAATTCATGCCTTTGTCCAACCTGTGGTTTTACAGAATTCCTGCTTGCTATGTTGTCATAGCACAGATCTTTGTACTGCCTTTTTGTTCTTGTTTCAGCGTTGAGAAATCTGTGCTACCTTAATTATTAACCTGTTATGCTTAAGTTTCATTACATATATATTTTTTAATGTCTTCTATTGAGGTGACAAATGAAAGTGGTAGTTCTGCCACTGCTGCAGTGCTTTAACTTCAGACTCCGCGCTCCCTGTGTGCCTGTAGTAATGACTCCCATAAAAGTCCTTTGATTGTTCTCTGATGCAAATTGAGATCAGCAATAATGCACCATTCTCTCTATAACAATTGTATACTGCTCGACTTCTTTGGACACCTTATTGAAGCATAAGTCAACATTAGGATAGGTTAATAAATACTATGGTAAAAATTTAAACACTTGCAAAAAGCATATATCCCTCTGTGCTGCTTCTATGGAAGAAGCAGAACAAAAATTTTCTCTTTAGCTCGAGTAGCTTGGTTTGAGCCTAACCCCTTTTGGGGGGGTAGGGGGGAACACCAAAGTGGGACGTGCTGGTGGTAGGGCAAAAAGGACTCAAACAACAACAGCTAGCTGCTGTTACGATTTGTAAGTCCTCCTCACTTGAGTCGCTACTGAATCCCTGTGCACATCTGCTGGGCACTCAGGGTTTGCAGTTGAGCCATCCCAGCCTGTTTGTGCATCCACCAGCTACAGCAGTGCAACTTCAGTGCAAATAAGATTGCTAAAAATTTGCGTCTCCTCTTTCAACTCTTACATATCTGATGGGGGGGGGAGAAATGTTGGTAGAGGTGATGTGAGTAAGGAAATGTATAAGGTTTTATCCCCTGGCTCTTGCAGACGTGCTTTGGGTTTATCACTGAACTCCGTGCCCGTTTCCTGATGGAATCACACCACTATTACAGCGGAGTGTTGGGAGAATTAATTCCATAATGTTTGTAAAGTGCAAATGCAAAATAATAATTATCCTCTTATAGCCCCTTGATTGTATATCCAGTTCCACGTGGAAATGCCCTCAAACTGAGTAAACACGCCCAGAGGAGCATTAAAACCGACGGTCGGGAAGGGAGCGTGGCCAGCCCACCTCTCCAGTCACCCTGCGCGCTCAATACCCACCCAAGGCCGTTCGGCTGCAGTCGGGCTGGGGCAGGAGTTCCTAGCTTGTCTGGCTTTTTTCTTTGTTTGCTCAGTTCTTTGTTTGCAGAGCTCCTGTGTGCTCAGTAGAACTTCGCTATAGCCACAGCATCTTGGAAAAAACCCACTATTTCGTCCTTTTTATGAATGCTCTAAATATAACTATTGAAGCAAAACAATACAGTCAGATAAACAAAGAAACGCAGGCAGTGTAAGCAAAAGCCTCTTCAGCAGGTCTCAAGTCAGCCAGTCTTCCTTTCTTTTGTATGTTTTAGCTAACAGCCCATTGAACTAACAATGAGAAAAAAGGGAACAAAGATTTAATGCTACTCCTCACTGCTCTTTTAAAGATCCTGGTGCTAGTATAAAAGGTCTGATTTAAAGGAGCTAAACCAAGGACGTTGAGCTAGGACTGCTGGTTTCCTGGGGTGTTCCCTGGAGAGCAGGTAGGGAACAGGGTGCTCGGGGCAGTTGGGTCATCTGTGATCGCAGGCTGTGCGATACGTCCGAGCAGCGCTGCTCTGAAGGGATTAAACCGGCTTAACCGACTCCTCCGCTTTTGCCACAATCTTTGCTTGTGTCTTAACTCAATCTACTGACCCTACCGCTGTGCCCCACCGGCACAGAGCTCACAGAGCTGGAGCTGCACAGAGAAGCAGACCTGGGAAGTGAGGTGGCTGAAAAACAACCTGGCCAGAAGGAAGGAAAAAAAAGAAGTTGTTTTTGGTTTCCTGAGCTGGCCGGCCCTGCAGCCACATGGGCGGACAGGCCAGCACGGAGGGGAAGGGGTCTGGGAGCAGGACAAGCTGTTAGTGGAGGCGTGCCAAAGCACCTCACAAAACAGTTTCAGGGCACAATCTCACTCCCAGAAGCAAACCCATACCTTTACAACAGAATGAGGGACAAAAGCCTCGGGTTTTTGATTCCCCTTTGCTACTTCAATCACTAAGCCTATGTGCCATGGCTTGCAAGAAGACAAGGTAAATCCAGGGTTAGAGGGAAACACATGTATTAGGTTTCACATACAAGCAATATTGTTGCATGTTAGCAATATATTTTAAATGACCGAGTTGAATAAATAACGAAGGACGTAGAGCCGCAAAGCAATGCTCTGTGATGACGGGTCTTGGATTGCAAAGAGTGGAGGAGTGGAAGGTTGAACCCAGGGACTGAGCTGCTGACAAAATACACAAGACTTTTAGAAGACTAAATACCATTCTTGTGTTCCGTCGATGTTAACGGGACAGTCAGGCCTGCCCTGAGCGTCTGTGAAGATCCCAGTGACGGGGCAGAGAGCAGTTCTCATACAGGCTGGACAGCCGCGGGAGTCTGTACCTGCGCTTCCCCACGGACGTCGCTGTGTACGTGGGCCTGATGCATAATACATTGTAAATAGCAGGCTGCTCTGCCTACGCAACAAGTGCATTCAATAATCGATATTTTAAACTTATACCTGTTGTCGTATTTGGCCCCTTGGAAGCCCTGGCCCACGCGGTTCTGCATTGACAGTGGATGGTACTCTGTTCCTGTCGGGTTTGAACTTGTACCAAGAGGACAAATCCGTTGTGCAGGCTGGTGCCATGCAGGGAACATGTGCTGCACAGTCACACTAAATCATAAAAACACCTAGATAACATACGCCTTTAAATTTCTTTGCTATTTAAGAGCCTACCTCAGGATTTTTTGAAGTGATAAGTAGGTGATAAAATAACAAGTAGGGTTGGCTTTGGATGCTGTCTGGCACATGCAGAACAGGATTTTGTTAGCAAGCACCTGAGCAGTGGTTGTGTTTGAGGGAGATGACTTCTGCAGGGTGCTGCAGGGCTGCCGCAGACCCGGCTCCGAGGTCCCCGTGGCTGTACATGGTGACAGCAGACACAGCGCCGCTGAGAAATAAATGTAGTGCGCAGGCGAGGCCTCAGCTCCGTTTGAGACGGGACCCTCTGTAACAGAAACATGGAAGGAAGGAAGATCCCATTAGCTTCCTCCACCTGCCACAGATACGTTCTTGGTGAAAATCTGAGTGTGCTGAGTGATGCCAGCAGTGTCTGGCAGTGCCTCACACGGAGATTGGCAAAGGGGGATGTTGCTCCCTAAAATAGCACGTCTTGACATTATACACAGCAAAGGGCAACTCTATATTACTGCACAACAAATGCATTTGAATAACTGATTAGCGTTTCTGTAACATTCAACTTCTGTTCTGACTTATATTAGAAACTAGGGATTCAGGGAACACGCTCCTTTAGGGTAGCTCTCAATATCCTTTTTCTTCTGCCTCTTTATTAAATAAATGGAAGCTTTCCTCTAAGTCAATCTTTTTTTTTTCTGTTCACTGAGCAATAGAAATGGTGTGCAAGGTCTGAGGCTGGAGAGCTGGGCTCCTTTGGAGCCGGTAGCTTTGCAACGGGTCAAGGGGCACAAGAGAAACCTCTGGCAAATTGCTGGCGTGGGAGAACTCCTGGGGTTGCCCATCTGGCTATGGAGCCCAGGTTTCTGCACCTGCCAGAACAAGGAACATGCTGGGGTTGAGACAGGAGGAAGAGAAGTAAATACAGTTGGCAAAGCATCCAACACATCAGGAAGAGCATCTCCCATGCTGCGCGTGCTGCGCGAGTGTTGGCACTGGCCTGGAAATCAGAGAAGCGTAACTGCTTCCCTGGAGGACTCTGATGCTTTCCTTCACCCTAAATTTGGCCCATTATTAATATCCCCTATCTCCCTTGCAGAAATGATCCATTGCTTTTTATGTCATTTCTTATTTAGGATAATGCCATCTGATGTGTCCGGGATGGGCCCATAATTAGTATTGCTTCCTTGCTAAATCCTTGACCAGCTACATGAGAATGATTTAACTTCCTCTCCTCCCACCTGATTTATCTGTCTCTTTCTCTGAATAGAGGAAAGTTTCCTAATCGGAGCACCGTTTTCATGTGAATTGTTACCCAAAGTAGAGCCTGGTGTGCAAGCATTTTCTACTGATGTGAAAACTGCTGGTTACAGAATTCAGTCTAAAGTATTCTTAGCTAATCATTAATTCATCTGCTTGCAATTCATTCATCTTTATTTCACCATTTACTTAATGAGGATAATAGGGAGCATCAAAATCTAAAGACTGATCACTTTTTAAGGGCAAGCATCTGATGGTAATTAATTAATAATAGTGACAACAATAACCTTAATTTTCCAGGTATTCCCTAAAGAGAGCTGTATTTTAATTATAGTTGCCACAAGGACAAATTAAATCTCATGGATTCGAGCTTTGGTTTATGGCATTCACTTCAGAAGAGTAAGAAGAAAGCTATCTTCATGTAAAAATAATCTGAATTTTTGTGGAGGCTCCTACAAATGGAAGAGATGAAGAGAAGATAAATACTGCTGATGATATTTGGTATGACATTGGTAATTCTCAGAGGGACTCCACAGTGTAGTGTGCCAGTGTAGATGTTCTTTGCTTTTATGAAGGTGACAGACTTGACCTGTCATGTACTGGTTACACCCTGGACAGACTAGAAATGTCACAAACTGCTAACAGTTACTACATAAGGTATAAAAGCTTCTCTTTGGAAAGCTGTGGCACTTAAAAAGGTGGGGGGCAAGCTACTTCCCTACTCTATCATCCCATATGCCAATAGACATACCAGAAATTATTGGAGCCAGAAAAAGTAATTTTAGCAAGCTTAAAAATGCTAGATTAAATAAACCAATGGCAGTGAATAGATACCACATTTTGTTACTATTTCAGAGGCTTTGTGGGGTATGAGACTGAGTGGGACTGGGAGAACTGTAGAAGAATTTTTATACATAAAGCAGATGCAGATATTAGGAAGGTGTGTGACTAATTCTGTACCGATTTATCCTGCTGAGCATTGACTGTGAGAGCACTTCAGTCGCTGCAACTCAGCTACGCGTTGGGCTTCTCCAGTCAAACTCAAGCTGACATATAACTGGAAGGAGCTGGTTACTAGAAAGGTAGTTATGCATGCGTCCCACCCTGGCTAAGGCTGTGTGCTAGGCAGAAATGCACCACACGTGTATACATGAGACACTGGTCCAAGATCTGAAATTCTGCCCTTCAGAGCCATGCCCAGCCTGGCGAGCACACCCACGTGTTGAGCCCCCAGGTCTGCTCTAGCCCCGCTTACGTGTTGGATCCTGGTGCAGCTTGTGTTTCTACAGCAGCCAGAGGCAAATTTTGTTCGTGGAGTTGGTGGCATAACATTAACCTGTCTTTGTGGCTCTACAACCTGCTTTGCACTTGGCTGTGGAATAGCCACCATATACGATGTTAAAGTTGCAGGATTTCCTTTCAAGATGTAAGTACTTTGTCTGTAAAATGTTATATTGTCAAGCTTCATGATGAATGAGAAGCTTTTATTTGTCCTTTCCCAGCTGTTGTTATAGTATGATCTAAGGTTAGTGGTGAAAATGAGACAGAAATACATGGCTTCACGTAGGTGAATCTTCCATCAAAACTTTTTCAGCAAACTGGGAAGTAAAACAAATAAGTATCAGGTCTGATTGAGTTCAGTCTTAACTTCAGCCTGAAGAAAAAGTTTGAAAAGTTTTTAGGTTGCTAGTGTTTGGATTTTACATGGCTGTTCATTTTTAGAGGAAATTCAGCTCTGAGCAGAACAAACACAGAATCTGGCTCGCCCACCCCAAATACGTAATCGTGTCTTAGTCCGTATCTGAAGTGCTTCCGCACCACAGATGATTAGTGCATAGATCGTATGTTCTTTGTAGGTTGGTGTACAGTGTAAAACGCTGCTGTGTTCAAACACAACTGCCTGAGTCAACTGACACAACCCTGCGCACGGCGTGCCCTGCTCTGCAGCCACTGGCTGCTCGTCAGCACCGCGGCTGATAGCTGCCCGGGCTCTTGCTGGGTATATTTGACTATGATAACATTGTCTCGTAAAGATAAGCCATTAAACTTGCTCTCAGAAGGTTTTACTCAGATCGTTTTGATCTTAAAGTCAAATATGCTTGGATCAGACCCTTCCGGAGTTGACTTTGGTGCAGTTCAGTTCATTACAATGGAGCTGCATTTTTTTAAAGATATCACCTCCAGTCTTCAAAGTCAACAACTGCTGCACTGGAGGCAAGCACTGGTAACTGATGTTTGAAATATTAGCTGGTCATAGAGCTATGTGTTTACTAAAATATAGTTCACGTTTGCCCTCGCTTGTTTATACTTCCAGGGAGCTTTTCACTTGCTTATCACTTGATCCCCTTTTTTGCTGGACTGTTCAGCAAGCCCCAGCAATGTACCAAATGTTGAGCAATAATTAATCTAGTTTATCTCTTGAAGTAAAAGCTGCCACTTCAGACTAGTGCCAGTCTGAAATCTGTTGCTGCAGGACCCTCCCACTGTGTCATTTCATAGTTGCAGGACTTCAACCGCCATTAAATTGTGTCCTTTTTTCTTCCACAGCCTAAGCAGTTCTTGGGCAAGTCTTAGGTTTTTTCTTGCATGAGTCCAAAGTGAAGGAAGCTGCTTCTGGCTGTCATTTCTAGGAAGAAAGAATGCAACTGCCTCTGTGGGGATGGAGAAATGCCTTAAGCAAGTTGTAATGGGCATATCAACATTAAAAAGATTAAGGAAAGCTTAAGAGAGCCCTGGACAGAAGGGTTTTGATGCAAACGTGCTTAGCTTGTCTCCTATAATGCTGGAGGAGCCTCGAGGAGAAAGGAGATGCCCAGAGAGAACAGTTGCCAGATTGCCTTGGTAAGGATGCGGAAATTGCCAGGAAGCAGGTTAGGGATTTGCCCAGAATCAGTTAAAACTTAGGGATGCTTCTGTCTCTTGTAGTTTATGGAAGACATTGGAAACACCTGAAGACTGGGCGCTATGAAGTGTTTGCTGACAACTTTGCTATTTGAGGAATATCACTCTAGTTGAAACCGACACCAACTGAAATTATTTCAAGTCATTCTTACTAACATGCCAACTAACCTCTACCACCTTCGCTCATGTACACTGACTCACGTGTGAAATGACCTGGGATCTGATGGCTCTGTCTTGCTCTTGACGTGATACCAGTTCCGCTGAAGTTGCTGGAAGCCTCTCAGGGGCTGCAGTGGGAAGCAGAGGTGTTGGGCGTTTTCTGAAGAACTAGGATATTTCTGTAGGCTCCTCTTGGAGCCTTATACTTTAAATGAAGTATCGAGGAAAACGTGTTCTGGGAAAATCAGTGTGTAATGACTATTAAAACTGCCTATGAGGTGCTGTAGGACCTTTATCACCTTTTATGTATAAAAATAGCATTTTGGAAGCAGAATAGCCATAAAGTATACATTGGTAATGTCAGTCTCTGCTGCCTTGTAATACACAGCACATTAGAGCTGCAGGGAAGCTATGCATAATCTTGACTTTCCCTTCTGTTTTTCTTGCCTTTTAAAATAGACACTCAAGAAAAAGAGTCCAGCATCCGCTTAAAGGAAATGTGGAGGTAGTCATTAGCACTGGCTCAGCTTTTAGCACTTTGTTGTTGAAGGTACCTACTGGTCTCAAGAGGCATGACAAGCTGTTTGCATTCTCTAATTTACGGGAGAGATGAAATGTGCAACCCACTTCACATTAGGTAGTGGCGATCTGCAACATAAGCCTTCAGTCTTTGCTCTGTCCAAATTTTTCTTGGGGAAGAAAGTGCCCATGTAAAGATTTTGGGATTGTAGGCCAACTGTTCTTGTCTCAAGAGCAGGTAGCTTGCTTTCTTACTAGCGGCAACATTTATGTAGTCAATGCCCAAGTAATTTAGAGATAACGAGGAAAGGAAAAATCATCTGTTATTACAAACACGTCAAGGTTGCTTATTTTATTTTTCTTCCTGAATTCCACATGTGACAAGCAGCGTCATGACATGTCAGGTCAGGCTGCATCAATCATGTCCTCTTACATTACATCACATGTGCGGGATGGTGGAAACCACTTATGGGTCAGACAGGAGACTGAAGAAACAATTTTTTTGTAGCTTGAATGGGGGAAAGAGGGTTGGGGAAAGGGAGGAAACTTAAGTGAAGCACAGGATTTTTTTTTCCCTGAACAGATGGCCAGCCCACCCACCATCAGGTGAAGTCAGATAGGGCTGGGGATACAAACCTCATCAGATGGATTGTTATTTCATAATGCTGTAAGAACCTAAGATGTAAAAATGTGCTAGCTTCAGGAGGGAAAGACTTTCAATTTAGAGTTGGAAAAACTTTTGACAAAATTCCCCAATTTTTGGGTGGAGAATCCAGTTTGGCTTTTTGTAGAATTTGCTGAATATAAAGGCAGAGAAAGCAAAAGCTTAGATCCTATAGGGGGAAAAAAAAAAAAAAAGAAAAGCATATGAAGGGGAGAGAATTCTTTGAAAAGTACTCTTCACCTTGTCTAAAGCTTTTTCTAATATAAACTTTAATAAAAAAAGTAAAATATAATTGATGTTGAAATTAATCTTTTATCTTGGTGAAATTATTTTTACTCTTGGAACTTTTAATAATGTTAATTTGTTCTAGTAGAGAGACAATTGTGGAAGTTGCACATTTGTAAACAAGAATTGTCACCCTCAGTAAAGCTCTTTTTAAAGACAAGTCCATCAGGGGGAACATCTTGACTTCTGATGCTTTCTGAGAAAGTTGATAATCCAGAAAATGGATGCTCCGGGGTCATTTGAGGCTCGGCTCTGCAATACAAAGCCAAGTGTAACATACAGCAAATGTTTGTTATTTCCCTGTTGGTATCTGGGTCGCAGAATCAAAACAGATTTCAGCAGGTTTTGGCTTTAACTCTTTTTCTAAGAGTTTGCTTCCGTTCGTGTCAGTAGCAGATTTGAATGTCTTTCTGCTGCGGTCTGACTCGGTTGGCTCTTTACAACCATGGGAAGCAAAGCTTCATCCCAGCCCTGTTAGGCCAAAATTAAAGCTGACTAAGTTTTCAGGTTTTCCAAGCATTTTCACAGCAGAATTAAGGTGAAAGGTCCATCTCCAGATTTTTTCAGAAAATGAAACCAACTTGATTTCTTAGTCAAATTTTCCATGTAGGCTTTATCCTTTTTTCCTTTTCACTTTAAACTTAACAAAAGCTTTAAGCAAGGTATTTGAAATGGAGTGTTTAAAAAAAAACAAAACAAAACTTAGCCTAACCTTTTCTTTTCACTGACAAGTTGTGGTAATTCATGCTTTATCCTCTGCAATATATTTCAATGGTACCAGTTGTGATCTTTTCTAAGACTTCCTAGCAATGCCAACAGCTGCTACAGTTTGCAAGACAGGTAATGTGCTTTTGTGTTCTCATGCATCCTTCAAGCTCTGGTGATTATTGGCCTTTTTTTGACACTTCTAGGCTCTCTTGTTTTGCTTGCCAAATACGATGGAAAATAAACATGTGATATCAGAATTATTTCAGCAGTTGTTGCTGCTCAATCCAAAGAGGCAAAACACCAACCAAAAAAAACCACCCCTCATTTCCTTCTCAAGCTACTGCTTGCTTGAATGCGCTGGGCAGGGGAAGAAGCAAAGAAAAGCTGTTGGCTCAGAGGTCATATCATAGTTGGCACAAACTGGAATTTCTTTTAAAAAGGCTTATTGAATTCAATTATTGGAGGTACTGAAATTAAATACAGTAAGTGCTTAGTATGTCAACTGGATATGTAACTCCTTAAATGAAGAATAAATTTGATATCTGGGAAGTCGGTGTTGCCCAATGGCCTCAAGAAAGGCCAGATGGGAAAGGGGAGTAGTTAACCCTGTGGCTGTCAAGACAGCACAGAGACGAGTGCTTCACACAAATGTGTGTTCAGGCAGAAAGCCTAAAAGATCTAGCAGTGCTCAATATTGAAATTCTTCTTTCATATGTCTCTTCTTACAATATGTAGTATAAATGTGTATACCTTAAGCTATATAGTGCAGCTGAATCTGACATATCTTGTCTAGACTCAGTTTGTCATAATAAATGCCATTTCCTTGAGTTAGAATGAGTTTACCCTTGAAAGGAAGGAAAGTAAAGGAATAACTGAGCATTTCTTCTTTCTGTTTTTCCTTCCCATTATTCAGTCTTTCTACTCATGTAATTATGTCAAGAGTTCTTGGAGCACACCTTGCAACTTGCCTCAGCTCTTCATGTTTGTTTTTCAAAGTAATAATTGTGTGGGACCCTTTTTTGGTGGATTGAACTACTTAAATCTCAACTCTGCCTTCTCTACCTATTATTTTCACCTTCCATTCGAGGTTTTCCTGTTTCTTTTCTCCCCTTGTGATCTGACTCCACTAGAAGATAAAGGGCGAGCTCTTCCTCAGCTGTAAATTGGGCTTCACTTGTGCAATGTTAGCTGGCACAGCTCTGACTTCTGAATCTTCCCTGGAATAAGATCTGTCCAAAAACAGAGTTCTACAAAGAGGAGATCATCCCTGAGTTTTCCCAGCAGAAATGAGAATTGACTCAAACTTTCAACTATGATTAGAGGTGAACGACAGGAGATAAAACAGAGAACAAGCTCGTTGTGACTGGCAAATGTCTGCCATACTTTTAGCCCTATTTCACTCTCCCTATAGCATCTCTTGGAACGTCATGTAATTCAAAATGGTGTACCTTGTTTTGTTAAGTTTTAAATGATGCCTGATATTAAAAACTGCATCTAGTTGTCTCTATTTGGGAAGTTTTCCTCAATTTTCTCCCTCTAGAATAAAATATGTCCCCTGAAGTAGATGATAACTATCGCAACATATTGATGTAACATAGCAAGCTGAGAAAACTGCTGCGATTAAATGGCTTGGTGAAGAGCAACCAGCCAAGGAACGTGTGTACTACAATGTGCTTAACATGAATCCACAATAGTATTGCAAATGTATTTCAATGAGATGCTCTGAAGGTATTGCCCGTAGCCTCATTCGTCATGTTATGAAAATGATGGTCCGAGGCATGACAGAATAAGTGGGGTAACTATGAAGTGGTTTTGAATGATGCATTCCCATACATGGAGATGTGCCTGCACAAGCGTGTTCAGAGTGTCTTGAGGTTCTCAAAGTAATTGCAGGATTCATTTATTCTCACTTATTCCCATCCGCTTTTCATTAAACTTAGTTTAGCTCTTAAACTCTAAGTGAATAAAAATGGTATATGTCTGTCTAGCTTTTGTTTTGGTTTTTTTTCCCCTTTCCAGAAACTATTAGCATTGCAGACAAGTTTAGAGGATGTTAAATCTTGGCTTGCTAACAGGAGGCTCAAAGATACTGCAATCTGGTCTCAGTATAATGAGCCCCTTTGTTATATTTAAATACTATCATACTATCCTATATACAGCAAAGCATTGGGATGTTTTATATTAACAATGCACCAGCACTAAAACCTCAGACAACTCTAAAAAGGCACTAATTATTATTATTAGTGTTTTACACTAACAATAAATGTCAAATGGAACCCTGCAAACAAATAACTACCTGTCACTAAGTGAATGAAAAGCAATCTTAGTAAAGTGAATTAAAACCCAAACAACAGAAAACTCAACAGGCAGGCGCTACTGGGGTGGCTTAGCTGGGTGGTTGATGCAGCTCCTGTTAGAAGAGCAGCAGCCGCACGTTCTGGATTGTGACAGTCCTGATAGTCATGTCTTTGCATTGACATGTAGGGCACCTGGTTAGTGGGAGGTATATGAGCTCATATCAGCTGAAGTGCATCAGCTGTAGGAGACACTTAGTCATGGTAAATGGGAATTGGATCGCAGTGAGGATTTAGCTGGTTTATTTACTGTATTGGTTGCAGTGCTTGGGAGTTTCAGCAGTGAAAAATTAAAGCTGGACACTAGAGTCTGTATTTGTTTTGGTGACATATTTCTCTTAAATTTTTCAAGATACTTTGAGTGTGCTTCCCAAAGACTTATTTTTATAAATTGTACATTTTATTTTTCAATCTTCATGTATCTTTGATATCTGATTGACATTTTCAGGACACTCTAATGCTTTCTACTGGAGGAAGCTCTCACAGTGGCAGCTCTTGCAATCAGTCTCCTCAGTCTGTTTTTGTGATGGGGATGAGGTCTGCGACTGAAGAGCTGAAAAGAATTGAGACCTGGTGAGTGGCAGGACAGGCTTTCATGGTGACAGGGTTTGATTCGTACCTAGACCTGTTCATGAAATTCAGATTTGTGGACCCTGAGTCTACCCTTACACCACTTTGAGTCTAACAGTCCACTAGCCGCAGCTGAGTTTTATGGGTATAAAGAAGGTCCCAACAAGATGAGAATTGGCCCTGAAGCCTCAATTCAGACAGTTTGGAATCACAGACAGCAATGAGAGCTTGCACACTTGTAGGACAGGTTATCTAAACAGCTTTTCTGCAAAGGGTGAGAAAATGGAGGAGGGCTCAAAAGGCAATGGCTTTCAGAACCAGATCTCTTACAGATAAAGTTCATGCCCCTGCCGAGGTAGACCAGCAAATTGAAGTGGGTGAAAATGAATGAGATCAATGTAAAAACAGTAGTTAGTGCTTAGTAGATTGTCCTGCATTGTGACTGACACTCTGAATCAGTTCCATTTATATTTTCAATTATCTGCCTCAACTCAACCTTCCCTCCTTGTTTCAAAAGTAAACAAAACCAGAGTACCCCAGTCTCACAGATGTCCTGAGCTGATGCTCAGTGTTAACAGAAACCGATATTTGTCCACTCACCCACCTATGTGAAGTGCAAGACCCAGCACAGGTGAGTATCCTTCCTTATACATCCCCTTTCCAGATTCATCCTCTTTTTCTCTTAAACTCTGCATACTGGAAACAAACATATTTAAAAAAAAATCTATTCACAATGGGTTCATGACTGCAGTGATCTGTGCTGTGATTTATCTTCAGCACTTGCCAAATCATTCTTGGTAGGCTTGCCTCCTCTGGGTATGAGTAATGAGGACACTTCTACAATTCATCTAGGAAAGAAAGTGCGGATTGCTGTATTCAGATTTAAAAGGGGAAAATTCTACAAAATTTGTCTTATTCATTAAATGGTCAAAGCAAATACACAGACTGCATGGTGGGTTTTGTAGTGTGTTAAGCTTCAAATTGGACACATTCTGTCACGCACAAAAGTGTAGGCTTTCCTGTAATGATACTGGCAACTCAAGTTTATTTTCCCCGACCTTACCAAGGTGTTGTACACCCTAGAGCCATCAGGTAGGACCCATTTTGGACACTATTCAGATTATTCTGTTGCAATATTTGTTGAAGGTTGGAGGTTTTTTCCTGTAAAAGGAGACCATAATGAAGAAATGTGGCCTATGCTGATGGATTAACTAGAAAAGTTCAGTTAAACTCAGGCTAACCTAGCTAAAGATTTTCTAAAACTTAAAATATCTCTACTGCAGAATTCAAGCTGCTGTGATCTGATTTCCTCATGAATGCTGGTGCAGGATTTGTAACTTCAGTCGGAAAGAGTGCATGCAATAATTTTTTCAGTAGTTTTTGGTAACTTGTAGATGCAAGCTTGAATGTTCGCTCAAAGACCAAACTTCTAACTTTAAATTGGAAAATGCAAATCCAGAACTGAATTATTTTAAGTATAACAAAGCTCAGGTACAGAGGACAGATAAGACCATTCTGTGGGCATCTGATACAAGCTGAAATCCGGGGAGGGCTGTGGTGTAAGACTTCAATTTGTCCTCACCTGAAGGCAAAGAGGGAATTCATGTGACGATAAGTAGACAGATAATGAGAAATTTATAGGAACAAACCTGAAAACACCAGAAGACTGCCTGGAGAGAGACCTGCAATGTAATGCAGGAGTAAAACTTCTCTAACTGGGCGCATCCCCAGACAGGGGACTGGACTCACAAAGGAAAAATCCCGTCAGCTCTCTGCAGAGGGAACGGCACCTCGCGAGCCACCGGCGGCACAAGGCTGGGAGTCCTGCGCACCCGAGGGGCTGGCGGAAAGGCGCAGGATCGTGCAGCGCAGCTGTGCTGGGAGCTGCGGCAGCCATGTGGCTGTAGGTCAGGGGGTCCGGAGCAGGTACGCGGTGCGGGGTTTTGCCCAGAAACACGAGAGCAGAACAACTGGTCAGGAGCATCCTGTCTGCGCCTCGAGGAACAACTAGGGACAGTCAAGAGTGCAAGGGTATGACATCCCCGTATCGCTGTACCCTTCTCGGAAACAGAACTTTGTGCAGCGATAGGTAGCAAGATGAATGTAAACGCTTGCAAAGCGAAGTTAGTGGGTCACATTGCTCTGAAAGTAGTTTCTCTTCCCACCAAACAGCTAAATCCTCTTCCTGGAAGCCTCTTGCTCTGCAGACTGAGAGCAAAGCGAAGCTTGGAGATAGATTCATGCAGAGGATTGCTTTTCAACAGAGAACTCTTTCAAAATTTCCCACCAGGCGTCAGCAGCTCTTTAAGCCATGCTGTCTATTTTGAGTTTTATTTAGATTAACAAATTCCACACCCTCGCATACAAAAGCAGAATAGAGTGAAAACACAAGCTGCCCTAACAGAGCAATATCCAACAAACATTATGCTACTCAGAAATATTTGCTGTACAATCCTCCCCACAAAAGGGACTTGTTCAGCCAAAAGATGTCAGATAGCATCTTGCTAAAAGCAATGGTGCCAGTGGAGCTTGCTTCCAAGTTCATGCAGCTGATTTTTTTTTCCCTCCGTTTGCTTTATGCTGAGAATATCAGCCATTTATTCCTCTGAATCTCTGAACTTAGAGAAATGAGATAGATGGACTTTCCGCAGGACTGTATCTGCCAAGGAAATGGACTCCTGTGAAAACAGAAGATGGTACAGCGTGCAGTAGGACCTGCTGCTCTCTGTTTAACAGATTTATTCTATTGCACAGGTTGGTTTATAAATACATGTTGCTGTGCTTGCTCATTTTCATCTGTTAGACCTCAAGAATCTAATAGACTAGAATTTTTAAAAATATGCTGTATGGAAGTGGTCCATTTTTGCGCGATCTGGGCAATTTATGTACTGAAATCCCAATGATTTTGGCGTGGCCCATGAGGGCCTTGCACTGGGAGGACATGCTTGATATGTTAAGACAAAGATACTTTTCTCTGTTCTATAGCAGGTGGCTTTTGCAGAAGTTTTGTCTTGTGTACAAGTCAGAAATGATGTGATTAGGGTGGATTGATTTTATTTTTACATCAAAAATTGGAGATGAGGGGAGGGAAAAGGAAGAAAGGAAGGACCTGTACGCTTTTTGACTGCCTTTAGATAGATCAATTTTGCTTTTAGTACCAGGGCAAAACTTTTGCTAACGGGGCGATAGTAATCCCTCTAGTGAACTGTCTGTATGAGAAGTCCAGTGCTATTTCTTTGATTTACAGAGAAATATTTGTGTAAGAAGCTGCCATGCAGCATTTTAAGTGGGGAGGACACAGAGGTGCTTATACAGAAGCTATTGTAAAGCTAAGCATTTCAATCCATTTATCAAAATACTCATTGTTCTCATCTGAAGACAGGTGAAATGATAAATATTGAGCAAAGAAACCTCAACTAGATCCAAACCATTTTATTAAAGGAAAGCTTTTTTTTTTTTTTAAGTTATGATCTTTCAGCCCTTGCCAACTTGCTTAATAATCTATCTGCTGACCACGGCAGGCTTCTGCAAAGGTGTTTATTGATCAGAAATGTGATTTTGGATGATATGCTTTTGCCTTATTTCTTAGATTCTCAAACAATGTGTTTTGGAAATCATATTAAAAAGAATTTTTTTCCAAGGATATATTGTTTAAGAGGTAATTTAAAGACCAATATCCTTCAAGAGCCAAAAACTCTCTGGTATTTGTAGAACTGCAATATTACTCATTTAATTGTGGTAATAGTTGAGATGGTGTGGAAAAAGTAACCAAACTGATTCTTAGTATGGTCTCTGTTATGGGAGGAAGAATCTCATTCTAACCTTGAACATGATTTTCATAAGTGTCTGTGGTGTAATGATCCTGGCATAGCCAGAAGAATCACTTCTCAACTCTATGATCGGATTTGATGTATTGATTTGGAAGGGGAGGGGGAAACAAGGACATGATTGCCCTTAGCTTTGCAGTGAGTCTAGGAGCATTCCCCCTCCTACCCAGAAAGAAAAAAAGCGTTAGAGGCTCATGCGTCACGTTGTGTGCAGTTGCTTCCTCAAGCAGTGCCATCCAGTCTCAGAGGAAATGCCGTCCCACAGACACCCACCGGCGTGTCGGGTAGAAATGAACCGGGGTGTGGACGGTGGACACCAGACCGGTGAGCTCTCACTGAGGAAACTGAGGAATAAAGCGGCAGCTCGAGCCTACACTGCTGTTTCGTGGTTTCTGCTGTCCTTTAGCCAAGCTGCAATGTGTATGTCGTAGAGCTAGGATAGGATATTAATCTAGTGTAAGATTATCTCATAAGTTTAGGAATAACCACTGTGCCGAGATGATTATGCACCAGCCTAGCGACATTTCCCTCTTCATCTGGGGCTTCTGGAGGAACGGGCAAGCTCTGTTCCTGCAATAACAATGATTTTGTATTGGCTTATTGAAAGTGCCGAAACCCCCTTTAGCTGGAATCCACATTCAAAGGCGAGAGCTGGGTCTCTCCTGCGTGCGCTTTCATGTCAGGGGCTCTGAGCGTTTTTCACCAGAGGTTTCTTCAAAAAAGCTCAAAAAGTGAGTTTCATAGCGCATCCTCTGTCCCCTCCTCCTGTTCCCCGCTTCTATCGATAGCATCACGTCTGGGATTAAGCTAGTTCTGGTTTTAGCAAAGGTGGCTTTTTTCCTAGTTTAAACCTCACTGTTTCTGGGGAATCTGTTACCAGAGCTGCCAATTTTGATTTGTATATCAACAGCGGTGTGTCAGTAGCTGGAGGGCACGGCACAGGGATTTCCATAAGCCTTTCTTGGTGGGGTTGCTGGAGGATTGTTTCAAATTAGCTTCAATCTCATAAAAGTACAGTATAATGTTATTTCCCACTTGTAAACAAAATGGTGACTAATTAATTATTGCAGTAAGCAAAACTGGGTGGTTTGCTTGTTCTAGAGTTTCAGCAGAGCTCTGGCTCCAGAAATGCCTGCATGCTGGAAGTCACCTTTCCCCTCACCGTTTTAAGGCCAGACGCACCACAGGCAGATTGGAGAGGAGCGTGCTCAGAGCAGAAATGGATTTGGCTGCCTGGATATGTCTGTCTTGTCCTTGAAAATAAAGCTATTTAATGCTGCCTTGTTGGGGTTTTTTAAAAGAAAAAAAAAAGTCTATGGGACAGTTACTGGAGAGTGGCTAATGCCGTGAAACTTAGATTCATAACGAGAGACAAACAACTCCAAAGTTAATTAGTGCTTCAATCTAAAGATTTATTTTAGCTCATTATAGATACTCAAGCTGTTTGTGAGATGCAGGGAGCAGATTTGGCTGGAATATAGCATTACTTTCCTTGGCATTTTTGAAGCCATGAAGGATTTGGGTTTTTAAATATCAATGAGTATTTCTAGAAGGTTATGAAATACTTGCGATTCAAGAATTTTAATATAACTTTTTATGGGCTACATTATCAAAATATTTTTATTGAAAAAATAAAGGTACTAAGATACTTCTTTTACTCTATCAAGAGGGAAGTTAGAAGGGCTGAGTTTTCCATTTTTATGCACTAGGATGTAAGGCATGTCACGCATAAGGATTAGCAGCAGTACAAAGCGAGTGTGTGAATTTTACTGGACCAGTAGCACTTTATATCCACTTTATATCAATGTAAACAACTGCAGAAGACGGAGGGCAAACGGAGAAAACAGATCCGACGTAAAGGCTCCAGAGAGCAGAAGGAAGCTGATTAACCTTCTGCTATCTCACCACTTCATATTAGCAGTTTCTCTTATCACATATTTATAATCCATACCCCATGTATTTCAATTGCAGCTAACTTACACTTTCTAAATGCCAAATCCATGGAAGCTACTTTGCTGATGTCCCTTTAAAATCAACTTAAACCAACATTGTCCTTTACTCCAGTGTTTGTCACTATGTAATTTTCACCGACGCTCCCATTAGTTATACCTGTTCACATCTGTTCCGAATTTATCCCTTTCAATTTAATTTATTATTACTTTCAGTGCATAAAAATCTGAACCAGTAACAAATTGTCCAGGTAATAAGTCCCATCCGCTGGCATGCCTATAGCCAAGAATTTGTTGACATTTCCATTATACATCCTGGGGTGCAGGTGGGAAGGAAACGCTTTAATACGCTGACAAGCAAAAGATTCAAAGTGCGGGGAAGGTTAAGGCCAGGATAAGAACTAGAGCGGGTTCTGAAGAGGCTGGATGAGTTTCTTAAGGGAATGGCAATAATTAATACATTGCACTCAAACAAACTGAAAAGACCTTCAGGGAGAAAAAGATGCAGAGTGTTCTAGATGGTAAGTTGGTGTCTGCTCGGTCAGTTCGTGTGAGGAGGCTGGGATGCAGCTGTTGGATCGGCAGAGTTGGGAAACAATCCTGGAAGGCATGGCTTTGAGTGCAAGGAAGGAAAAGCAATAGGAGAACAATTGAGATGTGCCCCAGGAAGAAAATTAATATGTCTGGTTTCCTATGAGACAACAGAAATCTGAACTGAAATTTTGGAAAAATGGGAGGGCAAAAAGCCGGAGGAACAAAAACCCTCGTGGGTGTTAGACTTTCCCTAGCAGGGGGGAGGGGCTCGTGGTCATTCCTGATCCCACCTGTGTCACGGGATCTGATACGTGCTGTAGGACAACAAGAACTTTGAGACTTTAATGCACTAGTTTTGCAGAATAGCTGCATCCACGCCGTGATAATTGATGTCTGCTCCCGGTTGTGTCTCTAAACTCCCTCCAGTCACTTAAGCACAGGGCTGTGCCCCAGGTTGTTGGGCAGAGAAACCTGAGCTCAGCACATGAAAGACCACCAGCTTGCTCGGGAGTTTCTGGAGCAACAGGTTTGACCTTAGTTCCTGGATCTGGAATGTGCAAATAAAACTTGAAGCTCCTTTGGAGGAAGGGCCTCACCGCAGTAGCTTGCAGGTCTGCACTTTCTCATTAAGGAATGGGATGGAAGATCCCAGCGCAGGATGGGCATGCTTGGATGCATGGAAGAATTCACTGGTGATGTTTGATAGACTGGGCGAGTAGGATTTGAAGATGCAAAATCGCTATTGGAAAACCACCTGGTGACTCTGCTTCAGCACAGTACACTGGATTATTCATTCTGTGGGAAGGTGAAAGTCTTTGCTTTTGAAATTGTGCCTTAGTGAATAATCTGGAACGTTATGAAAACAGTGAATTCATCTGTTCGTGAATAGTGTGGATATTTTTGCTTTTGTGCCATACCCATCCACAGCAATATTTTTTGTATTAAATACTATGAATCCACTTCACCTGTCAGCACTATTCAAAACACAAAATGCTGCATGAATAGGAAGGATGTTCTGGGATCTCTCAGATGATTACTGTTGCTAGGAAAACCACTTCCTGATATCTTTGTGCTCAGTGTCTGTGTCTCTCTTTGTGTACAGCCTTCGGTGACAGGCAAATTCATATCAAGGCACAGGGAAGAAATAGGAAAAGTTTAGAGATGTTTAAAGAACACTGCTTAAAGTTAAAAGGCGGATGTCATCGCAAATAATAGTTAAGAGTTATGATTTCTTTCCTATGTGGGATTATTGGTATTAAATTGGAGAGAATTGCAGTGCTGGTTACGCTGTGACTGTGAATCTGATGCAGACTTGGGCTGCATTAAAGCTGAAAATTGTTAGGACCTCCAAAATGCGGTTAATGTATTTTGTATTGTAACAGCAAAGAGGCTTATACCGAAGGGTCACAAAGGCTGACTTCTCATCCCTATTTGTCTGCTTGGGGGTTTCACTTATTTTGATTTTTTTTTTTTTTTTTAAAGCAAATTTCTGAGAGCGCCAAATCTTTCCATTAGCCGGGGGGCTTTGTAGGTTTGTAATTTTTTTGGTATGCACTTGCAAGCACAGGAATCATAGCATTTAATCTGCTGTGATATAATGTGTTGAATGCTAACAGCTATCAGATCATATGAAGAAGTAATATTCTGAAAGTCATGGTGTGAACAGTAACCCAGACTTCAGTTACAGAAGGCATTGAGACTCGTATGCCGTATTCTCAGGACAGTAATGTTTCGGCTATTTGAGGCCCACCCTTTAATTCGTGCTCTTACATCATGGGTCCTAAATTAGGGAGCTAGCATTACACTCATTAAAGAGTGAAACTGTGGCACAAAAAGCGAGTGTCAGCCAGGAAAAAATAAATATCTGTTCTCTAAGCTTCCGCTGTCATCAGTCTCTTTACTACTCCTATTGCTGCGGGATGTGCAATGTTCCCTTCTCCTAGATTTTGGGACTTATGGGGGTAAAGCTGAATTGTCTGAGTTACAATATAATAAGGAGATAGGCAGATGTTTTTGAAGGACTTTGGGATAGCTGCGGTGCCTCCATCCTCAATGTTGTCTTAAAGAAAACAAAAATCTCATAAAAGGAGTCTTCCTAAGGGGATTTCTGTCTGAACAGAATGGCTAAGGTGTGTACGTGCCAGTTGCAGATGAGCACCATGGCCAAACCTCTCCTCCCAGTAACGTCGGCAGGTTGGCCATTGCCAGCCACGCGTGAGGTTCCTCAGGCCAGGCTATGGAGCTGCTTCTTCGCGGGCCCCGCTGCAGAGATTTGGACTCTTTATCTGAAACACCTCAGGTTTCTTTGTCTTCAGAAGCCCCTTGTGTGCGAAGCTGGTGTGCTGAACTCAGCATCCATCACAGGCTTGTGCCCAGATGTTAGCGCTGATTCTTTTCTATTGATGGCAAATTTGCTGCTGAGCTGTGCTGAATTTGTCGGTTCTACCAGCTGAATAAGAAGATGCAGCTGTACAGGGTAGATTTGGCTCCTTGATGGATAGATTAGTTTTTATCTCCTGCACTTGGCTGGAACTAGTCTGAATGTACCATTCCCTCCCAAACTCCATGTGTAGTTCTGCCGCCTGCCCTAAGGAGAACAATGGCTCCCACTGGATGCTTTGTCCTATTTTTTCCACTCTCTAGCTGCAACATCCTTTTAATAAACCAGCTCCCAGCCAAGTACAGTCTTTCCCCAACACATTCTAATTCTTTAAAATAGCAGAAAATTTATTCTGTTCTCCTGGGTCTTTAAGTCCACGTTTTAAAATTCGAAGAGAGTAAGCAGAGTATCCTCTACTGTGATACAGTCAAAAAAGGCGATATATTACATTTTTTTAAAAGGAACTAGCTTAGCAGTTTTAATGATNGGCAATAACTATAGATGAAACAAAGATTTTTCTGACTTTCCACATAAGTGTTTCACTTTCCTTCTCCTTTTCTTTTATCATTATTTATATTTATTTGTTTTACAGTCTAGTGGACTCAGAGGATAAATTCCTTTATGTGCTTGGTGCTATAGAAGAAACATGTTAAAACATAACTCCTGATTTATTTGTAGTCTAGTGAAGACAAACAAGCAGAAAACGGCAGTGTTGGCATTACGGATGGCTAAATGAGGAGCGGTGGCAATAAGCAACAAGGCTGGTGTGGCAGGAGTCAGTGTCAGAGGCTGAAATTAGACCTTGGATTTTTATGCCACAGCTGAAGAGGCCTGTGGGTTTTTTGTTTTTTCTAAGACTTCCCTGCCTTCCTTTCCCCGCCACTTTCTTTGTTCGTCTTTTGTTCAATTTGTCCATTCTTCTTTGTCTTCTTCAGGGTGCCAGAAAAGAACTAAAACCCCATCAAATAATATAACTAGTTTCCCTGGGATGGCCTAATGAATATGTGATGAAATAATTTAAGTAGACATTTAGTCTCCTAGAATTTCACAGTCTGAATGACTAAATTCCTTCCCTTTTTTCCCCCTGTGTGCAGGAGTCCAAAACTTTTAAATCATTATGTGGTAAATTTACCCCCACCCACCTATTGCTTTTGCTCCCACTTTTCCTTTTTTCTGCTAATGAGTCATGATATGTAATTACCTTCTGTCTTTTCTGCATTTAGTGAACATGCCAGTGCAGAATGATTTAAGAAAATAAAAAAGGCTTTTAAAAAAGATGAGGAAACAAGCAAGCATCCAGGACTGCTTTGGCTCCCACTCACCACTCTTGCTCTTGCCAAGTGTAATGAATATTGCTTTTTCTCTATGGCACTCTGAAGCAGGATTAAGTAAACTTATATCTATATTATTACATTTTAATGAACGTTTGTGTATTAGCGTGATTTTTTCTTGGTGGGCCATCAAGCGTTACTGGGCAGTTACGGAGGTGGGGAAATTCAAATGATCTGAAACACTTTGTCTTTAGCTCTCTCATTCAGCCTTGCAACGTAGGCCAGAAGGAGCTGTGCAAAACACGCTGCAGGCAATAAGCAGAGGCTGGGTCGGAACGTGGGCAGGGCTGGCGGTGGGCTGTGACGTGCTTTTGTCATGGTCCCCTCTCCGAGCGCCGATTTCACTTCTGGAAAAGCCCTAAACCTCAGCCCGAGTTGGGGAAGTGCACGTGGAAGTCAGAAGAGCCCTACTTGCCCTCCGGTTTTAAAGTGCTTTTGCTGCGTGTAGCTGTGACAGCATGGCCTGGAGAGAGGGATGTTTAGGGCTGCTTACTAAATAGTGGGAACCAGAAGTTCATTGTCACTTTAGGAATTTGTTTTTAAGGATTGTTTCGTCTTACTGATGTGGGGAAGAATGTAAAAGCCAGCGCTCTCAGCCACTGAATAATAAATGATTGAATAGCAGAAATTCAATAGGGCTTTTTCTGTGAATAAAATGGCAAAGAAAATAACCATTTCTTGGGGATAACTCACCCATTCATGGATAGCTTCTTTTGGTAAATAAATATCTTGCCACCTGCAACTCTGTGCTCCTAAAGTTGTTGTGTAATTTCCAGCGTTTTCTGATGGCTTCTGAAATGAGTTTTAGGAAGATTGTTGTTTAAAGTAAAGAGAAAGAAAGAAAAGAAAAAGAACTTACATCAAAGATATCAGCATTTCTCCTCTCTCTGCATGTTTCCCCTGAATATGGAGTTGGCAAACTCTCAAATCACTTTATCATGTTTGAACTTGGAAAAATGTATGATAATACCAGCTGAGCTAATATTTAAAGAGCTCTTCAGAATTTTATTGTCTCTTTCTCGGTTCTTCTAAAGTCTTCTGACAGGCACGGTGGTGAGGCTCTGAATGGCTCGGGCAACTGAAAAGAGAGGCAAAAAGCCGTTTGCACCTGAACCTGGATCCACCGGGTCTGAAACAGCCCTTCAGGATTTCTTGGAGATAAACTTATCGCGGTAGTCCCCAAGACGGCTTAGTGGCCAAGTCTCAAGCAGAGCACCGTGTACTCTGCTTTCCCTGCCAGCTCTCCGCCTCTGCAGGATCCTCTGCTGGCTACAGGAACCCGGCGGTGCCTCCGGAGATGTGGTGGCTGTGCTCCGGCTCCAAGGGTCACAGCCAAGCCCTGGAGACTGCAGTGTCCACGTAGGATGAAAAGATCCCCCTTGCAGAGATAAAATTATAAATTCAGAGAGCTTTATTTGTGTTTTTCCCCAGTGTTCTCCCCACCCCAGTGGTTCGGGAGTTTTTAGTGTGCATCACGGTGGTAACTTCATCTAGTTGCAGATTTCTGACAGGCTGGAGGAAAGGTGGGAAGCGGCACTTTGATGTGAAGTGGATGTGCAGCGGGAGAGGGGTTATCAGCACATTAGTGACATTTTATTTTAGACTGTTATTTACGGCTTCCTTACTGGCCTCTTATGTGAGTTGAATTGATAGTAGGAAGAAATGGTGGGAAACAATAATTCTGAGGATCTTGGAGGTCCTCGGGGGCCTTAGATATTTCGGGCGTGCTTTGAAAACGCTCTAAGGCTTGCAATGTGTGGGTTGCAAGTGTTGTCTCGTGGCTTTGCTGGACTTTTACCTGCTTTTACCCTATTTGCCACCACAGCAGACAATCAAATCAGGCTTTGGCAGGTGATCTCTAGAGGCATTTCTCCAAAATGCTTAAAGGTTAATATATCCTCGAAATCAAGTGGGCCAGAGAGATAAGGAGGTTTTGGCTTTCCTTCATCTGTGGTCTGACCCTGGGAAGTGTGGGGTGCTATCTCCCTCAGCACCTCAAGTAACGAGCTCCTTGGCATGGCTTTAGGATCCTTGACCCCCATCAGATCCGAGCCTTAGGCTTGGTATTTCTGGGTCTGAAGTCAATGTAGGCTCGAGGGTTAGCTCGGTCATCTGTAGGTGAGGTTCTCCTTTGAGCTATTCCATAGTTTAATCCCAACTTTAGGGAGTGAAACTGTGGCAACCTTAAGTGTATAATTTCCTTCCTATTACATTATTTCTTCCAGTACAGGAGGTACCCAGTGTTTGTCATTTAGGAGTGTCATATCATTACATTGCATATTGCAGTGTAATGATGTGAAATGATTAAATGACAAAATGCCAGTTCACTGCCAAAAATCTTAAGTAGCATACTTTTATTTGCAGATGGGAAAGCTATTATTAATTTCTGTATGGGCTTTGCCAGATGAAATAACATAAGCAGACTGAAAAGGGAGGTGGGTTTAATCCTCTTTCTAATTTGAACATGAGTAGTAGGAGTGATGTCCACCTCACTTCAGAGCATATGTCCAGTGCCAGTGGTATATTGCCATGCATTGGCTAGTCTGCTGTCAAATGGTGATAGCAGATAGCAAACAAAGAACAGGCTGGCGTTTTTTGAGGGGGAAATACTCAGCTTCAAAGAATGCTGTGTTAAGCAGTGTAAGCGGTTTTGTTCAAAGTTGTGTCTTAGTATTCAAAAATGTTTCTTGCTAGATTAAAGATAATCTAAGTATGGCACAAAAATTAAATGAGTGTGCCTCTGTTTTCGGAAAAGGATGATGGGATCAAGGACAGCATGGATAAGTGGAGCAGGTGTCTAGAATTTGAAATTACTATATCCAAGGTGAAAACAAAATTTGGAGGGCTTAATGCATTCAAGGAGGAATGGGAATCTCCATCCTAGTGTGCTGAAATAACCAACACAGCAAACTACAAAAGTCTAGCAGCAAGGCTTTTTATCTAACAATTTTGGGGCTGCCAGGCTA
The DNA here is from genome assembly GCA_013400195.1 of Aramus guarauna. Taxonomy (NCBI): domain Eukaryota; kingdom Metazoa; phylum Chordata; class Aves; order Gruiformes; family Aramidae; genus Aramus; species Aramus guarauna. The sequence continues at coordinate 741,027 of VXBL01001169.1, read as the reverse complement.
TGCGTAGAGGCTAGCAAACATAGTCCCTTCTTTACAAAAGGCGTAAAACTGTTCCGGGCTCCATCTGCCTGTTGGTCTGACCTCATTAGCACATGAGGCCTTAGAACACATTAGTAAAGAGGGAGTGAAGAGACAAAGCTGAATGTAAAACTGGAGAAAGTGCAGTTGAGTTTACCAAAGGCAGACCAGGGGACGATCCAATGCCATTAAGGATGTCTCCTGAGATGTCCTAACACACATGTTAGCACTGTTCCTAAAGATGAATTCACACATCAAGATGTGAAGAGCAGGACAGCTACTAGGCTGATCGAGGAAATAGTCTATTGTATTGGAAGAACCTTGTAAGACCGAGGCTGAGGGGGGGTTTGCCTGCTGTCTTGGAACAGCCAGGGAGCAAAAGGGAGGTGGAAAAGTTAAAAAGTAAAAGATAGCATTGGCACAAGAACAAGTAACTCGACACTGAAACCAAATTCATTTCAACTGCCATCAAGGAGAGGAGGCTCTGGAACAGTCACTGGACATTGGCAGACACCAGAATATCTAATGGCCATTCAGGCTGAGAAGAGGTGCGTGAAAGAGTTTATGAAATGTGTCTGTCCTTGTCATTCCCTTCCCACTCTTCAACCTGTATTCGTATTTAATGCTAGACTAAACTTCCTACTTTTTGTTTGCTTGCCCAAAGGTATTGTAGGCAGGGGACAAGGACAGAGAGATCAGCTAAAGATTCAAAGTGAAATGGTTTCTTTCCGAAAAGTAAAAAATGGGTTTGCATCAAAAAGGGGGATTCCTATCTTGTAACGAAAATATCCTTCCAGTATTACGTATGTAAATCTGTGGGGGGAAAAATATTAGATACAATTGGGTGTAAAAAAATACTTGAAATAAAATAAGTGAGAACTACAATTGGGGTTTTTCTTAAATTTCTAGCAGATCTCAAGAGGTCATATAACTTGTTTTTTAATGCAGAGATAGGTAAACTGGAAATATTCATGTGTTCGGCTCTCAGCTTTTTGGGGAAAACTTTGGTTGTTATCTCTGGATAACATTACTCTGATATTCCTCCAAGTTTAGTTCAAGCCAAGGGTCCCCAGGTTGAAGTATCAGTAGATGAGTGACAAGAAATTCTGAATGGTTGGTCACTGGTGGAGAAACACACTTCTCTCCCTGGGTCGCGCAAACCCATCTTGGTTGCAAAGGCACATCTTGGGCCAGTGTCTGTTCTGACTTTTGCCTGAGGGGAAGATTGGTGGGAGAGACAGAGGTTACAGCTGACACAGTGACACTGTTGGCATGTCCACGGCTGCGCCTATGTTTGTACTTTGCTGGACTGGGGCCTTGGCCAACGAGTCCTGGAGAGCGCTTCTCAGGGTGTAGATAAGGTGATGCAGACTCTTATAAATTAAAACACAAAGCATTTCTGGCTGGTTCGACACTAAAATCTTGATTGTTTTAGTAATGTTCTGCAGTCTTCTTTTGCTTTGTTAATGTGGTGTGTGCTCAAAGCAAAAGGGGAAAACCCAGGCAAATGGTTTGTATTTATATTTTATTAGGTTTCCTTGACACATTGGAAGTCACTTGTCTGTTATAAAAAGTAAGGTAACAGAAACCATCCCAAAACAATAATAACTTTATGGATTTATAAACAATAGTAGCATGTTTGCCAAGATGGCCAGTAACTGTTTGGACCTGTCTTTTTAGCCTGACATTTTTTTCTAAGAAGAGAAAACACAAGAGACAAGTTTCCACTTCTAGCACATTGGCAGAAGTACAGAAACCCCATTCTTAATGTGATGGGGCTCATAAATGGACAACTATTCAACTAATAAAACTGTCAAAAGCACTCATTGTACATGCGGCTAAAAGGTTAGATGTTTGAAAGGTATTGCCATGCTAAATATATTGCTTTATGTATGGACTGACTTCCCATTAATTTATTTACCTAATAGATGAATTACAGAGCATATGATAGACTTGATTTTTAGTTGCCCTTCTCTAGGCTTAAGCATAAGAAGACAAGAAAACCCCTTAATATTGTGGATTTAAAAAAAAAAGAAAAGGAAAACCAAACACCTTAATTACCTCATACAGTACAATAACAAGATTTAAATTTTGTCGTTGAGTCTCTTCTCCCATGAGTCCCCAGTGCAGAAAATATTCTCTGAAGCCCATATTCAGTCTTAAACCCTGATCTTATCAATGTGATTGCAAACCACTAGATCTCTAAAACTCAATGATTGACATTCATAAATATATATTCTATATAAATGGTACGTGAGGATAAGCGATGCTGCAATCCAGGTTTCCAGGATGCCGGCGCGCAGCAGGGCCAGCTGCAGTGGGGGGATCCACACGCTCCCCCCGTCCGGGCACCCCGGAGCTGCAGCCTGCACTTCTGCAACTGCTCTCTCATTCAACCCAGGTCGTCACACTGCATGGAAATGCTTTGATCTTTGATAGGAAAAAGCTGGTGCTAATTTCAGTGAAATGATCTAGGATGGAGCTGAGAATATGTTCCCTTGTCTGCTCTGGGATTTGCTTCTGGTAAGTGCCTGCCTCTATCAGTTCACTTTCAATCATACAGGAATAGAAAGTGTTCAATAACTTAAAGAATCAAAGTATGAAGGATGAGAGAGAACCATTAATTTCTCTTGCCTCTTTTTGGTAGAAATGAATGACGCCGACTTAAAGAAAATGGGCCATATCTGTCCCTGCCATAATTCTGCCGGGTCTAGTGGCTGTGCAGCAGAGGCAAAGCAGTCTCCTGGCCATTAAGGACTAAGCAGTAATAAATGGCTTGGCCATAGTTAGCCTTGCTTTCCTTCCCGATACTGAAAAGTCAGCGTGACACATTTTACAGTCTGTTTCACTGTAAAACACAAAAGAGCAAGAAATAAGCCTATTCCTACCACCTTCTGTATGCTATGGCCAGTAGGCTGCTATGGGGAGAAGAGAAAAAGCAAAGTTAAAGAACACAAATCTCTCTCCCCAAAAGCCTAGCAAAACGGTATTTGACTCTGTGCTACCCCACCCTTACCCAGCAGATATTTCGGGCGCACTTTCATCTGTAGGTTAATGAAATCATTGCCATGCAGCTGATCTCTCCTGTGATCAAAGCAAAGAGATATTTTGTATTGAAATAATCTTGGTTCTTGTTTTCTTGCTTTTTAATTTTATTCCAGTTTTTTTGTGACAAACTTTAAAGAAAGTAATTTTTTTTTAAGAGAGGATTTGGTAACAGCCTAGTTAATTACCTGGAAAAGGATGACCCGTGTAATGCTTTTTTGCATACTCAATTTTGGCTGTAAAATAAGTGTAAAACTCATTTTACCTGGAGCTTATGTCACCTGAGCAATCACTCACTTGCTTATGATCTTGTTAAAGTATTGGGCAGGTTGGGTTGTAGAGGACCTAAACAGCAGATTTGTGTGTTTTGCTGCTACTTAATGGCCTTAATACAGAAGAATTAGATTTCAGTGGATTTCTTGGTACTGATGTCTCTGGCCATAGTAGAGAAACAATATCTTGGAAAGATACTTTACAGAAGGATGATGTTCTTGCTTCTCTTCAACAGAGTGTGTGTAGGTCTTGAGTTACGATTCAATTATTTTTCTCTAAGATATATACTTTCATTATCGCTTAAGAGTAACTTTGAGCTGAAATGTTCTGTTAGCTGCCTGGTGGGAGTCCCCCTGTCCTCGTGCTTCCTCTCGGCGCTGATCCTGCAGCAGCAGGACGGGCGTCGGGGTTGTCTCGCGGAACCAGCAGCGAGTCGCCCTTCTGCTCACTTGGGTTTTAGCGCGAGGTGGGTCAGCAGCCTACACAAGCCATGCACTATGGAGCACATAGGCGCTTCGTGTCTGTGACTACGCCGAATGCCTCTCCCGCCGTATTTTGTGTTGGTCTATGTATAATAATGCTCTTTTCTGGTATATTTTTTAATTATTATTTCGTCTTAGGAAAAGGTAACAAATGGGAGTGTCTTTTTCACAGAGCCGGCTGTGTTAAAAAAAGCACAACTGAAGCATTTTTGTAGCAATACCTTTGTGTGTGTGTGTGTGTATGTACATATATATAGCTACTGTGGTGTTGATCCATTTTTTTTAAATATACTTATTTATGGGAGTCTGAGAGCTAGCATCCCTAAAAGCAAAGCTCAACCTAAAGTAATGCATTATATTTGAACACTGTATGTTTGACAATACATTTCATGCCTCATTTCCTGCCAGTTGTGAGCTCTAGTAAACACAAAGAGCAAATTCACATTTTTCATGTCAAAAAGTCCTATAGTTTGTTCCCTCTAGGATATCACTAGTTAAATAGATTTCTGTAAGGACATATTCTGTTCACACTATAATCTGTTGTGACACTAAATCTTAATCCGTCTTCAAATTTCCATTGTTTTTGTACGAAAAGATTATTTCTAAAATATTTTATATCTCACATTCATTTTCTTTGCTAAGAATTAATTGCATAAGCAGTGGGTATCTGACCACTATTAAGTCTTCTCTCGTAACCCAAAATTAAGAATTTAATGTGGATTATTCATAACATCTATCCAGTTAATTCAAAGTAATTTTTCTTTGCACTAGGCAGAATTTACACTTTCTTGAAATGAGCTTACCTCCTCGTGAGATCTTGAAAAGAAGTCAACCTGGGCTGTCCTAAAGGCTTTGGAACACCTGCGTCACTACTCTGCTGCAGAGCTGAAGGGTTTTACTGTCCTATGTCATCCATAGGTTTGATCCTGCTCTTTCACGGGCGCACGTGGCTTACGTGGCTGTGTCACGGAGAAAAATGGATTACGGAGCCGTTTGGCCCTGTGAATGGCAAATGGATGTGCGGCTCTACTAGTCATATAAGTAGGTAGAGAATTCTGTTCTTGTAGCATTTTATACAAACTTGTCATACAAGCGAGTTACTATGGAAGTCTGGAAGAGTGGAGAATAAGACCTCATATTTCAGGGCTCTGTCTTGTTATTTTAAATTAGCTCAGCAAGGAGCTGCCTGAAGTTTTCTGGCAGTCATAATAAGCTTCTGTGAGAAAGACCTATGATGCTGGAATAGCTGGGCTTATTTCATGATTGCTTCTTATTATTACCGAATCACTCGGGTTGGAGGGAACCTCGGGAGGTCTCTCATCCAACCTCCCGCTCAGAGCCAGGGGAAATGCCGAGTTCAGACCAGGGTGCTCAGGGCTGCTCTCAGCTGGGTCCTGAAATACTCCAGGGATGGAGATGCCGTGACCTCTCCGGACAGCCTATTTCAGTGCTTAATTATCTTCAGAGAGGAAAGAAGTTTTCCTTCTATCACTACAGAAAATCCTGTTTCCATCTGTTTCTTGTTCTTGTACTGTGCACCTCGGCAAAGCGCCTGGGTCCATCTTTTCTGCAACCTCTTCTTTGGGTGCTGGAGGGCTGTTATTATATCGAGATAAATCAACGCTAGCACTAGAAAAGGTGAGAGAAATTCACCTGGCAGCTCCAAGAACTGCAGTAGGTGTGGGGGAACGGTGAGAGGAGCAGGCATGGGTGAAAGATGGATTGGTGGATCCTGAATATAGCCAGGACTGGCTATATACATAGACTGGAACTAGTGTCCGCCTTAACTCAGAGGGGTAGTGGGCTGCTGAGAAATGCGGTCTGTCTCCTTGAACCCTGGGATAGCGCTCGACAAAAAGTGACCGTAGTTAGCTTAAGAAGGTATAATGAACTCATTCAAATTATTGAATGTGTATACACTTCAAAACTGAGTCACAATTAAGTTTATTGGCAAAACAGTAGTATTGGTTTAAATGCTGGATCTCTACTATTTTGAAAGTATGCCTTCAGACTGTCTGTTATTTCATGGGACTTGGAAAGCCTCTAACAAATCAGTTTGAGGTAGGCTGTAAAGAATGGCAAAATTCTCTTGCAGAAAAGAAATAACTATAGCTGCATGCAGGACACAGAAATCTTTGCTTAAAGCACATTGCTGATTTTTTTTTTTTTTTTAAACATAAATGCAAGCTAGGATAAAGCACATAGCTAAGCAGAAAAGGACCTCTTGGAGTCAGATATTTGTGAATAAAGTGTCAGCTCTAGAAAGGTAATACAAATGATATACAGTCGCTTTGTAGTCGTTGGCTCTTTAATTGAGCAGACTGATGTGTTGCTAGCATAATGGATCTTTGGAGCAGCCTGGGAATGAGGTGCTGTTATTTTGTTTCTCAAAGCCACACATTTGAAGTGCAGGTGAATACAAACCATTTAAGAAATAATTGGTCTGACCTAGCATTGGAGTAGCCATTTTGGCAGCAGTAAGAGGTGTTACTCAGGTGACAGAAGACAATGAGACAGAGATATATAACACAATATTTGCTCAGTCTGAAAAAAAGTCAGCCTAATGAAAAGAAGAAGGAAAAAAACTACAAAAGAAGTCCTATCCTTTCTGGTTCTACTCTTACAGCCTCTGCAGATTCTTCTGCTTCATTAGCCAAATTTCAATACCTTTCCATCTTTCCTGATTGTTCTTTAAAAACAACCCCCCCAGTTTCACTTATCATTTCTGTCCCTTGTCCATGACCTCGGCAGTTCAAACCTGGATCACCGCAGCTTCCCAGATTTCCTTGTTTCAGTTCCCTTCTCTTCAGGTCCATCTGTGAGAATACAACTGATTTCATTCCATGTTTTGGCTGTTCTGTGACACTCTTTCCTTCAACAAAACTGCCAGGGTTTACATTAAATGCTATAAAACTATTTTCCAACTTGAAACTCAAAATATACTTTTTTTTTTTTTTTTCTGGGGAAAAGGGAGTTTCTGAAGAGCAGGTAGTTGCTATTAACACTGAAATCAAAAGGTCAGGGCCAAGTGAATAAAGCTGATGGAACAAAGCTGATCTATAGAAGCTGAGAACCTAGCTCCAGGTACTTCTGTATGGACTTTAAAAGATACTGCAGTGCTATTTTTGTAATGGGTCCTTCTGTACTGCTGCTCGTGCAAGCAGCTTCAGGTAGGCTAAAGGCTTTCATCCCTGGTCACAGTGGCATGTTCTGGTGGTTTGAGGAAAGGATGAAAAGAGTTCTCAGTCTCCCAAAATCTAGTGAGAAGGGGACTTATCAGGGAAAGCGTGTAGATCTTGGAGACTCATAAGTCAGGTGCATTTATGAAGGAGGATATTGGTAGAAAAAAGGGCCAATGTGTCAACGTGTGAGTAATGTACATATTTGTCACAGCAGGGGTCACTGGCTCAACAACAGAAACGGTCGCATGAAGCAATGTAAATGTTCTTGGTTGCTCCCCATCAGACAATATCATTTTAGAAATCTGACACTGATGCAGGCTGTGCAGGGACTGGGGGAAGGGAGTTCACTTTCAGACAAGATGCAATCAAAGCAGGTTCAGTTACGAAGTGGCTCTTGCTGATAATTTTATCTGTGACATCTTCTGCCTGTGGATCTTTAAAAAGAAGAGGCAATGGGTTGGTTTAGAATCCATTTAGAAGAACTATGTAATAATTCTACTTAGAGAAATGATTGTCAGGCTCCGGCTGATACACCTAGAACCTCAGGGTCACAGATGCTCAGACTCATGCATAATGATTGCTTCATCTAGTCATTAGTGCTCCATTGGGCTCATTCAGTTAGGTACAAAGTTGGTGTATCTACCCTACTTGGTTTTGGTTTTTTCCTGGATTGTATTTTAAAACACAACAGCCTTCAAGATGTTTGTCTTTGGAATTATATATGTATATGATATGTATTTCTGTGAAGCTTAGTGGCTAAAGGTACTTCAGCGTGGCTGGCCAAATTCATCCCTTCTGCAAGCCCTCAGTGAATGATAGGGTCCTTCATACATGAGCTTTGAGGGGAACGACCTAATAGGATGTTACAAGACTTTTTACTTGTTTACCTGTTTCGCTGTCTTGCTGAAAGTATGCTTATGAGTGATATGAAAGTGGAGCATGACCTTTAAGAATATGACGGTGAAACTTTACAGAGTCAGCGCAGATTACTCTGCCACTTGAAAAGCTTCAAGTCTTTGAATATTCCTTGGGAGCAGATGTAATTGTGTTTTGATACAAGCCAGTGTCTGTACAGGCAAGTGGATTCTTGACCATAGCCAAGCATATTTTCAGGAGAATGTCCACCGAGGTCAGTGCATTTGGGATCAGACTTTCATCTGGGGTTTTTGCACACAGGTAAATGGCTCCATTTGAATATTTTTGAGCAGAAATCTAATGGACTTGGGTGTACAGCTTCTCCTGGATTGCCTGGTCATGAGAGACATGATGAGCACAGAAGGTTCCCCTCGATGGGCAACACAACTGTGGCATGGCAAAAGATTTGCTGCTGCGAGGTGTGTGTAACCTTTTTTTTTTTTTTTTTTCCCTTTCTTGAAGAACTGTACTTGCCACACAGGAGCATTAGTTAGTCCCATTTACTCTGTTCCTGATCCTGTTAAAGGGTGCTCTGAATAGCAAGCTGTCATTATTCGGATTCTTTCAATGTTCTGTATTAATCTAAAAGCAGCACCAGGATGTGGGATTTAAAATCCTTTCACTCACATTTTTAGGATGCTGTAATAAAGAGTTGCTTCATAACATGTTCAAGGTCTATTAAATAAATGCACTGAAGAATTCCTGTTCCTTCTGAAATGGGCTTGTCAAGCTAATCTAATTTCAGTGTCTGCACATGGAAGGTATGCTATTTTCTCCTTTCAGTGATTTCAAAAATTAATAATTAAAGTTTCCTATTTTTGCTTAATAATCAGTGCAAATTACTGCACTTTTCTTCCTTTGTGTTTTATAATATTATGGTAATTATTGCTATGTGTACCTGTATGCATGACACACCAAAAACATTTTTATCAAATCACTGGAAGAAAGTGCTGAGCCAGTACAAGTTCAGGTTAGAGAACTTTGTAGGCCCAATTTACTAATAAATCCTGGCATGATGCTTGTTGCAAGCATGCCAGCCTGTCAATGGCTTAATCGTGGAGAATAATCCGGATATCTCTTTATCATACTGTGGAAAAACGATTGTTTATGACTGCAGGGAGTGTGAGCTTGCTAACTTCCGAAATAGGCTTCCTTCCTGCGTTTGTAAAAAGAAACGGTGCTTGTTTCCAGCCTGCTCCCGCAAGGGGCTGAGCTGCCCTACGTGAAGGCGCTCAGCATCTCTGGGGAGGGCTCAGCAATGCCCAAGACTGGCGCTCCGACGCAGGCTGATGATCGAAGGCGGATATTTGTCTGGGGTAGGAAGCTTGCTTTATGCATTTCTGTTTTTAACTCCCCTCTGTGGAAACAGAGCACTGAAGATATCCCCCGCCATGACAGGGTGCTCATGGATGGACACTTTGCCTTCCCTTGCCTCCAAATTCTGCGTTGGTGATACATGTACCTTTTCAAAACAAATAAATTCTGCCTCTGTAGAAAATACCACGGTTCATTTCCTTAATTCCTGCGGAAGGCAGGCCAGTTACGTAAGGCGGCCGGAGCGTTCATTGCTGAGGGGTTTCACTCCAGTCTTCATTCTGAGAGGAGCGGTCAATAAGGCATTGGCCGACACAGAAGAGTCCTCCTCCTGTACCAAACCTGCTGGGCTTCATGCTCATACTTCAGCCTTTGCTTTGGAGCGCAGAGCAGGGCCAGCACGGTGCAGAAGGCTGTAGGGGCCTTTTCCCCCCCTTACATCGTGATAAACGCTGGGTACATCAACCCCGCGCTGCCTCCGGCCGCTGGGCACCCTGTGCTGCGGATGCTGCCATGGGCGGGTGGGTGCTGAGCTCTGCAGCAGCACCCGGCGGGCTCCTCTGCACAGGAGGGAGCTTTGGAACGGGTTGCTTGACTTGGAAAGGGTTTGAGTGCAAGCACATCCAGGGTTTAATTTTCCTTGCAGGGGTAGAATGGTGCGTGATGTGCAGCAGCGAGCAGCTTGCTGCTGCACACGCCGTCGTTTGCCTCTGAAAAAAACAGAATAGAAACAAAGGGCAAGCTTGCACAAGTGAAACGTGCACGCGGTTACGCCTTGCGCGTGGTGAGCACTGTTTCGGGGAGGTGTGCCCATTAGCTAACAATGCAATTTGCAAAAGGCGTCACTTACTCGGTTTGGAATGAAAGACAGGACAGCCGGTGCCACCTCCCAGAAACAGCCAGTCTGAAGCTGTGCTGGGACAGCGGGAGTTTTTCCTATACGAGTTCAGAAGCAAGGCGGGCAGCGCTGCAGAGGCTGTAGTAACTACCCTCTCGTCCCCTCCATAGTAGTGCTACTCCATGCTTGCGTACAGGCTGCGTTAGCGCTGCCTGGGTGAGGAGTGCTGCCTGTGTTCCCAGCTGCTTTCCTGGGAGCTCTGAGCGGGCTCCGGTGGGGGGTCTGGGCTTTGCACCAGGGGGCAAATTCCCCCTTCCACAAGCTCATAGGTGATCGGGGGGTCACTTCGGGGGGTCACTTCAAGGGGTCACTTCAAGGGGGGGGTCACTTCATCCCCCTGAATGTCAGCTCTTACCTGTGGGATAAGGCAGCCAGTCAAGACTTTCCCTTAACACACTTGACCAATGCCGAACATTCAAGATTATTTAAAAATATTTTAACACGCTAATAGCAATGACGAATTACAGCCTTTCAGTTCACTTTGGCATTTTTTTCCCCCCCCAAAGCTTGTAAGTCTTCAAAAATTGACTCTTTGTGATTACAGTCAGGCTATAAAATCCTAAAGCTGGCCACCGACGTGAACCGTTACGTCCTCTCTCCATTTCAAAAACTGACCTGTGCGTTTCCATAAACTGTGCAGCCAGGGACGCCTCCGCGGAGAAACCGTGTCGGCTCGGGCTGGTCGGTCTGTGGCCGTTGAGTGACTATGTGTCACCACTGCTTGTTAACAAAGTGTGATGGCAGCTCGGGGAAGAAAAGGTGGGAGGAGAATGGGTCTGAGGACACAAACTTTCTGTTCAGGTACGTGACCTTTACCGAAATCAGTACGAGTGAAAGACTCGGGATACAATACAGCTGCCCTTTTAAATAACTCCCTATGAAAATTGGGCCTGATTTGAATTGCTGGAGCTGAGTGGTGAGAATACAGAGAGAATTTAGCTCATGCTGACTGCGTGTCACAGTTTGAAATTAATTTTTTTGTTTATATTAGGCCTCCTGGTGCCTTGACCAATTGCTACTTTGGTACAGAGTTTTTTGAAAGAAAAATTTAATTATCAGAGAAGATGGATGGTGGCTGAAACAAATCAGCTCCTGCCTCTCAAACTTGATCTGCATGGATCTTGGAGATCCTGCCGTTCAAGATGTTCTAGATTATTCATTAAAATAGTCATTTTAAATACGTGTATATATGGTCTATTGTCCTACAAAGCTGATCAAAATATTTACAGTGTTTGGTGGAGTGAAACTTAGCCTGGATATTTAGGGAAATTTACTGCAGAAAACTCTTAAAAAATCATGGCTTCCTGTGAGTAAACTTGGCTAATCCCTTAGTGTTTCTCGTATGTTCTTGCATGATAGCTGCAAATCAGTGAAAATGTAACAGCAACAAGCTATTTCTTTTCCTATTAAAAAATCTAGTTTTGGTTTAGATGATGATGTTCTCTTTACAGTGTTTCTCAGCCTTTATTTTTACTTGGAGTCTGAAGTAATGTTCAGGTAACTGGAGAGTTTTCATAGCAACAGTGTACATGGCATGAAAAAATCTTCTGCTGGATATCAGAATACAATACTATATAGAAAGGGCAGAAATTTCAAAGGCATTCTTGTAGTAAATGTTGAGACAAAAAATTTTCTGCCTAAATGGCTTAGTCTTCTATAGGAATAGTCTTCAGTACAGCTGCTCCACAAATACCCTCTGTCTAGGAAGTCTGAGCACCCTGCTTGCCCCTTCTGATGCTTGGAGAAAAACAAGGAAGGATAGTCTGTTTGGGAGTGGGAGAGGACATGTTTTATTTCACCTTTTTCTAAAAGCCCTAGTTCTAAGAGGCAGAGTGCTGGCTTCTTTCATCAGTGGCAAGTGCGTGTCTACTAGACTTGCACGTCCTCCCAGGGCATGGTGATCCGACAGGTATGACATATTCCGTTGGTCTGGACATACCTTTGTATGCATGTACAACTCATTAAAAGTCTTCAGCAGAATTAAGTATTTGTATTGCCGTAGTGTCTAGGAGCACAGATGGTCTTGCTATTAAAGCTCAAGACTGAGAGCCAGGTGATCTCAGTACTACTTCCAAGCTCTGCCACAAACTTGACATGTGGCTCTGGGCAAATCAGCTGAACACTCTGTGCTTCTGTTTTCCCCCTGGTACGGTAGGTGCAGTGATTAACTGCCTCATATACAGTATTTTGCGACTCAGTGCCTTATGAAGTATTCGGAGATCTTCAGTTGCAAGCTGATGCGGAGCTGCTGAGCGTTGTTTATATAGTATAAAGATTAGGAAGAGAAATTTCCTTATCTGCTTTTCTCAAATCTGATGCTTATGTCAGAATCTCCAAAGTAGCAGCTGTCTTGTATTAGAGAAAAACCAGCAAGTAGGAAAATAATCTAAAGGCAAAACTTCCAAGATAGTCAGTGCTTAACTCTGTCCCCATAAAATCAGGAAGAAACATCCCTCAAAAGTGGCCCAAATGTATTGAGTTAACCATAAAATAGTATACTTTAAAAATAAAATACTGCATAGAGTATGTGGGTTCAATATACCACATCACTTTGGTAAAATGCTGTTGGCTGGTTTTAAAGATTACCTGTATGTGTAGCAATCGGCTGGGACTGCTTTGACAGAGGCTCTGCACAGCACGGTGCCAAGGAGTTTATAATCCCCCACTGATAAATTTGGGAGACCTCTTTTTAACTGGTTAGGAAGTCCTGAGATTCAAGTTTATAGATGCTGACTGTTTTGTGTGTCCAGTTATTAGTTATCTGGCAGTTGTGTGCAAACACTCGCACACAAAGAGATGAAACAAATATTTTCACAAAAAAAGCCAAATTCCTATCTGCATGCAGCATAAATGAGCACTCAAAATAGACACAGAAAACACATACCAGTGTCAGACCTCCTCTCTCTGAAAAATCCAGGCTTAACACAAAGATCTGATTTGCAAATCAAATGCAAGATAGGTCCTTATTAAATAGTTAAATATCAAGGTTTGAATTTTCATAAAAGGGCAATTTCAAACCTCATTTGTGTGTGTAATTATTGTGCTTGTGAGAGCAACCCTGGTAAACGCGCACATAAATGTCACGTCAGGCTCCTAATGGGTCATTGACACGCTCCCTGCCCGAGCCGGGTCTGTGGGCTCTGTGCACAGAGCCGAGTGTGTAAAACGGGTGAAAAATCTGACAGAAACAGTTTTCTTTCTTGCCGAAAAGAGCAGCAAAGCTTTGTGTACACATGGGCTTATTCTCAAGATGGAGTTGCAGCTCTGGGGTCTAAACAAACTGAATCAGTTTTTAAAATAACAGTACGTACGAAACCTTAGAAATTCAAATACGTCATTTTCCAAGGCTAAAGATTTGGCACATGCACTCTCGTGAGGCTGTTGTCACTTCCACTTTTAAGAAGGTTTAGAGATACTTCTCATTCCTCTTTTTCGTGCTGGGATTTTTTATCATCCAAAAGCTGTGAAATACTTGAAATCTGAGGCCGCCGCTATCAGATAACACACTGCAGGACTCTACGTCAAAGAATCTCCCACATACTTGTTCTCAAGCGTGAGAGATGAACATCACTGAAACGGTCTTTGGTCACACTGGATTGGGCCGTGCAGACTGACCTGAAAATATTTATCCTGCGCTACGAAAAATGAACAGAGCCCAGAATTCAGTGGTGGAACAGGATGCCAACGTGCACCCGAGGTCAGGAGCTGCAAGATTGAAACAGGATTTGTGTGGCTGCGCGTGCACCACGAATCCGTGGGAGTCAATGGAGTTGGTCCTAATGAACAGAACATGGGGAGGAGGAGGGAGAGAAGTTAATACTTAAGGGTAAATCCACCTTTGTTGCAATTCAGGGTGACATCTTGTGGGCAGGGAGACATAAATTATGTGTAAGTTTTGGTGTTTCTTCCACCTTCCTTCGGTTGCTGGCAGGGGAGGAATTCGGGACTGTCCAGCCCGTGGGGCAGACCCAGAACAGGCATTCTCACACCTCTAGATATGACATTATTCTGTGATTAAGATTAATCTTGCTTGTATTTGAATGGCCTGTCTCCAAAGGTAGAGGGGTTTGGTGACTGTGCTTTTGTGGAGAAGGAATAAACAGCTTCGTGAGATGGCCGTGTGGGTGGAGGGACAGCAGGTATCGGTCTCCTGCAAAAAGCGAGGTAAACTAGCGGGCTGAAGAAAAGCAGCAGCAGAAGGCAGGATACGGAACATGCTGACAGATATCGGTCAAGAGTCAGAACCCAAGGCTAGGACTTGAATAGACTCAGGAGAAGCAGGCAGGAGGCCAGGCAATGAATAAAAATTAGCATGCCCCATACTGCTCTCCATATTGTTGCTTGCCTGACTACTCCCCCGTCCACCCCCTCCCCCGTATTTTCTTTAACGTACCAGTGGTCAAAGCAAATAATGATATTATGTTTGTCAGGGAGGCCCTTGAAAGCTATTCTGAGACTAGAGTCCAGAAAAACCTAATCTCTGTTTGATTCTTTGTTTAGTGGGGATTCAAATCCCAACTTAATTTAATCTTTTGATTTATCCTGCAGGTACTGCCTGATTATATTCCAGTGCCACCAGTAATAGAAATGCAGGGATTTTCTTATTTTTATTTATTTATTTTTGCTTTTAGCACTTTGAGAACAAAAAAGGCTTAGCAGAAGTCATTATTGCTATTATCCTCTATAATGCATCATGAGTGAATAACTGCATCTCTGAGCGTGTACCCCGTTGCTTCATATTAGTAACATCTTACCAGGGTTACACAGATTTTTGTCCCATGCTTCAGCTGCAGCAGCACAGCCAGTGCAGCCGAATAGGGCCACAGGCTTGCTCCGGGCACTGCGAGTGGTCAAACTGCCACCACTGCTGCGCGACGGCCAGGATTTCACTGGGAAGGATCAAGCCGGCCAGGTGCAAGAAGGAGGGTGAGCAGGACTTACACCGGTTCCGTCACGGGGTCCTGTGAGATCGGGGATGAACTACTTAGGGCTGCATTTGTGAGGCTGGGTTTTTTAAGTGTACTTAAAATGCCTCTTAGTATCATTAAAATGCATGAGAACACCAAGGGAAAACGACCATCAAAGGGTGCAGATTGGAAAGGCGAAACAGCAGCCAATGTGCCGTGACTTCAGCAGTGCCCTTCACCAACGTACCCGGGCACCTCCTCTGCGCTCGTGGGTTGCGTGGCCGGGAAGGCGCTCACGTCCCCGCGGTCGCCTGGCAGCCGGCCCCGCCGTGCCTCAGCTTCCCCCATCTGAGACAGGGACACAGCGTCTCGCTGTCCTGCAGCCTCGCAGAGCGAGCGCAGTAAATCAGCAGATAATCAGGCAGCGTAACTAGCGGCACGCCAAATACCGCGTGCGCTGTCTTGCCTTTCTGGTCCAAGGCTGCTAGTTTCCATGTGCGTTTTCAGATTTGCCTCATGTTCCCCATCTGGACCTTTAAACACTTTTATTTAATTTTTCCTTTTACTTTCCCAAACAAGATACAGTTCATTCATATCCTTCAAAAAGTCACTAAAATTAAATTTTTAAAAATCATATTAAATCTTTAATATTCTCCTATGGATGATAATATGCCCAAGCAGACAAGGACAGCATGCAAATCTAGTGGCATGCCTGACAAACATAATGCATTTATATTAAATCTATTGTACAGTAAGAATTTCAAGACGGCAGTGATCAGAGGAAACCATGCAATTGGATTAATAGATAATTTCGGCTGTAATCCAACAAAGCAGTTAAGCATATGCTTAATTTTAAGCGTGCGTAATATTACTTGATGTCAGTTGAGGCAAAACAAGCTTAAAACTAGGCACATGCTGAAACGTGTTTTGCTGGCTTGCTGACTTAGGCAATGATCTGAACAAATACGGTTTTTATAGCTGGAAATACATGAAGGAGCAAAGAGTGTCCATTTTTCCTGTAATCATTAAAACGGCAATCCAGCTCGAGTTTCAAAGCATAACATTTTTATAGGGGGTTAAAAAATAGTGCTCACCAACTGCAGAGGTAAACAGCTTACAAATTATTTATTTTACCTGCATTCCTGCTTAAACTGTGTTCAAAATAATTAGATAACCCTGTAAAACCTGTGACTGGTGCTGTTAATTCCACATAAAGATTTTGTCATGCAATACCTAATAAATGGAGTTATCTTTTAACAAAGGCTTTAAGGGGATTAATACGCTGTACAGAAGATGCACTCTGCAACTCAGTTAAGATGTTTGCTCCAGATCTGAGCTAGATCTGCAAGAAGAAAGAAAACTTAACTTCCTGAATGACCTTAGATTGTCACCCGGACTTCTCCGTACCAGCTCTACCAGTTAACTTCCTTCTGACGCTTTGCAGTATTTGTGGCCTTAATTGAGGGACATAACCAAACAAATTTATCATCGTAGCCCATAAAACCGACAGAATTCATATGGTAGCATTCTTCATTCTCTCCAATTTGTTTCCCTGAAATCCCTGCAGCAATTTATTTGCTGAATATGCGAGTTTTCCTCCTTATGAAAATTACAAATTGTTGTCAAGGTTAACGAGTTAATATTCTCATTCAATATTTATTTTATATGGGAGGAGGGGGGAAGGAAGAAGCGCGACTGTTCTTACACTCTTTTCCACGGCAAAGTCTGGTTTCTTAATCAATATGACAAGGACACTGTCCTTTGGATAATACCCTGAATCATCGGGACTAAAAAATGAGCTTTATTAATCAACAGCCCCTGATTAATTATTATAAAGTGATGCTCATACATTTCTGTACATTTTAATAATTCCTGCAGAAGGCTAACAATGTCCCCAGTGATTTGAAGGCTTTGGGGTTTGAATTTTTCTAAGCAATGTCACAATAAATAGTCCAAGGGTACTACTGCTCGCTCACTAATCCAGTCTGTTTCAATCCAGCAAATGAGTAAAACCTTCTTTTTCCTATTTCCCATCTATAATTCATCATTTGCATACAAAGTAAGAAGCAAGAATCGGCAGTCTCATCAGTTTTCAAAATATCAAGGGACAACCAGGGTGATTTATAGCAGGCTACATTATCTAGATCATATAACCAGAATATTTCTGTAAAAACAGACCTATGTAATTTCTCGATAAGAGTGTCTGTCTAGCAGATAAATGTGATGAAGGTCATCGGTCTGGAGAACTTAGTGTAGACCTGAGTAGCCATTAGGTCTGTTTGCCAAGAAATAACCCATCCCAAAACATCTAACAAGCATCTTCAAAAAGCAATTTCAAGTACTAAAGGTACCTATATTTAAGGCTCTCTCAGCCACCAAAGACTGTAGCCTGTGTGTTTGCCTGCTACCAGTGAGATGAAAAATATGCCACCTGTTTCTTCTGCTTTCAATGCACTTTTGGAGACATAACCTTGCTGAAAGGAACAGATGCACTGACTTGGTTTTGAAATGATCCGGCCCTAAAAGCTATGTAAGGAGGTGGCCACAGCTGGTAAGTGGTTTGTGTTGTAGTTCTAAAGGGCACCGTGCTCCCGAACCACAGTGCAAGTGCTCAGATGGATGTACTGCAGACTTGAGGACAAATTAGAGTTAATTTATTGAAATGATAGAAGTATTAGAAGGGCCAGGCATAAAGCATTAGCCAGCACCAGTTCTGATCTGTTCATTCTTCGTACCAGGCATCTTACAGCCTGGCTTTCTCTTCCTGTAAAAAATTTGCCCAGCTCTCAGACAGCTCGCGAAGATGCTCTTAAAGCAGCGTGGCTGTGATGAATGGTATCAGACTTCCAAAGGCACTAGCCTCTTGTGTTTGTGTTTTAAAATAATGTGATTGCATTGGAAAAACTCTGTGGCCTTTTCACAACCTTCCTGCAATGAATGTTTTAATTACTCATCTGAGTGCTCATCTATCCAAAGTCAAGTCCCAGGAATTTTTCACAGCGAGATGTTACAATCTCTGTGCAGGTAACCAACAGGTTATTTGGTTTTAGCTTCTTGATTTCTGTTTTAATTCTAGTATGTCAATAACGAGCTCTCTCTTCACTTTATTAATGTGAACCACTGGAAAAAAAAATTCATTGCTTTAGGATGCTCTGTGACAAGTAGTACTCCTGCATTTTGCCCTCTAGAAATATGGGTTCTGATCACAGATAACTAAAATGAGATTAGGATGTTAGCTTTCTCAAGAGATAACAGCAGTCTAGGTCATAAAACTACCATATGGCAGATTTGGCAGTCTTTACAGAGGTCCATGGTTTAATTATCACAAAGACAGATTCAGTTCCCCACTTGCAAATGCCTGGGTCCTCCTGTGGCAAGGACTGGCAATGCAATTAAGGGGAAAGCTGTATTGTACTTGGCTGAACCGAGAAATGACCTTACTGTGGCCAGCACTGTCACTTCCTAACATTTCACTCATGATTAAGTTTATCATTTCAAACAAACAACATAAAATGTCAAGTCTCTGATCTGTTTAACATGCGGGAGGAAGGGTAGGGAGAGGAGAGAAGCATAAACCAGAACTCCGTACTGTACCAAGGCAAACTGGAAGGCCTTGCTTTTGAAAATAATTTTAGAAAAAGTTGACAACCACATCAGAAAAGAGCAGTACCTCTGCAGACAGAGTTTGCCTCCCTGGTCAAGCATTTCAGTTGCTTGCATCAAACGCTTTGGCATTCCCTGTGTTTCCAGTCCCTTGACATGTCTTCATGAGTAATGTGTTCTTGCACCACCCCACCCCGATTTCAGACACAGCCGCTGTTGTGTTTGCTTTTCTGTTAGAGTAACCCTGCAGTCACTTGCTCTTCCTGTGAGCAGAGGAATGCCCGATTCTAAGGAAAACAGGATCTCATGTATATGGCTTTGGGTAGGAAGAGATCTGTTTGCTCCACACCGTGCTCTGGTCCACGCAGAGGTTGATGCAGATGTCTTCCATCAAGAGAAAGAACAAACCGGGGGCTCAATGTGCCATGGCAACGTGCTTTAAATTGCCATTTCCCAAAGAAATCCTTTGCTTTGCCTAGAACGTGCAGTGGTGTAGTAGAGCTATGACAATTGTCTTCATCAAATAGAGAACAGTTTTTCAAAAAGCATGTCCTCATAGTATCAACACTTCACTAAAAGTGAATTCATTACTGTTCCTTGTGTTAAGGTAACCACACTGGCTGGTATGGCAAGATTCAAGCCACAAGTTAATGTAACTTGCTCTAGCTGATAACAAAATAATTGTTGTAGTTCTTTTGTGTGCAGTTGTAAGAGTGAGAATGCCTTTTTGAAGCATAATTACATTGTAGGATGAGATCTTTAAGATTTTTGAAAGGCTGACATCACTGGGAGTGAGTGATGCATATATACTGAAATGCTTATGTATGCTTCTAGTCAGTTGGATAAAAGTATTTCTGAATCCAGCCAATATTTAAGAAGATAGAAAAATATCAAAATGCAGAAAGTGATAAATGTTAAATACTTAACTTGTAGTGGGGGTAAGGAAAGAATCTTTGAAAATTGAGTTAAAATGTCACTTTACCAAACCTGCTGCTTATTACGTTTAGTGATGTGATGTTGCGTGATCATCTTTATGGCTATTGTTATTTTTAACTACCTGCAATATCTGATAGTTTTGAGTTGCAGTGACAACTACATTTTTCCCCACGTCTTGGCTAATTTTGCGCAAACCCTCGGAGACTAAGTTCCGTTCATAGGCATGTTCATGTCCAATTAAAAAGTAATAGATCTGAAGCATATATAACAAATAAAAAAAATGCAATACTGTCAAACCCAAGAATTAAAAACCCAGCCCTACAGGCCACCAAGCTTCATGAGACTGTATAAAATTATTTTTTATATATATATATCTAATTTCTGAATCTTTACAATAAACACAGCATACTTAAATCCGCCCTCGCTCTGGCCAAGGCTATATAAAAATATCAGTTTTCATTATTAGATTTTTAAATATTCAAGGGCTTCTTAAAGCTGGGATTTTAACAAGTACAACAAATTGTATGAGGTGCATAATTAGATTGAGAGCTAGCATCAAACAACATGGTATGCCAGGGAATTGTTTCTCACCTATCGTCTCAATTGGTACTAAGGAGAGGGACTAGAGAAGTGAGCTCCTGATTGTTCTTGGCTGCTCATTTTCAGGGAATAAAATATGTAACATCAGATGGCCAGAAACTCTGTGGAATTTTAATTACGAGTTCTGCTCTTGGTTATTTGTATTTTCAGTGTACAAAGTTTTAAGAGATGTGTTAAGGCCAAGATGTATTAGGTGGGACATGAGGATAAAATAGAAGGATGGTCCCTATCAGAACCAAGTGCCTTCTGTTTCTCATTTTTGCTTTTTCTTTCTCCAAAACACCTGTATGACCAAGGTACGAATGCAGATGAAGCTTCTGCAGCTGGAAACCTTCTCTTACCCTTATTTATAATGGCCCCAATTCCCTATTTACTTATGAAGTCAGCAGAGGCCAAAAAAATCATAAAAAATTTAGTGCATAGAGAGATAGCATTACTGCTTTTAAGTAAAATCTATGAAAAGTAAGAGCGTGATATCAGCATGAAAATCAATCAAGCTAAATGTAACTCTGTGGACACTATAAACTAAAACTATTGGAAAGCGGTGATATGGTTTATTGTCGACATGACGTGGAGAACTGCGTGGAAACACACGAACAGCACACACCCTGCTTCAGAATGAGAGGTGTAGAGGCAGTAGGGAAAAATTGTTCTGCTTCAGGGAAGGAATAGATAACCCACTGAATTCTTCTGCTGATAATCCAGGATTTTCTGGTAAACACAAGGGTGTCCTTCTTTCCATCTCATAAGTCATGAATTGTTGAGTGTGGCTCCTAAGTTTATCTCAGCGGTAGGACATGAAAGTGCCTTATTGCGTAAATAAGATCAAGGAAATAATGAAAACTGTTCTTCCTCAGTAACAGCTGTGTAAGATTCACCAAGTATGGTCACTGTAAAGTACTTACGCTTTAAACTTTACTCAGTATTTCCACTGAATGGAATTTTTTTATTAACTGCCCATTAAAATACATGCTTAAATAAACCACAGCCCTCATCCCAGCAAGTTGGTTTGACTCTGGAAGCCTGAAAAGCTCCCGTTGTAGTCCTGCTGCCCTCTGTGCATTCTTGATCGGACACTTTTTCCCCTCATTAGAGTTGCTAATTGGCTACAGCCTCTGTCTCTCACCTTTTAACAATCCAGTTGTTTCAGATGTTGGTGTACATGGTACCGTACTACCAGCAGGTTGGTCAAAAGAATGCAAACTTCCTAGAAGAGCTATTAATTGGGGTAGAAGGAGAGCGGGGGGGGAAGAATCAGACTCAGCTTGGAAAGGTTTTCAATTCTTATGTGTCAGAATATCCTAATTCAAATCCAAATGGGAATCCACCATTCTAGGGGATTCACACAGCTCCAGGTAAACAACTAATGAGCAGCCTGCCAGTTTCATTTTTATCAAGAGCCCTCAGAGATTCAACTGTGCCATTTCATAAAATATGCAGATGATAGTGGAGGGAGAATAGCAAAGGCTTTGAAAATGATTCACACAACCTAAAAATGATGTTGAAAAGGGAGGAATTAAATATTCACAAAGTGAGAGAAATTAAGGCATATTAACTGTTAGAATGTGGAAATGAAGTGACTAACATGCATAGAGCTGATGAGAACTAGATGATTACAGATCTGTCAAAAGTTTCTAATTCTGACACAGTGTGATGTCGAGGTGCTAGTTGGCTGGTAAGGGCAAAAAATTAGGTATGGGACAAGTAATGCAAACCTGACAGATCAGAGTCAAAGGCGGTAAGACACCGCAGTGATTAACATTAGGCTCAGTCCTGTATCAAGGGTGAACTTTAAGCTTGCAAAATGAATACTAATTATGGTTACAAACAGAACACAAGGGGCTCAATTCATCAGCTGTATAAGGGACGGTGTAATGAGTTATTGGGGGAAAAAAGTCACCTAGGGCCAAATTTGTCTCACTACTGAGTTCTGGCTTACACCAGGGATAAATCTGACCCTTGGGATTTCAGAGTTGGAAGTCTCACTCTCCTGTAATTAATCAGGGGTGTATCTTGTGTTGCAGTTTTGATAGAGTAGAGGAAAGGTGGCTGGCAGATGTGTTCACGCAGAGCTGGTGAAAAAAGAATAAAGAATAATAAGAACTAAAAAAAGAAGATTAAACTGAGTGTCCACACTGGATGAAGCTATTCAAGTTGTTCTAGCATGGCGGAGAGACAGTTCAACCTTTCCCAAGGGCAAAGCCAGATACCCGCGTCTGTAAGCAGTACTGGAGCAACGGGCTCCCAGTGGGCGCACAGGACTGGGTGTTTCTTCGGGAAATCGCTCGCTAGAAGCACCGTTTGTGACCCAAGGTGCAGAGCTCTGTCTCTGGAGGCTGGCATCTCTTCAGCATGGTGCCAGCAGCACCCTCTCGCACCAATGGTGCGTGGAAAGTGCTTGGACCCGTTTTTACTGAATACTGCTGGGTTGCCATGTGCGTGTGGGAATGGATTGGCTCCCAGTGAGGAATTGGCTGGTGATGGCCTTTACTAAGGCTGCTTGGCAGAGAAGCGATTTGGTAGCTTGTTCATTCATTGCTGTATAGTTTTTATTCCCTCCCTGGGCCTTGCACGCATGAGTGCTCTGTAATAGTGTATAGTAAAACCTATGCTCAGACCTGTGCAGAGATCTCTTATGGCTAATTAATATTTTCCTTTTTTTCATTGGAAAAAATCCATGCATCAGTATGAGCTGTAGACAAAAACTTACATGCAATTCATATGTGTACAGGTACCCACACACACAATGTTTAAACACCCCTTTCAAGGTAAGGGATTTGGAAATTCAGTGGAAGTTACACCCTGTAGTCTCCTGTGAATAACCCCATCTTACGCTGTAAACTCAGCTAGATACAGAGTGTGAATTAGCGTCATGTACAGCACTGAGTATACTGAGAATACTTAACAAATAAATATTTTTTTGATTACAACAGTATCAATAGCATGCTCGGTATCTTCCAGAGATAAAAAGAACTTGAGATATTTAAAAAAAAAAAAAAAAAAGAAAAAAAGTGGTAGTTGTGCATGCCAAATAGATGTGGTACTGGGTATGTGTTTTGCATACCTAATTTCTTGGAGAGCCTGTCCTACGTTCATAATCAAGAGACAAGCATAAACTCAAAGGTCACAAAAAGACTGAGCTTGGTAAGGTAGATGTTCTGAATATATTAGGTATGTAAAGCAATATTGTGGCCCATCCAAACTAGAATTAGTGGTAATTATTATATAATATGTAATGATGGGATTTAAATGGCTAACACATTTTCTCTGCTGAGATCATTTAGACATGATTCATATAAATGATTAAATTAATAGATCTTCCTCTTTTAAGACTGCTAGGCAGCTTAAACGAAATTTCTCAACAGAGACTGATCCCAGTGAAATAATATTAATAGAAAATGGAAGAAGAATTTCTGAGAAGTGGGTAAATACATGCTGAAGTTTGAGGAAATTTCTATAGACATCTTTGCTGATGAAAATACTTTACAGATTTAAATATTCTCTAGAAATAACCCATCAAGGACTTCAGAAAGTGAAAGAATAACAAACCTAACTTTCCCTGAAAGAATAGAATGGTGAAATGTACTGGAAGACAGGGACTTAAAGGATCACTGTCTACTTAGTTTAGGCTTAAACATTAGGCTTTTCATAACACTAAATGGTTTTACAAACCCGAATGTGAATAGAAATGTTTTTCTTTTTCCTTCTTTTGAATCAAATTTCAATAAGATAGCTCCCCTCACCCCCACATATATTCAGGAGAATTCTCTGCAGTGTTGTAAAGTCACACGCAGGAGCATCGTCCTAATTAGTAAGAACAAGGACAGGAAAATGACTACGGATGGGATTTTTGAAAGAGCCTGGGGGAGTTAGTTGCCCAAAACCTAGCAAATTCAATGGGAGTTAAGCACTTGAATCTGATAGACATCTGAAAATTTTAGCTCGAAAGCACAAGTGAAAACATCCAACGTGAAAGCCAGTCCCGTGTGCCTGTGAGGAGTTTTGCCACCTTTGTGCCTCTTCGTCCCCTTCCAGCTCTGCCCTGATTTGTGGGCTCTCTGCTCAAGGTTGTGAGGCAGAGCTTTGCTCTCCAGGCTTTTCATGGGGTTTTGCACGCTTCAGCTCAGACCCTGGTCTCACCATAGGTCCCGGTATAGAGGCCATACACAGGAATGAGGATTTCATGGAGACAGGTTGGTTTACTTGCTGCGTAGTGCATCAAGAGAGAAAAAGAAGAGCGTGGTGAGGACCACCTCCAACCACCGGATCACCCTCTTGCAGGTAGTCATTGTCCCTTCCCGCACATGTAGTGGAAGGAGGGTAAGACGAGAGCTCCCCGTTTCAAAGCTAGCCCCAGGCGTTCTCAGCATCTGCTTACTTTATATTAGTCACAACCAATAATCAGGGACAGAGCTGTGGCTCTTTGCTGTATATCAGCCATTCTGCTGGGAAAGGCCTGTCATCTTTTAGCTCTCTTTTGCTCAGATTGAGAAATTGATAGGTCACCGGTGCCTTGGAGTACCACAAGGAAGGTATCATATTTATTTTAGCTACAGCTCTGCATCAGTGCTATCACACTGTAAAGAATTTCATAAAGCATATTTTGTCTTCATTTTTTTTTATGTTGCTTGGAAAAGAACATATGGTAATCTGTATAGTTCTGTCCCAGAGGGTTACCCAAGTGCTGTATACCAAGTGATCTTTCTATTTTTATTGTTAAATTCATGTTCGTTTGTTATCCTAAATATTCCTTTTTTTCTGCTTAGGAGGTTAAAAATACCTGGAGCTGCAAGTCTGGCCTATTTACTACAGAACTCATGAGTCACGCACTATACTGAAGTCTTGAAATATCACAGAGGTATTATTCACAGAGAGCGCAGCAAAAGAATGGCAAAATCTGCCCTTCAAGACTTCAGATTCAAAAGTCAAATGCTTTAGGGTAACTGGTCATCAAGCTTTCTCTTTCAGAAAAGATGCATAAGGAAATTGCCATAAGCCTCTGATTAGTAAAACAACCTTTATCTTGCTCACAGTTGGAGAGCGAGTCCTTCCTAAGGAAATGGTGTGTGAATGTTGTTAGTATCAGAAAGTCCAGCTCGCTTTCCAATTTTGGTGCTATATTTATATGGAGAAGTGATTGTTTCTCCAGATCTCATTTCTCTTGCTTCTTTTCTCCAGCCTTGGGTGACATAAAATACTGACGGCATGTCTCAAATATCCTTAATGTCTCTAGTCTTTCAGATGAAATCTCAGTGTGGAAGGCAGCAATGGGATATGCAGACTTTGACTTAACGGCGTAGCTGTTGTTGATGGTTCGGCCCATGAATCTGCACTGGAATATGATCAAATGCAGCTTGCCGTTGCAGGACTAACATGAGTTCTCTGTAAGCCGGCCTCTCAGCTGCGGGTTTGCAGATGAATCAATTTAGATTCACTTTATTCCGCGGCTGAGGCTCTCGGTATGATAGTTTAAGCTCTGTTTCATATCATATTATCCTTTATTTATCTCTGTAGCTAAAACAGCCTATCGAGATTTTTGAAAATCATTGGTTGTCATTGCGTGTCACTATAAAGCAGAGAATGGAGAGACTTTGTAAAGTATTTTAACTGAACCTCAAATAGTCCAGAAATACTCCAACATACTCAGTGAAAAACAACAAATTAAGTGCTAACTCTTGAAACAGAGCAGTTCGGCAGCTCCCATAAACACCAACCAGGCACGGATGCTCAGAGATGAAACACCCCGTTGATTATGACCCCATGTTTCAGAAGACTTTCTAGCCTTTCTCCCTACTTGGCCACCTCCTAATGTTTTTGCCATCGGGAGCGATAAATTAAAACTGAGAATATCTGCTTTCGGGAGATAAAATCAGCTTGCTTTCACTGAATAGCTAGTTGAGCTGCCAGAAAAATAGTTCTATGTGCGTGTGGTAAAACATAACTTTTTCTGGAGGGGAAAAATTATGAAATAGAATTTTTTCATGATCTTACCTGGATAAAATGCTTCTTCATTTCTTTTAAAAGTACAAATTTTGGCATTTCTTGCAGCTCTTTTTTCTAAGGTTTAGTTTAAGATTGAAGACTTCTACAGATGGGGATGCTTGCACCTCGATATGTAAAAGGGGTAGCTCTCCGTTTTGTAGAGGATTTTCCATAGCTCTTTGTTAAACGACCTGGAATTCAGAGTTCCTGATGGATGGGGGCACAGCAGACAGAGTAAGCAGACTGGTTTCTATTCCTGCTTTTGCCACCTACTTGCTGACCTGGGGTGATTCATATAAGTTCCCTGTGCCCTTTTATCCTCATCTGTAAAATGAGGATATTGACATTTACATTTCTTTATAAAGTGCTTTTAGATCTATGGATGAAAAGTGCTAAGTAAACCAAAACTCTCAATTAAATTAATTGGAGAGAAGGAGCTAGGTCAGTGTTATAGCAAGGTTCATTTATACACCTCAATTTCTTTCGTCTCATGTCTTGAACCCTATTTATAGTTGGAATTGCTACTATATCCTTTTACCTGTAGAGCAGTCTCTCTGGGACGGATCTGAAGCATACTCACACGCTAGAAAGGAAGAAGCTTCTACCGTTTCCTACACAGATACAGGAGTCGGACCAAGGGCTCCCAGTCCCGTGTGTTCGGGGTACACAGCTCTCGTACATCACCCTTAAAAGTATTAAACATCCAGGAAAATACTGGCGTTGTAGCTGATTGCACACTCAGAAAATAAATTATAAAGCTCATACATTGATAAGTGAATGTTTGAGCTTTGCTTGTGGGAAAGGAAATCGTGAATGTTAGTCTCCTCGTGATCTTTCAAGGTCGTAGTTAGATTGGTACATGCGAATCCACCTCCTACCTCAGTTCAACTGCAGAATGAACTGTGTTGTATCTGCAAAAAAGTCCGTATTTTAAGCTTGTCCCTGGTCTCTGTGGTTTCTCCAGTCATTCTCAACCGAAGGCCACCACTTGTGTGTATGTGTTCTTGCGGGGAAATATATATTGAAAAAATGCTGTGAATTCATCTTGTCAGCGGTTATTTTAATCACCTGAAGGTTGTTGTGTTCTTCTAGGAGATTTTTTTTTTTAAATGATTCTTGAATGTCTTGCTACATAATAGTAAGAAAATAGATTATGCATAGAAGCTGGTTTTGTTTTGAAAATTTTGGGAACAGATGCAATCCCAGAGCTGTGATCCCTGCACAGCTCAGAGATCAGAAGTAATAAGAAGCCTCTGAATTATCTCTCTTCTGTTCACAAAGCTTGAACTTAATCTGCCAGCCTGCCTATAGCTGGAACTCGGTAGAATGCAACCCCAAATATCAGATCTGTGCATGGCTCCCACTGTGTGCAAAGGGGAGTTAGCATTCAGAGAACAAAGAAAGTAGGGCAGGCACCCTGAAACCGTACTTGGGCAGGTGTTCTTGGAAGTTTCTCAATGCAATAAAAATTCGGTTATAAATTTCACTCCATGGGGAGGAGAAAAAAGGTCTTTGCAGTTTGGCCAGCATTCTCCTTGCCATCTACAGTTTCTGCGGGGATGGGACAAGTGTAGAGGGGCACACTTATCTTAAATATTTGGCATTTTGGTTAAGGAATGCCAAGATGTAGGGTAATGCCCTGAAAAAGATGATTAGTGCTGGACTAGTTTTTACTCTTTTGAGACCTCCATAAATTTTAAGACAAATAGGAAACAGCCTGGAATATAGCTATTTCACTTGTGTGTGAGTTCTGATTGACAGAAAGTAATTATATTTAATGTTCACACAATTTGAAATAATGTGTTTATATATAATCTCAGGTGTTTTAGCAACACTGACTTCCAACTATGCTGGCAGGGGTGGAAGTGGGATGTCAGACAAGCAGTGATCAAATATAGGGGCATAGACCTAGTGAGACAACAGTCTTTGGCATTCTGAAGAGACTTTCACTTGGAGGAAGAAAAATTGCAGAAAAAGGAGGTTTGTAGCAATAACTTAGAATTGCGATGAATTATTTTAATAAGTAATTGAAAACCGACCTGTCAGTCCCACAAGTCACTACACGGTTTCCTCTAAATGTCGTCCGTAGTGTCCGTCTGCTTTACAAGTGGGTCAGCTGGACAACGGGAAAGCTAAATTGGGGACGGCTGTCCCAAGAGAAGACTCTTTTAGGTTAATAAGCTAAGATGGACCAGTAAAAAAAAAAGAGGAAAAGGAAATCTGAGAGGAAAATGAATACGAAAAGCACAACTCCTATGTGGTATGTCAGAATCTCTTACGTTACAGTACTGTATTTATAACTCGCGCACCTGGATTCTGAGTTACAGTAGAAGTCACTGATGGCATAAACCTAGTGTAATTCCCCTCACTACATAGGAGCCAATCCGAATTTAGGCCGAGGGAAGCTGGCTTCATATTGTTTCTATGATATCAGATATCCCAAAGTAGTGGGGATACCTCCAGACAGGCCCTCAGAAGGTCATTCTCCAAGCAGGGGAAGTCCTACTTAGAGGTGACAATCCTACCTGAAAGGTGAGACAAGCTGAATAAAAGCCAAAAGAACTCATCCTCTGCCCAATTCTCCGTAAAGCAGCATTCATCAAATTCGTCTGCTGCATCAAGCTCCAGACAGTCCCCTTCCAACTCATGGAAAATGTTTTTCCTTTGCATTTGAAGCTACCTTTGTCTTTCTTGAACTCTCCTCCATGTCTGCACCATTGCTGCAGCATCACCTGCTTCAGGGGGACTCACTGCAGGTATCTCTTGCCTTTGGAAGCACCTGCAAACCTCACCACGTGTCATCTCGGTTGATGTCCAGCTCTGCAAAACCTTCCAGCAAATTTGATGCAAGTTAGTTTAAACAAAGAAGTGCTATAGGTTTGCTTTCAGACCCGTGTGCTAGCTGAAAGTAGTGGGGGAGCCAGGTGGTGATTTCACATTAAACCAGTGGAAGGACAGCAGAGTTGATTTCCCCAACGAGGTAAGAATATGGCATTTAATTTCTTTTCCCTTGTCAAGGGGGCAAAGGACTGACGCTGTGTTGGGCTGGGTTTTTTTAAAGAAAAAAAAGCCCAAACCTTTGTCATCTTCATGTACACTGTACTGCCAAACACTGCTGTAATTAAGAATTTTTTCATCAAGGAAAAGTTCTGCAGTAAGCCTTTATTTCGCTGTATAAAATCTTATCAAAATGTCCTGAAGAGGGTTTTTTTCCAAAGTGGGTTGTTGCACCACTAGCCTATCAAATGTGGTCTGTTTCTGTAATAATAACGCCACGTATTTTAAAAATCAGGGTTGCTCCTTTTCTAGATACATGTATAACAAACTTAAATGCTAAGGAGCTGGGGGACAATGCTAGCTTAATAAATGGCTTTTCACATCTTAAGTTGAAGGGTCAGTGCCTTCCACCTTCTATAAAAAAAAAATATTTGGGACCCCAATTTGTTGTTTCTCTAAGAGATCGTAGCTTAAATCCATTTTTCACCTGAATTTTCAGCATTGCTATCTTTTTGGAACCATTGCGCAGAGAACAGATAATTCATGAATTAGTTTGAAATAGTCTGTCCTACTTCTTATAGTATTGTGGGGGTTTGAAGTTAGTTTTAAGGAGAAGAAAGTATCTGGGGGAAGCAGGACTAGGAACTGGTTCGCAGCTGAGGAAGTAACACCGACTTGGATTGTAAGAAAAACTTTTGGGTGGAGAGAAGAAGGAAGTGGCACAGCTTGGGGCAGCGAGAACAGCCTGTTTGCAAAAGCCGTAGTTGCTTAAGACATGGAGAGAAGAATTTGTGCGCTGGTGCCTGGAAGCCTGGTCAGATGTAGAGCGAGGCAGAGCGCGGTGCGAAGGCTAGCTATTGCCAAAGAGTGCCAGATCCCTCAGCCCCGCAGGGAATGCTGCTGTAACACAGCAGTTCAGGTCTTGTGCTGCAGCCAGCTTTTGGAAACGTTGAACTTTTCTTGACAACCAGTCTGGCATTCAGAACTCAACTGCTTCTGCTCCAATTCAGACTTAGTGATTGGAGCTGAGTTGTTGCTGAATGTTGGTACGTGTTTCAGGCACCCTGTTCTGTTGTAACCAGCTGCACAGCTCCAGCTCGACCAACCGAGGGAAAAAACCATCGTACAGATAATCACTAGAAATTCTGCTCTAGAGTCAGAAAAACAGTTGTCCTGGCAGAGGATGAGTCAGCCTGGAGTGCACCGCACTGTAATCAGTGTCAGGATCCTTCGTTGCCTTACGTAGGAATTTCATACATCTTATTTGGTGGCAGTGATTCTTGTTGACGTTGTTGGACTCTTGTTTTAATCGAGGCTTCTCAGCTCTGAGCTGGCGCTTTGCAGTATGGCAGGTCAGAAACTTCCTCCGCTCCTTTTGCTGTACAAATCACCCTGGGACTGTTGGTGCTATCATCACTGAACGTTTATTGTATCCATCTTAACTGGCAGACATAATCAATCTCAAATAAAAACTTAAAATGTTTAATTCTGTCTCGAAAAATTCTCATGTTGTTCTGTCAGTGTAACATATGCTGAGATGTTCTTTAAAAAGAACCACGCTACTCAGATTCCTGATACTTTTCCGTAGTAAAACACAAATACCAGAATTTCCTTAAAACCTGAGCTGTTACCAGGATTTCTGCTTGGAAAATAGAATATTAATTACCTCTCGGCTCTCAGAAGGGGCATCAATCTTTTAAATACCCTCTACAGAAAGTCACGCACCTTCCAATGCCCTCAGCAGGACTCTCACTTGACCTGGTTTCCAGCACCACCAGAACAGTTCTGCCTTCCGGTGCGGTGTGCTGAGCTTTAACTGGGTGTCAGAGGGCTGTCGGGCGTCCGTCGGAGCAGACGCAACAATTTGTGACCAAAGGTATTAGCAATGGTGTAGTAGCTAATAATGCCGAAGTATTTCACAGCTGATAGAAGCTTTGAGGACTGTAGTAGGTGAAGTGATGGGGGATGTGGGGGCTGAGCAAGGAAGACGGAGCAGTGCACAGACCGTTCCTCACCAGAGCTAGACTCCTAAGGGCCTTCAACCTATTTAAAAAGGATCATCATTCATCAGCGCCATCATCATTATCTGCTCGATCGGGAGAAGGAGGGGAGGGATAATCAGCAAGAGATGATCAGCGTCTTATCACCGAGCTCCTTCATTTCAGTGCTTAAACTGCAGGATTTTTTTCGGGAGAGATAATTCATATTTTATCATTAAAACTGCTGATCATAACCTCGTTAATATATGGATATTGCTCACACACACAAAAAAGCTAACACGATAAAACGTAACGCTTCTATTAAATTACTTCAACTAGTTTACCTCGCCTCGACGTCGTTCCCCTCCCTGCCGCTCCTCTGCCATCACAGACACTGCTTGTACATGGCACACAAAATCTATAAACTCTTTCCAGGAATACAAAAGCATTCTCTATGATGTTGATAAGAAACAGGACAGTCACTCTCCCCTGACATATTTGTTCTTTAAAAACAAATCAATGGTGCAGGGATTTGGCACCTGAATGCAGAACAACGGCTTGATGAGGCAAAGATTGTCTTCATTAAGGACATTAATATTCATAGAGAGTAGAAAATCTGACACAAGAGAGGACTCACTAACCTTTTCTCATATTAGATTTTTACTTCTTAACACAATTACAGTCCGGCAATGACTTAATTAATGCTGCTTTTTGTCAGACTGCTTTAAAGAGCTGTCAATTTGGTCCTGCAGAGGCTGTCAGTGAAAGAGAAAGACAGTCATCTAGGCTAAAAAGACACAGGAAGAAATTCAAACACTTAATAACATTCAAAGTGCTATGCAAAGTCACATATCAACCTGTATTAAGGAGAGTTTTTGTCTTTCCTCTCTTCCTACTTATGCTAATATTTTTCAGGTAAAATTGGGGCTGCCGCCACCTCTAATTCTGAAGTACATGGCAGAAAATGAAGAAGGGGTCATCAAATCTAATGTATTTTAGTTTCAGAATATTAGGGATATCTCCAGCCCTCTGTGGAGAACAGAGGGACTAAGAACCACTCCAGGAATCCTTATTAAATGCCTGCCAGGAAAGGTCAGCCTCTGGTGTAAAAAAGCTTGCACAGTTGCGTCTCCTATTTCTCCTTCAAGCTCTAGAAGCCAGGGAAGTATTTCATACTCATCATTTAAATAAAACACCATGGAAACCTTCCTGCGAGGCTGGAGGATTCTCAAAACGCTAGTGGATTTTCAAGGTAGGTAGGAAGTTGGCTCAAGCCATCTTCACAACTCTGGTGAGCAGCAGGTAGTTCTGGTGGCTCAGCGGGTGAGGGTAACCCACCTGCCTGCAGTCCTTTAGCCTCATTTCACACAGGGAAATATTTAACACTTTTTTGTTTTGACCTTTGTGGGACTGGAACCAGCACTGTGTCCAACCAGCTATTGGTGAGCCCTGCTTAGCCCAGCAGCAGTGCACTATCTGCTTTTTGCAATTGTTTCAAATATTTTTTTAAAAAATAGCCTTCATTTGCTCGTGTTTCACACCTGGGTTGCATTGTGATGCCCAAACAGTATGCTAAATCCAGCTTTACATCACATGTGCCATTTAATTCTATGGGTTGTTTTTTTTTTTACTTCTTTGAGTTTATTTTAGTAAGTGCTTTAAGTGCATAATGTAAATAGAATAAGAACGTTCTTTATGCCAGCACAAACAAGGGAAAAAGAAGGCAAAGCACATAACACCTTTGTATGTGTTGTTATATTCTAGAGGAATAATGATATATTTCTAGTAGAAACACCTGATTTAATCAGCACAGTTTATTCTCTCTCTGAATAATTCTAGAACTGAGGACCATAGAAGGGACACATTAAAAGACAATGCAGAAAGTGTGGAGATGGTTTTGATGTTGACTTTTAAATGCTAGATGCTACTTTCCGTGGTGGGCAATGCTTTTTAAAATGTCCTAGATGAGCACAGTTATCTAAACCTCCTTAGTGATGGGCATATCCTCTCTGTTTCCAGCATTCCCCTCAGAGGTAAAAATGAAAGTAGTCAAGTAAATCGCTGCTTGCTAAAGTTTTTATTGCTCATTATCTTATTTAAGAGATATGTTCTATTATTCTTGATACAGATGTTGTAAATTGCATTATCACACGTGTGGGAACTGAAACATCTGTCGAAGGTACTGCTGTATTCAAGGGACTTGTTGGGTTATGGACCTTGGCAGGACTTGCTCTGCCATACACCACTAAAGTACAGCCAGTAACTT
Source organism: Aramus guarauna (assembly GCA_013400195.1). NCBI lineage: Eukaryota > Metazoa > Chordata > Aves > Gruiformes > Aramidae > Aramus > Aramus guarauna. The sequence continues at coordinate 707,630 of VXBL01001169.1, read as the reverse complement.
CTTCAGGTCGGCAGTCTGTCATCAGCATTCGAACAGAAGCACAGTTCTGAAACGTCTTTAAAATGTTCATTTTTTAATTAGAATTTCATTTGTGCAAAACTTTTCTGACTAGTTCAGCTTTTAATTTAATAATGTAATGTGGGAAGGGAGAGGCAAGCTTTTGTAAAGACATAAATATAATTAAACTTTTAAACTATTTACCTTATAAGCTACTTACAACAAGGCACAGACTTTCCTCTGAAATCCTAGTGTAAAAAAGTCTGGTATTATCTTGGAGAGCACAGGCAATTGCCCTAAAATAATGCTATTTTGAATATCTGTGTGTGTGTGTGTGTATGGAGGGGACGAGGTTTTATGTAAATGGGGCCACACCTACAAGAAATCTGTCTCTGTTCCAAAAAAAATCAAGAAAACATTGAGAGAACCTGAGAATTAGATATCATGAGTACACATTTCCCCCTCTGGGGAAATGTTATTTGCTTTGCAGAATGGAGTCCTAGAAGATTTGGACTGAACTGAGTTATGCAGTCTTAATATGATTGAAGAATTATCTTGTTGACAAGTGCAGAATTATAGATTTGAATCCATTAGCTAAAAGGGTCCACAAACATTTGAATAATGGCCTTCACATTTTTCCATTGGTCCATCAAACAAAGAATCCTAAAAAAAAACCCTTCTTAAAATCCTGTAGTTACAGCATAAAGAGACTGAATTGAATTTCCTTGCTTTAAAGATAAGTAAGCTTTTTTATTTCCTGTTGGAAGCAGGGGTTCTGGTCCGTGCTTCTACACTTCTAGAGATGTATATTTTTGGCAGCTGGAAAAGTACAGTATTTTGTAACAAACATAGATGTTTTCTAGTTAAATCCAAAAGGAAAGCCATCACATTAATTTGGTATCAACGGAATGGTTTAAATCAGGAGGCCTTTTGGTGAACATTACTGGTGGGGTGGCAGCGTGCTGCAAAAGTGGAAGGTGCCCGTACAAAGAGCCAGGTGCTCACCTGATGAAATTCAGCATCATTTCACTGTGGCGTCTGAATTCCTGTTCAGACTTGGAATGTTTTACCTGTTTGCATCATGCATTTACCACGTTCCAAAGCTGGCTATTCCAAAAATATCCTATATGTGATAAATTTGGTAAGGATGTTTTCGTTGTGATTAGTCTTACGCTGTAACTGAGACCCAGCACACATTAGCGTACAGAAGTGCGGTTTCGGACATAAATTTCAGGAGAGAGTTAATGAGGACATATTTGTGCACTAACCCCTGAAGTAGGGGATTTATTGCTTCATGGGAAGATTATAGTCTCCTCCTGTAGATGCAATATCAATATTCCACAAATAAAATTAAAAAAACCCATCCAGTTTGAGAATTTTAGGTTCGTTTAGAAAATTAAAATCCATATGGTTTCAGGTAGTATAGGAGTTTACTGTCACAGTGAGACATAGCTGAAGGCGGGGGGGGAGGAAATCTTGTTGATTTTTGATTCTCTTTCCTACTCGTTCTTCTCCCCATCTTGCAGATCTTTTGTGGGTGAGCCAAATGTAATCAGGTTTGGCTCACTTGGAGGAATTAGGATGACTGAAAAGTATGCCAGATTTCAAAACAATTTCTAACAGTTTCTGTGATACTGTGTAAGCAACTGAAAATTGACATGTTGTGTTGTGCCCAAGTCAGCCAACTGCTGTCACTGAATAATTAGATTCTCTAGAAGAAGGGAAAGGGTTTTTTTTTTTCTGAGCAAAATTATTAGAAAATAATGTAGTAGTTATTTTATTTAGGGTTAGGCTCAATTCCTTCTGCTCTTACAAGCAAATTTTTAAAAATAGCTTGAATCTGGGCCCCAAAAGTATCTTTCATGTATTTTTATATATAAAAGTATAAATAAGTTGTTTCGGCATTCTTATGCCAATATGTATGTCACTTGCTCATGGAGAAGTCATTGTTGCAGATGGTTAATATTGTTTTTCTAATATAAATTAATTATTCTCTTTAATTATTTTTATTTCATGTGGCACATAAATTCTACGAATTGAGTTCTAATATCAGACACAGGTCACGATCTAATTATAGCTTGAGCTGTGGTAGAGTTACGACGTTTGTGAGGAGGGATGCAGTTCCCGACTCCCCAGGAACTTCTGCCTCTGCAAACTGACTGTGACCTGGGGACAGAACCGTTCTGCTTTGCCAGCCTTTGCGTCCCCTTCCACCCTGCGAGCAGAAGTACAAGCGATGGCACATTCCGTGGTGAAAAAGCATGCCTGGTGCAATGAGGAGGTGGTGCCGTGGCCGGGAGAGAGGGGAGGAATGCTGCTGGGGTGGAACCACGCACCGGCGATGTGCTCGCTTCACGCCGTTGGCAGTGCTGGTCGTGGCCGGAGGGGAAGATCTGGAAGTCTGCGGGGGGGGGCGGTTCCAGCGTGCGTCACCTGGGGACTCGAATGGGCGCCGGAGAGGCTCAGCTAAGTTGTGATCTCACAACAACTGGAATGAAATTGGAAAAACTTAAAAGGAGGGGTTCTGGTTTGTTTTCCTCGTATTTTGTAAACAGTCTTGTTCCTCGTTTTGGTAATTCTATCAAAAATCATCATGACTTCAAAATGATTATCTTTATCTCATTCCAAGCCTTATCTTGATAACACCCTCTCATCTGTCCTTTCTAATTGAATGCGCTCCTTCCAATTCGTTGTTCGAGTCATCTTTTTGTAAGGATTCAGAGTAGTTCTTAAAACTATAGAAGTGCTAGTTGCACCGATACTCTTAACAGCAAAAACTCCCAGTGCAAAAACTTCCCTGACAGCAATTAATGAAAAATATTGTTATTCTGAAAGTGGTTTTTGTATTGCCCTCACTCTTGCTAGGGACTCTTTAGGCTGTAAATATTTCAGGAAGGTGGTGTTAGGGATACACACTAGGTATTTTTGAAACTTCTACTCCTTTTACTCCCGTTAAGTTCAGCTGCAGAATTCAGTTAATGGTGCTGGAGGGGATGGAGGTAGGACTCTTCTTTCTCCCTTGAAAGTCCCACCCTTCTATTTCTTTAGATCCAGCTGTAAAATTCCTCATACTTTTCTGGCACTGTTACAAATGAGAGATAAATAATAAACAGTTTCTCCCAGGGCATCCAAAGCTACATATATAAATCTATATTAAATCCAAGGTTAATGATTGCTTTTCTGTTTTATTGGCTGCAGGGAGCACTTTCTGCAGGAAATCCTGTCTAAGTGGTAAAGTAGCTTTCTTCAGAGGTTCTTAAGCAAAATGAGACGTTAAGTTTTGACCATCCTACTCTGCAATATGCAACCAATGCATTGTAAAAGGGAGTAAATTGTATCTTTTTATATTTGTCAGTTGGGGAAAAAAAAAAATCTGTTTTATTTCCCCAAAATTATTTTATGTCTGTGATGTCCCTAATCTGATTTGGTCTTGCAGAGAAAAGTGCTGTACTTCTCATTAGTGCTTTGCCGTTATCCCTTCCCTGGCTGAGGTGGAAGGAGCTTTAAATCATGTGGGAGAATGGGGAAGGGAAAAGAGAGAAAACAAGCTTTTTGAACCCTGTAATGTAAATTTGCAGACAATTATTCATTATTAACTGCCTGAAGCATCACACCTCTCTCACCTTTGCTGGAATGTCTGAACATTAGGGTAAACAACACGCTGCTGTCTTATCATAATGCGGTCTGCTTCACTGCAGCAAGAACTTGTCAGAAACAGATTGTGATGTTGACTCCTCAATAGGGGAAAAAAAGGGCCTAAATTAGACTTCTATAAAAAGAATATTGCATATTTATTTCCACAATAACACCAAGGAAAAACGTTAGTCAAGAAGCAAGCAATTGGGTGAATAAATAAGCTTGTCTTTGTTCTCATCAATTAAGTTATTACATCAGTTGGAAAACCAGTGAATTATAATACAGATGTTTAATGAAACACTGCTGTGCCTATAAGTCAAACTCCTATTTTGTGGTGTGATTTTGGCTGCATAGTTTTGTGTGTGTTAAACCGTATTTATTAGCTGATACCCATTATTATTTTGAGCAAGGTATAATTCAGTTGTCAGGCTCCAGCTCTGGGAAGGAGATTTAATCAGTGAGAGCCCGCTTTGCTGCTGAGCATAAAACAATGCGGGTTTCATGAAGCAATCACACCAGTGTGAAAAAATGGGATTAATTAGTATTGTACAAGAACAGGCAGCATGCTCATTAAAACCTTGTGAGCTGCCTCTTGATAAACTGCCACTTGATAGGGCCGCATTAATGTGACAAGGCAAAGACTTTATTTCCAAATCCTTTCTGATTATATCTCACTTTTAAGTTACCTGAATTGACTCTCTAAGGCTTTTGGAATACAAAGATCAAAATTGCAGCAAGAGATCCCCAAGACACCTGGACAAAGGAGCCATGCTCAGATAGTAAGGCTTCAAAAGACAACTTTTTTTTGAACTCCCATTCAAACATAAATCAATAGCTGTACGATGAGGCAGCTCCAAAGGTGGTAAATTTGCATTTACACTCAGCAGGTTGGGCTGGAACTTATTTGACGATTAGCAGCTATCTAATGAATCCCATATAATTCTGTGCCTATCTGCTTACCGAGTGCTTCCTATGTTTGTCAGTATATAAAGTCTTACGAATATTCTTGCAGCTTCAAGCGTGCTCTGAGGAGAGGGGAGAAAAAGGTAGGCACTCCCAGCTGCTGGTCCTAACACTCTGGGTTGGCCACTGAGGAACTTAGGGTCATATCTCTTTTGTATCCTTTCTGTTAGAAACATCCACAAACTAAAAATGTAGATTCCCACTGGTGGATTTGTTTCTACATGACAAAACATAATAGGAGACATGCCTGAATAGCAACAGTAAATGTGGGATAGGATGTATTTTTGATCTCGTGTGTTATTTTCCTTTAGGCACACTGTTTTATTCCTTCCTGAATTTGTAGTGGTTCTGATGATTTACATGCACATAATCTTGGCTTCCCCTCCCCCCCCTTTCCTTTTTGTGAATTAGTGGCTATAATGAAATTATATCTGAACTTCTAATAGTTAACCAAATCTATCAGCTGTTTCATGATGCATAGGTGCTCCAAGATGCTGACTTTCCATGTAGCTTTAGCTGACATTGTATGTAAGGCAATTGTAATGCAATACAGTTACCTGTCAGCATATATTTGTAGGTGTGGAAAATGCCACTCAGAGAACACAGATCTCGTATTCCCTGAAGCTTTTCCCAACTATTTTATTTTTAAGCAAAAACATCTTGTTAAATCTCAGCACCCTATTAAAGTAATGCTATCCACCATGAAGCCCGAGTATTGGGTTACCAATTACAGATTGTTCACAACTGTCCAGGTGTAATCCCACCCACAGCTCCCAGTGAAAGGCAGCAGACTGGAGGCAAGGTACCTGAGCTGGCTAGATATGGATGAGTACAACGCTTTACAAAGTGATGTGTTGCAATATTATTAATTTAAACCCTTAGATTTCATTGTTGTGATCTGGGCTACATGATGCAATGCAAGATGACAGCCATTGAATTAATAGAAAATGGGATTCATCTCTTGAAATTTCACACAAAATAGAAGCAGGAGACAGACAAAATAAAGGGAGATGGATAGACAGACTGATAATACCACTAATACTTTTAAATTTGAACTGAATGGGTGAGATAATTTTAAAACACTAATGGTATTTATCAACAGTGTGATAGCAGGGAAAAAAAAATCACACTCCCTCCCTCCCTCTCTCTCCCTCTTTCTCTTTCTCCCTTTCGTTGATTGCTTTGTTGAGCAAGCCAGTGAATATTTTACACTTTGTTTCTTTTATTTTAGTAAATGAACTGCCTCGAGCTAATGTAGTGTAAGTGGAAATTTCAAGCACCAATGTCTACTGCACGATCCTATAATAGGAACTTTCTTTCCCTCCTAGCTCTGTAACATAGCGTAGCAGCAAACTCCCCGATGCCTCCAGGTAGTCACATGCCTGATTTATGATTATAAACTATAGCTCTGGAAGAGGTTAGCGAGGTAGTTTAAATCATTGCTTTTTCTCTAATGAGCTGGGGTCAGAGAGAAAGTACTGTTTGCAACAGCCTTATCTGGTTGTTACTTATGCCCTACATAGTACTCCTCCGTGTTTTTGGTTGTGATAGTGGTTTTACATAATTTTAATCGTTAATGCCATTTTAGTAAATCGTGTTACTGAAAGTTATGTGAAATTAGTTTTCCTGCTGTTATTTATCATTCATCCTGGTGCAAACTGGAGCCGGGTACTTATCTCAAATGTAGCGTGGACAGCATCAAAATGGATAAAAAGACAAGGTAAAGAGAGAGAACACCCACAGGTAGTATAAGGGGAGGGTTCTCTTCCCAGTAACAATATGCTGTAATGGTGAACTCTGTTGGTGTCGGATACCTGTATCGGCCCATTGCACCAGTGTCTAAATAGAATGAGGTAGAAATGCTGAAGATGCCAGAGATATGCAAATACAGTAACAGTCAAGATATTGCCACAGATGAGTGTGGAAACTGATTCCAGGCTCATGTTATTAATATGTCTAAGAATTCATGGAAGGATGGGATTATTGTCTAAACCCTTATGCAGATCAGTCTTCCACAAATAGGACTTACTCAGCAGATCACCACGAGTCTTACTGACCCTGACAACAGTGCTATGGTCATATTTTCATATAAATAAGCTCTTTTCAGGCAATTTTCCCCAGTGGATTCAGTATAGATGGACTTTTTCTGGCACAAGGCCTGTTAACCAGTTTTTATTTTGAAGTCCATTATTTATAACCATCTACAAGACACTACTACTTGACTTTCTCTTTCTGTGCCACTCACTAGCTTAATGGAGTATCAGACACTTAATGCATACTCACACAACTCTTGTCATTCAAGTGCATCAAAGCAACTGATCATGTCACCTTCTTCCTAAAGCAACCCTTAGTTTGGAATTAGTGAGGTAAAATTCTTCCCATCAGCAACTCTTCATATCAGCAATTCAAAACCAAGACTTTGGGTGCAGATGTATCTCTCCAGTAGCCTTGCACCTCTGCAGAAACATAAGCTTTGGATGTCTGCAACTAGAAGGATTTTTAAGCAGAATAGGTAAGGCTATTTTAATAATCTAGCAGGATTTGCATATGGCTTTTTTCTGTCAGCTAAAGCTTCAGGCAGCAGAAGTGCATGGGTCTGGTTCTTGCCCGTTCTTTCACATCTGGGGCCCAGCTTTGATAGAAGCTCTACATGAGCCACAGTAGTCCCTGAATTCTTTGACACAGAATTGTTACTTAGCTAGTTATTCCCTCATCGTGTACTGTTGAATGTTGCTGCCTACATGAAATTTGATGCACCTGTCCCTTTTGAGCAGCATCCTATTTTTCAGACTACTTCTCTGATTTGTCATGGTCGTTTTGAATTCTAATCTTGTCTTCCAGCACACTCACAATTTGATGCTGTCTGCAGTTGTAATAAGCATAATCTATTCCGTCAATGAGGTCACTAATGAAAATATTGAATAGTACCAACCCCAGTCCCCTGTGGAACCTGACTTCGTACAGCCTCCCATTCTGGCCGTGAACCTTTGATAAATACTCTGAGTACAGTTTTGAAACTAATTTTGTATCCACCCTAGCACTGTTTTATCTGAACCACGTTTCCTTAGCTTAAGTACAAGACATCTTATAGCAATCAGAAAGTTCTCTAAAAGTTAATGAAATCTATTGTTTCCTGTCCACAAAACCTCCTTCCTTATAGAAGAAAATTAGATTGGTTCAACAACCAGTCTTCATGAACAAAATGTCAAACTCTTCTGCTTGTTATCATTGCAGAATACAGAGAATTTGTTTCAGAGTTTTCCCAGAAATTTAAAAGAAGAAACTCCTTTATAATCTCCTAGTTAGTTCTTTTCCCCATTCCCTTGTCTTCTGTGTTTTGTCACTTCACCTACTCTTCATTATTTCTCAAGAATAGCTATTAATACCTCTGAGCTTTAGTCCTTTAAATAATGGAGGATGAGGTAGAAAGGACTACAAAGCAGGCAGATGATTCAAAAAGATCTGAATTGTCTCAATATTTTCTAACCTTTCTTATCAAAGGCTACAGCCTTGTAGTGACACTGTCTTTGCAGTTCAATCCACTCCCAAAAAAGTAATAAATACGTAGGCCATCCTGAGGACATCTGCCAAAGTTTCCTCCACCTTTTTGAGTTGAAGCAAGTTGAAAAGTTAGCGCAATCCTACTTCACTTGGACTTCCTTTCACTAAATTGGTTATAGAGTGGTTTCTTTTCATGGCTTATAGCTCAGTTTGTAGCTTGGATTTTCTTATCATGTACCTTGGACCTTTGGAGCGTGAGCCTTCCATTTTTTCATGAAAAGTTCTGTGCGCCTGATCTTTCTGTTGTGTTAATTCAGGGAGGTTCATTCCACCAGTGACAGTTAAACACTGATCCATCTATAACTACTGCCTTTAGAAGGCCCCAGAACACTTGCTCCTGGAGGCTGAGCATTCTTATTCACTCTTTGCCATTTCCTTAATTTCTGCTGAGTTTCTGGTATAAATGTTGGAGATGGGTGCTGGGGTTGGATGGAACTGAATTCGATTCAGTAGCGCTTTAGCCAATCTGCAGGAAAAGGGCAAATTCTGAAGAGTTGCTCCTTCCCCATCACACTCCTTCAGAATTACAGCTGTTCCATCAAAGATTCAATCTGGGCCCTCTGTGTAGCAGTGAGAAATATTTCTCTACTGTAAATCACTTAGTACAGAGAGAATTCTATGATTCCATGAATCCTCAAGTTGTTTTCATGCACAATCATACAGGGACCTAATTTTCGGTGATGGCTCCTTCGGTTATTGCATCACAAAAATTTCTCACTGTGGAGCAGCAAGTTTCATTCATTCCATCACCACCTATAAATAAGGGTTGTGACTGGAATAGGTCATGAGAGTTACTCCTGGGAAGACCACATATCGTATTATCTGTGAAGAAAATGTCTTTTAAATTGCATTCTTCTAACTACATCTTGGTTCCTGCATAGTTCATTTCTGAGCGTGCTAAATGGCATTCTTAACACCAGTGATACAGCACAGAAAATGATAATTCAAAATGCTTATAGAATCATGGAATAATTTAGGTTGGAAGGGACTTCTGGAGGTCACCTACTTCACTTGGGGAAGGTATCAGTTGACACTTCAGAACTGTAACATGCCCCAGAGATTAGATTAGTGGGAATCTTTTAGAGTCTGCTTAAGTGCCAGGACTCTTTTGGTATGGCATCGAAATCAATAAGTTATGCAGTTTACAGTAAGAAACTTGCAGATATTTCAGTTCACTCTGTTCCGTGTGCACTTCTGAGGGAAAAAAAAAAAAATCCGTTTAGATATACACTCCAAATTGAAATTATCAAACCCAAGATATTAATTATTTTTCACACTCTGGGAAATATGTTTGCTTGCCTGCACTACCAAACTATCATGGAAATTTTTCAGTTTAGTCTTGATAGCAGCCTTGACTGTCTCTTATCATAACGACTGGGAAGGAAGACAGTAGAAGATTGCTGGCTACCGTGCGTGTGGACAACGCAAAAGAATACATGACTTAGGCGTGCCTTCTGTCTCTGATTTGTCCTGTGGGTTTGGGGCTTTTGAGATTTTACTTCTGAAGCTGCCCAGTTATCTCATCTGACTTGCACACTGCAATCCACTTGATCACAGAAAAGTGTGATCGATGCTTGGAGGGACCTTTTCCCAACTTTTCTGAGGCTATACTCCACAAGGCTCTTCTGTGTGAGCAGCACTGGCAGAGGCTCACTGTCGTTCTTGTAGTGTATTTGTATGCACAAACTTGTATGATGTGTTTTTGTTACCCTTGACTTCCAGCTGCACTACAGTTCTGGTTACTATTATTTTAAATTATATGTCTCTATATAATGGTCCGCCCAGAAGTAAAAATAACACATTAGCTGATACGTCTCTATATAATGGCCCACCCAGAAGAAAAAATAACACATTATCTTATATTAAGCAATCAACATTCACAGAATTTCAGCATCTTAGTTATCCTTTATAGTTATCCTTATGTTTATAATATAAAATACAAATTGGTATTCTTAAGTTACATCTTTGAGGGCCTGTCTTTTTTCTTTCTGCTAGTCTGAGAAAAACTTCAGCAGTTCTCGTGAAATAATCGTGTGTGTTAATCTGTTGTTTCCATCCTGAAAAGTGCAAAATGATTCCCTTAAGAAGAAATCCTTATGATACTCATTTGAAAGGAGCTAAAGGAAACCATCCAGAATTTTAACCACTCTTGAGTTTACAAGGTAGAGAACGGACTCGGGTCTCACTGTCATCTTTTGCAGCTGATGCCACACCATTAAGTTTAAGTAAATTTAAAAATCAAAGCCGTAATCTGTATTTTAATATTGATATAGTCCCTGCCATTTTGACTTTGCCAATCAGCCAGAGCATTTCAACAGCTGTCAGAAGGATAATTCTCACATGGCTTGGTTACAGAATTAAGCATGTTAGAGGGCTATTCACTCATTTCTGGAATATCAGGAACTGGACATGTCAGTGAAGTATGTTGTCTTGAACCAGAATGACTCATCTGACACAGTATAGTCGATGGAAAATACATTTTAAAAAATACTATTTTTTAAAAAAAAATCACCCTGCAGCATAGCATTACCTAGCTAAGGATGCTGAAGGAACTCAGAGATTCAGATACAAACACTCAAATGTCAGGCTAAGCCTGGGATGATGTTTGTACTAGCAGTCAAAATAATCACCAGGTGGTTAAAAAAATCTCTAACAACAAAATAATGTTGCAGACCTCCTGGTCTCTGAAAGGGATTCACTCTGCTGGTGTTTTGGATAATAGGGGGGATGGTGATGTAATATATATTCTGGAACACTTTGTCCACATGTTATCGGAATGCCCGCAATGCAAGAGTTATGGGAAATATATCATCGTCCCTAGACTGAAGTTTATACAGAATATTACTCTGCCATAGGATCCCTTTATCTACATTCTAGATGGCCTGACAATGACTCCCCAAATGCCTGAAGCCAATTTAAAAAGGATACTAAGAGCACTCTAATAGCTGAAGTTATTACTACTAAAGTGTAAATCAATGCTGTGTACGTTCCAAGGAGGAAGAGCAGGTCCGAATGAGCTTTGTCTTAATGGAAAGAGTATTTTAGACAAATTCTGCATATGTGGAGGCAGATTCTACATGTATGGCGCCATATTCTGCAGTCGGGTCTACTGGCCTCCCCTTTTCTGTAGCGAAAGGTGAATTTACTTAGCTGAGAATAAACCTGAACTGTTGCTAGTCTTTCTTAGTGATTGCATTAACCTTGTTAGTTTTGCTAGATAAGCACTGACTGTGAGCCTAAGCTTGGCTGTATACGCAAGGCAAATACACGAGGAGCAAGAGGAGGGACAGAAGAGCGTAATGCTGCATGCTCAGCACCCATCCCCTGGTGCTGCACCCAGGCTGGCGTGGCACAGAGGTCCCCAGCCCTTCCACTCCTCCCCTTTCTCGCCCTTGCTACCTCCTGCCCGTGGGCACTGGTGCAGCACTGTGCCATTTGTACCAGCAGATATTTCTTCATAACTTTAGCAGTGATGAATAGGTCTGTCAGGCACTTTTGGTGGATCGCATGGTAAGACCCACCAAAAATACGAGTTGAGGTCATGGGCTGTGCCTAGGTCTGGGGCATAGGTTTCCTCACCCCTGATTTATATACCACAATCTTATGACAGCCACTTTAGCCAAAGGGGATATAAATCTTTTAATTTCTGCTCATCTTGAGAAGATTCTGCACTCTGAATACCATGGATTTTTAGGGATTACTAGTGGGGGCCCAGTTCTGGATGTGATCCTCTATCTTTACCCGTCTCCAGTTATCCAGAGATAATCAGATATTAGAGAAGGTTGGAAATTGGTCTCCTATTAATAATTTAAAAAAAAAAGTGATAAAAGACTCTGATCTTGCCAGTGTCATAAGTAATGTCACTTAGTAAAGTGACTGGCACTAGCTGTAGGCTCAGATATGCCAATTATAATTAAAGTCATTATTTTCAAATACAGTTCAGTTTATTCCTGGTGAAAAGTAAAGAGAATTTTAGAGTGACAAATCTCTCTGGAAAATGCAAACTTGACGAAAAGGCTGTGTTTTTAAACTCAGGTTTGAAATTAATATTAAGTTAAAACATATTCTTTAAAATGAGTGTTGACCAACCTAACATACCTTACAACATTAGAATGTGTATGTGCCTGTCAGAATTGTCTTGGGAAAGCACGAGATGACTTCCAAGGCAGAAGTGACATTTGGTTCTTAGATCAACAGCCTTCGAACATCTGTAGTATGGCTTTCAGAAAGGTGCTGAACCCTTATCCATTGCAAATCTGATGCCCGTTCACAGTTTTCTAGAAAGAAAACCAAATTGCCACCTATTTTTGAGAATTAAAACCAAGGAGGCTGCTCGAAAACAATAAAGACAGTGAAGCTGCATTCTTTTTTCCGGCAATTGTGGTCTGCTAACAGACAGAGAGCTGTTGATAAAACCGAGGGTTTGGTTATTTACTTACAGCAATGTACAGATAACAGTTGTATTTTGTAAAGCCATATAACACCCTGAGACGCCAGTCACCCTTGGTGGGTTGCTGCCCCAAAATGAACGGGATACTTGGAGAGGGCTGTAGGAGACCATAAAGCACAGCCCCGGAGCGGCTCCCCCGAGCAGCAACTCGTGCCTGCGAAGGCAGCTTTGAGCTCGGGACAAAAGCCACAAGAAGTGGGAGCTGTGCACTCCCCAGGCACTTTCCCAAATGCTCCGAACCCTCTGCCCCGGGGTACGTCCCGCAGGAACGAGTGGCTTGGGACTGCAGCTGCCCTGAAGATGCAGCTCCGGTCATTGGCAACCTAGAACGGAAGGTTAACTGGCAGATGATGAAACAGAAATTTTGTCACTGACCTTTGCCTGCTAATGAGTACGCCAGTCCTGTTCAAATCCAGCGGTAGCTAGTGTTTCTCTGATTCTGGCCGCCTTTTAGATCCATTTGCAGGAGGTGACGGTGCATTTGTGCTCTCAGGCGTTTGTTCGAACGCCGGCCCTACTGCTGGCCGCCAGAGATTACCCTGAAAACCGACTACGGTGCAATGATCTGAGGTCTGGTGTTAACACAAGGTAGAGATAAAATTCCTGCTTGCACTGCAGGTGACCGGGATCTAGGCAAGAAAAGTTGCTGTAGCTGAACTTTTTCATTCTTGACTACTGCACTGGGCAGCTATTTTGTCATTATTGTCAGTCTTAAAATCTTGGCTTTGTTTTCTGCCCTGTAATCTCATGTTGATGTCCTTTATGTTTCCCAATCCCTCTGTTTAAAAGTGTTTCCATTTGATATGATTAATAGCTCTTGGGAGTGATCTCTATTAAGGACCTAAAGCTCAATTTCAAATATTTTTGTGGTGCTTCTGGTGGGCCTTGCTGGGATAAATTAAGCCTATTTTTCCCCTGATTGCTTCGTTGGATCTCTTTGTAACTTCACCTTGTATTCTTTTCTGTTCAATACTTTTCAAAGTACTGAGAGTTTAAAGAGGTACAATAAATCCCAGATCAGTTTTTAATGACCATGGTAAGCCTGCTTGTAATATGTCAGTAAGCTGAGCCTAAAAGCCAATGGGGAATAGGCCATTTCTGCCTTAGTAATTGCCTCCACAGAAAGATTTATAATGTCATTATCTGAATCTACAAGAAATAACTCATAGAGCTGAAATACCCTAAAAAAATATTACAATTCTCTTAAAATCTAGTCATTCATAAATGCTAAATAATAAAACTTTTTTCAAGATGTTTTATGTTAAAAATAAAACACAGCCAAAATATAAATGTACTTTTCTTAATCAGATCCTTCGTTCTTTATGTATCTGTTTTCCCTGCTGTAGCTTGGGCAGGAGAATGGTGCAGTGCACAGCCCGGATCCAGCACCGCGCTGCTGAAAACACAAACGAGGACTGAAAAACCACAAAGAGGGAAGAACGTTCCCAGTCATTTTTCTTTATTTGTGTGCGATTCCAGGGGGGAAGAGGGTTAGTTAGCACTGCAATAAAATTAATTTTAGCAATAAAAATCACTCCCCCCTTCTCCTTCCACCGTTTTCCCATGAAAAGCCACACTAAATGTCCTGATAAATGTACTGCGGTACTGTTTCAAGCCATTCCAGCCAGCTTCCTTTGCCCTTAGCATTCCCCAATCAGAAGATATCATTCATTTCTTTCAAAAAGCAGGAAATGTACTCTTCAATTTGTCTGGTGTTTAATAAAGTGCTAGAATTACCATAGCTACCCTCATCTTCTGATGCTTTAATACACTGCGAGATTTATACTAATTTCAACCAGACTATATTCTTCAGTGTAGAAAGCTTGTACACTTAAAAGGGCACTGTCAGTGGGCTTTTTTCTTTTTTCAATCATGAGCTCCTATAAGTGAGGACCTGAATTCTCTTTCACTGAAATTTTGACTTATTTTACCTCTTATTCATGTTGTTGATTGCCCTGTGTCCATGTGAGCTTGACTGTCACTTCTGAGAGTTTTTGCCATGATGCTCCCCCCCCCCCATTAATTGTTTAAATAAATATTCACTGGCATCTCTGGAGCTGTGTTGTAATGCAGTAGTTTCAACTCAGTCGAGTGATTCCTAAAATCAGTGAAAGAATTCTTCTCTAAAGTCCCAATTAAACTTTTCAGGGTCCCATATCTGCCCTTGGGCTGTAAGTTGTAGAAGCTAACACCCTTTTGAAGTGTGGCGGTTCTGTTATTAACTTGAATAGGTCCAGGATTTCATCCCATGTCCCGTACACTTCAGAGCACAGACATAAAGTAAGTAATAAATTATTATTCATTTCTAGAGAGCATTATAAACTTCCAGGTCCTTCGCTTCAAAGAAATGAGCTCCCTGAAACAGAGATTATTTCCCAGTCAGGGCACTCTGGTCTTCATAATGTCACCGGAATCTAAGAGGTCTGCGAAACAATACTGACACCTTTATTTCCTGAGTTTAAAAATGATTTATAGGCAAACAAATGTGTGCGTCTGCCTCTGGATGTGTATACCCAATTCTTATCAATATCAGTGGGAACATTCCTTTGCACAGAGATCAAAATGCATTGTAATACACCCATCGTCTGTGAGCCTCTCCTGTACGCCTTGGAGCTTTACTTTTAAATCGTTCTCTGACTGCTGAGGCAAGGTGATGGATACTTTTCAGCACTGAGCTCTGTGGAGAAGACAATGACAACTAAATGAAACTGGAATTTTGGAACGGTCTGTCTTAAGGTGATGTGTTTAGAAAAATAAAATAAAAATTGGGTCTTCTGTAAAAGCTTATTTTCCTTAAGAGCTGCTGCAGACTGACTACGGTCAGATTTATAATTTGAAGTAAACTTGATTCATTGTTGGTCATTAGCTTTTAAACCTAATCTGGATTGAGATCAGAGTGTAGCAACTAAAATAAAAATCCCTGCACTGAATCTGACCGCCTGTGAAGGAATCGCAGCGGATGCAAGGTGACAGTCTGGACGGAGCCGTCGTGGGCCACGTCCTCAAACAGGAGGAGCACAAATTCGCTTTCATCGGGATTGTCGATAATAGGATTGTAGCAGAGAGAACCTAACCGCAATGAAGGATGAAAGAATATCAAAATATCCTTTTGCTCCTTCTGTTGGAAACTCTTCCTGTAAGAATCAGGGTGAAATAATGAATTGAGGTTGGTCAGGATTAGTCTCTGGTTGTTCACTTGCTGCCATGCTTCTTCACTATTGTATGTAGCAAATGTTTCCTGACAGGCTAACTAGGAATAATAAAAGGATAAAGGACTCTGGTGACATAGTGAATGTTACAATTGTTATTCCTGTCCTCTCGATGGGGTTTACCTTTGGCAGCGGCAGAGGCGGTATTCCCGAGCCCAGGCGAGTGGGAAGATGAGCTGCTGGGGATAAGGGTGCTGGCCGCCGCTGCGCTCCCTGCGGCCGTCCCACGCGTCGGCCCGTGTGAGGCCCCATCCGAGTTCGTAAGGCTGTGTGAGGGTAAAGTCCCTTTGCAGGAGTTATCTGGGGGGCAATAGCTTTTGTACTCCCCCTGTCATGAAAATCATTAGTTAACTCTTGCATCCTTACTTTACCTAAGGCACGTTTTTCCATCAGATCTTTCAAAAACGATTAGCCACTATGAAAGTGATGATGTTCACATCTGCACGTATGAACTTTCCTGGGACCTGACCCATTTGCAAGTCTGGATCCAAAGCATCTCCCGGAGCTGGACTGCTGACCCCGACCAGGGCGGCAGGGGTGTGGGCATCGCTTCTCGCTCGTCTCCTCAGGCAGATGTGCACGCCGGCTTCCTGCGAGCTCGTTTCCTCTGCAACCAACACGAGCGTTTGGACATATGCATGATGCAGTTGTTACCTTAAATCAAAACACTTTTCCTTCTCATAAGATGTACTGTGCAATTCCTAACCAGCAATCAGAGGAGACAGCCTGCCTGATACTACAGACTATCGTGCCACCGACATTTCTCTTTACTGCCAGCCCCGTTTTCATCCAAGGCAGTGAGAGTTGCAAGCACAAGTCCTAGATCAGAAGTCTCTGCTGGTAAAGATTGTGTCCTGCCTTAGCAGCACGCTCTTCACCAGGCAAGAAAAACGCTGTGGCTCCTCTAGGAAATCCCCTCTTGTTATTCCACATTGCTTCAAAGAGAATGGCGAGTTCGCAGGGCCTCACCACTCATGATGCCTGTGCAAGGAGACGGTGCACATTTTGGAACAGCTCATAAATGTTTTTTCTAGCATTTAATTAAAAAAAAAAAAACTTTTTTCCAAAAACAAAAGGTGTTGAATTCAGTAGATTGCATCACTGTCAGTGTTGTGAGGAAATGCCTCGGTCTGTACAACTGCAGTCATTAATTAGGGGTGAGAGATGTCATGAGACATCCTTGAAAAATGGAAAAATAACTACTAAAGACACAATTGGTTTTAGGTACCTCCGAAGAGGGCACTTCCAGTAGGGAGGCAGTTTAGTAAAATTCTGTCGCAGCCAGACCGACCGTGGCAGGGAAGGGCAGAGGCTGTGCCAGACGTACGGCACGACGTACGTTCCTTTGCTGTGATGGGTCCCACAAAACAGGTTGTTGTTCTGCTTCCTTTTTCATCATATTGTCCAAACCTACACATACGCAAAAAATTTAGGAAATAGTTTAATGTTAAATAACCTTTGGATTATTTAGAAACCACAATGGTTTTCTGGGCAGTTTAAGGACTTTATTTCTGTCTGGCTTCTAATTTTGCATGCAACTTTCCACTCTCAAAAGCGACCTCACCAACAGAACTTGAGTTTGGATAAATTACTCTGATATTGGCCCGTGTGTAATGTATGCTAATGAAATATAAGTGTCCAGGTCAAAAGAGAAATATTTAATGGGAGTGTTTACCAGTTGGTGATGGGAACAGAGAGCTCAGAATACACCAAGACAGAGTAGTTAGTGAATCTGTCATACACATAAATCAGCCACACTCCCTCTGCATTTCTAATTGTCTCCCTAAAAAGGTTTTAGTCAACCCCTTAAAATGATGATCACACAAATGCATTTTTATATCGCCTGTTTGCTTTTAGTTATGCAAATTTGTTCAAGAGAAACGATGTACTCAAAATGCTCTAAAATTTTTAAAACCTACAGATGTCTGTGGTGTGAGAGAATGTAAAAAAAAAAAAAAAAAGTTAATGCTCTCCAGCCAGATCTGGGAATGTACTGATTTGGGGTTCAAGGCTGGTTCCAGGTATAAGTAAAATAGGGCAGTAACAGGGGTTGGGGAGAGTGACAGTATTATGGTCTGTCTTTATGGTATTCTTCAGGCGTCCTATTTCAACAGTAGCTTACTATGGACGTGAATTAGGTTAGATTGACTGAAGGCTGCTTTCGTCTCTGCAATTTTTTTATTTTTTTTTGTTCTTATTCAATTAATTTCTTAAAAATGGTAGGTGAAATGAACTTTCCAGTGTGCCTAGGTCACTACTGAAAAGGTGAATCAACCCTCTAAATAACTCAGGTTTAGCAATGGTGGCCAGAGCAATGATTGAAGAGCTTTGGAAAATCCGGACCTTCCTTTTGTGGGTAAACGTTGGTTTTCACTGCTTGGGCATTCGGCAAGCAGCCACCACCCCGGGGTGCTGATCCTGGGTTTGGCCTCGGACACGGTACCAACAGGGCTGTACTGGACACAGAAAAGGTTGTTGTATGGTCTGTCACTGTCCAGGACATACATCTTGGAAGAAATCTTGTTAGGCTTGGGGACTTTAAGAGTAGGCATAAAGCTTTCAGTCAGGATCTTGTGTATTTGACCTTCACACTTGTCTTTCACAGCTGTCACTACAGCAGATTCACAAGAATTAAACCGAGCGCGGCTCCCGCTGTGTCTGGGGACGCAGGTAGGGGCAGAGCGGGGGGACATCTCTGCCCGCTTTCCCCAGGGTCACGTCCACGTCCAGCAGCCCAAGAGCACAGGGCGATGGATTTGGCATCAGTCTGCGTGCCCGTGCAGCCATTCCTCTCATTGATCGCCATGGTTAGCACCGAGAGCCGAATTTAGCAGCGTACCTGGAGGCTTCCATTCCTTTCACCGTGCTGAGCCTATGCTTGAGCTTGAAAAGGGCCTCAGTATACCTGGCACCTTCCACGAGCACTAAATTAACACACAAATACTGAAGAAGGATGTAAAAATCAAAACTCTGAGTATGATACAGTGATTTTATAGAGTTCTGCATTGCCTTAAATCCACCGCAGATCTCCCGGTCGTGTCAGTGGGCACTATATGGCCCATCGTTTGTCAGCCCAGTAACATTCAGTGCCTTAGCACTTAGTCTTTTGGAAAACATCCTGCGCGGTTTGATTTACAGCACCGTAGAGCTGATTAAAAAGTCACTCGTTAAAAAGGTATCTTTTATTATAATTGCTAAATATTTTTTGGTGTGGTTAGGAGGTTTCATCTTTAAAATGATGTATGTGTGCTGGCTCTTCTCCCGAGCTGTCGAGTCAGAGCCACTGGCTGGTAGATTTGTACTGAAGTGGCAGAGGCTTTGCAGTGCTCTGCGTTTTCACGTGCTTTCTGTTCTCAAGTAGAGGAGTATCAGCATATTCTTGTGGGGGGAGTAGAATTTGGAAACCTGGCTTTCGCTCCCAGGTACCGGTTTCCCCTCTTGAACTGGGAGAAGCGGTTTAACTTCTCCCCTTCCCTTTCACAATAGCTGGAATCAGACCTACCTGTCATAAAACGTTCCTCATCTGGTATAAAAAGCATTGATGATTGTAGGATTTAATTTACCAAGTGCTGTGAAACTGGTCTTCCAAATAACAAAAGGGACACGTTGGTGTAAAGGCATACAGACTCCTGATTTCTGTGCCTACCTTCTCCCTGATCTGGGAAAGCTTTTTCTCCCTCCTCATCTTTATTTCTCAAAATGATGATTCTTCTGTGCTGGGTTCTTCTGTTTAGGGCTGGATTCATGGAAGGAAGATAGCTCTTAGTCCAGATTTGCTTCTTGGCTCTGCATATGTTCCCTGACTTACCAAAGCTGTTAGGATCCGAAATCTTTGTCCAGAGGGTCTGCTTGGATGTAAACTATGTCCTGCTCGGCAAGGTACTGCGACACCCACTTTTAGGCCAGTGCATCCTAACTATAAAAATCAGCAGTTTCTGGTTTTCACTGTCATCATCAAGTGTTTTCTGTGGCAGGGCAGTAAGCTGCATCAGGGAACAGGTCGAACTAAGAAAAAACCTGATTGGGGAAAAAACCTGCTTATCAGAGAGGCATCACCGCAGTGAGTCGGTGCTGGTGCGGTGTGGATGGAGACTGGGTGGGTGGGGAGGATCACAAGATGGTGACGCTCCTTCGGGACACTAATCCAGCCAGGACTATGGCTGCCTGGCAAACGTGGAGAGCAGTGATGGTCTGCTACAGACGTGCTGGAGGGAGCCGTGCGGTGAGCTGCTGGATGAGGTCTGAGGGCAAGCAGGAGAAGAAGGAAACCAGCCTGTTTGATAGGACTGAATCTGGGTTTCTAAGCGGGTTTCATGTCAGGAAACATCCCTGAAGAAGCAATTTCATAGCTGAGCTGGCATTCCTAACTCATCCCAAGTCTTGACTTGAAGTCTGCAGTCAGCCCTACAATATCATCTTCAGAGTAAGAGACTGCTTTTCTAGCAGAACAAAAGAACCATTAATGACACCAATTAACCAGTGTAATTCTCATTTATACCTCTTTATTACCTTCCACACACAGTATGTGATACATTATACATCCCATTAATTGTTAACATACACGCAAGTGAAGATCTTTTATTATACTGGGTCATCTATCATTGATACAGAGATATAGATATTTTATAGCTGAGCCAACTAACACTACTGTAGAGCAGAATCTATAACCATTTTCACATCAAATCTGATTGTGTTATTAAGCCCTTTAGAAGTGCTTAGTATGTAATTTGGCCTCCACCCAGAAGGTATTTTAGAGAGGGGAACAAAAAAGTGGGATTTGGGGTAAGCTGTATTCATTTTGTGTTTTTTAAAAAATATTGAAATTATGTTTACCATTTTACAGCTCAGAGGTGGAGCATTGTTCTGTTGCACTGTAAATTCCACTCAACTAACAAGCATAATAGTTTTCTTTTCAATTAACTGAAAACAGAGGAATTAGTGAAGGGACAGCATTTAAGGGGAGTTTAGGGAGGAATTCTTTTTTAAGGTGCCAATGATTTTGCATTTTCAAAGGATAGAAAAATCAAAACCGTAATGCCATAGGTGTAACATGCTTTGCCTGTTCCCAACAGAACTCCAGTTATCAATGCGCTACATGTTGCCCCCAACTATTGACGTTATTCAAAGACAATGACGTAAACTTTTGAAGCTTGGTTGAGATACACAGCTCATATGGCCACTCTTGCATCCCCTGATCTTAAAATCCAAATGCATTCTTCTCTCTTCTTGCTTTGTAAGAGACCTCCACAGCCAATAGAAAATTTGTTTGCTCTCTAGAGGGAACACACAATTACATACAGAGGCTGCGTTTCTAGTTTCTAGCTCTGACCTCACATTTGATTCCTGGTTTCTCTGGGTAGGCGCAGTTAAACCCGCAAGCCCTGCGTGCAGCACTCCTTGTCTCGGGGCTGGAAGCCCTCGTGGCCACTGCAGCCACCCGGGCAGAGGGTCTTGGCGGGGCTGCGAAGGGGCTCTCTCTGCGTGTGCTCCTTGCCACCTCCACCGCCAGCCGTCGTGTCCCCACCAAGGCTAGAGCTCAGCTGCCCGCACGCTCACCCTCCCCGCTGGGATTCGGGAGCACGGACTAACGGCACTGTCTCCCAGCCAGGACCGATGCGCTGCTGCCAGGCTCCCAGGGAGCTGCAGCAATGGGGCACTCATGCAGAATGATTTTTGGAAGCAGCTACTAACAGCATCGCTCCTCTGCTGAGCTGGAGACAGAGCGAGTGCTTTTCTTCTGCTTTGTTCTTGAGAAGCCTCAGTTAACAGCACCCTTCCCAGACAGAAGAGGGACTTGCTTCTTAGAAACCAAGCAGAAAGAAATTTTTACATTCGAGCTTGCATCTGCAGTGAACAGCAGTATTTCCAGTTACCTACTCACAGCTAAAAAATCACGAGTGCTATTCCACCGATGTCTGCAGTCAAAAGCTTAAATGCAATGGAGTTTAGCAAAGAACTGGTGCAGGCAGTAATTAAGCTGGCAGGCAATGGGAGCCAGAGCAACTGCCTCTTGGTTGCGATGGGTGCCTGTGTCTGTGCTCTTCCAGGGGTTAGAGGAAATCAAGCCTCTTTTCTTAAGCCCCAGAGAGGATGGAGCAGGTGTTTGGGCAGAGAGGTGTATGTCCCGCCTGAAAATTTCCTTTCGAGTAGCTGTCAGTGGTTGCTGCCTCTGCCAGCTGGTCGGGGTGCGACGGCAGCGGGTTGGGGGGCTTCCTGGGCTGAACCCACAGGCTGAGCCTGGAGAAGACAGCCACAATTTCGTCAGGGACAGGAATTAAAGAGAGGAGGAAGGGCACACCGTGACAGTGTTTCAGGAGGACAGGCTGCCCAGCTGTGCCAGGCAACACCAGAGGGGAGTGCATTTCTTTAAATAAATGCTTGCTTTAGGCCAGTGGACCCTGCCAGTAGTTTGGCACTTCTGTTTAGCCTTTCCGAAAGAGAATTTCTCCAAGTGATTATGAACCTTAATTTCAGTGGTGCCTATGTGATGGTTCCCCTGTG
The DNA here is from genome assembly GCA_013400195.1 of Aramus guarauna. NCBI lineage: Eukaryota > Metazoa > Chordata > Aves > Gruiformes > Aramidae > Aramus > Aramus guarauna. The sequence goes on along the minus strand of VXBL01001169.1, from coordinate 685,313 downwards.
CCTTGCATCTGAGTAAGCAGATGAAGAAGGACACTGCCCGAGTCCACCCATGGACTGCAGCGGTCACGGACAAGACAGCAGAGCTCCACCTCCATCTCCTCTGTGCAGCTCCAGCCACTGGGCAAAGCTCGTCTGCACCTAGTCAGCTACCAAACAGAGCTGTAAAAGCTCTCTGCCTGCTACGTGTATTACTTGTTCACTCATATACACGTTTACTGCATAATAATGTATAAAGAAAAGCATCTGTGCATCTGCTATGCTGACTTGTACTTCTAGTACTGTATTTCTGCTTTAGGCAGAATTCACAGAATCTGCTGCTTGGGAAGTGGAGGACCTGAGAAATCCTGCAGTCCACGTCTGCTGTTGGAAATCTCGGTCATGCCTCTCGCGGCGCTCTGTCCCGGGGTCCCATCCTGCTGAGCAGGGCACTGGCGGCTCGTGCCCACCTTATGCAGGCAGCACCCACGTCTTGGGTTGGATCTGACACGACCTGAGCATGACGGGCCCCAGAAAATTGCTTCACACTATTCTAAATCCAGCTTCCATTATCTATATTCCTTAATTAGAGCAAATGAATACTAATTATTCATGGCTAGTATTTTATCAAAATGAATGGCAGCAGCAGTTGGAGACTTTGCCCGTTAGACTTATATCCATTATATACAAAGTGTTGATATATTCACTTCATGTGTGCTATTCTGGAGTACATTTAGAAGGGAAGTGATTTGAGGCTAATGCGGTGTCAGTAAACAATTAAAGACCATTGACTGAGCAGTTGATGACCCTAAATAGGGAGCACGACGTTAGAGGGAGAAGGGGGTTTGCATTAGCATAGCCCCTACGATAAATACGTGCTAAACCATATTTAAGTTCACAGAAGCTTACTATTTGAATAACTCCCCCAAACATTGCTAGTTTTCATTGTTTTCATTTTCTATGACATTGTTAGTCAACACTTAAAATTTAACTAATTGACATCATCACCTGACAAAACTGGTGTAGTCCCTGACTCTGCTGGAAATAGGAATTTAAAAATGCTGGTATCATACACAGAGAACAGGACAAACAAACCTATTTGTCCCGGCCCGGCATATCAGTATGGACTGATACATGTCACCTTTGATTATTAATGTTTTCTTAACTAACCTATCATAAAAATAGGTTCTTGGGTAAAAATTCTACGTAAATGACATTTTCTGTAATGATATGGGCTGTAAGAGATTTTCCTCAAAAAATCATGACGTGTTTTTCTAATCATACCTTGTACTACATCTGGGCTTTTTAGGTGACTCTTCAGACCAATATTGGTAAATTCTTGATAATTTTGCCATCTCCAGTTAAAGAAAGAGGAAACTAAGCTGGAGATAAGTTTCTGCAGTTATCCTGGTTCTGTACTGAGACATACGAGAGCCTTGGAGTGGCTTCTGTGAGCTAATGCTGAAGAGCAGAGCTCTCCTCTTGAAATCACAGTTTAATATTCTCTAACCACAAGGCAGCCTGCCCTGCTGCAGAAAACCTAAAAATCCCTTTAAGATTCTTTTGAGATTTTTTACAAAAATCCAATTTCCTTTGCTGTGGTGTTGGTTCTGCAGTGTCATTTTTAGAAGAGATGTTAAGGTTCTAAGACAGAAGAATATTCCTACGGAGACCTTTATAAGTGCCTAAACTGGTGAGATGATTAACGGTCAGATTTTTAGCAGGCTATTGATTTAACAAAAAAACCAAAAAACCAAAACACCTGAAAACCTGGTTGCACATAAGTTGAGATCTTACTCAAGTTTGCTCAAGGCTGGTTCAGATTCCCATAGAGTGATTTTTGTATTCTACAGGCTGTGGATTCTAACAGTTGCAATATGAAATTCATATAGGGATATGAGGCAAATTATAGAAGATTAGAATGAAGAAGGAATATAATTATATGATAGATGTGTGTGTTCTGTAAGTCTACATACCTTTCCCTTTAAAAATAGCATGCAGGAAGAAAATCTTGGATTTCATTGAAAACAATAATTATGGTAGTTATGCTGAAAGGAGAAATTCCATACTGAAAGAATGAGAACTGCATATGAAGAGCATGCATTTGATGGGGTTTCGAGTTAATGTGCACAGCAGAAGAAGAAGGGGTTCAGGGGTTTATTTTACTTTGCCTTTATTTCCCTTTTCCTTCTTTGTCACAAGGACTAAACGTCCCCAGGCTAGACACCCTGTTTCTTCAGCAAGGAAGTGGTAAAGATCATCTTAATTTGTGAGGCTATTTTTTGGGCTGGTAGACTTCACAGCAATGCTAATTCTAATCCCTAATATTAATCCTGAAGTTTCCATTATTCCCAGTTATACCTTTTAAGCCGCTCACAATTTTTCCTTTTCTTTTCTTTACATCTTTCTGTAGGAAATAATTGTAAGAGATATCCTGCCCTTCGTCTCTTACCTGTCCCTTGGCCGCACTTGCCATGTGCTCAAAAATCTTTCTACGGACCTTCATTTTGTCCTTCTCACCTGTGAACCGTGTGGGTTGCTGTTGTGCAGATCCTCTGCACTACGTCAGCGTCGGGCTGGTGCTGAGCACCCCCAACTGCGCTGCCCTGTGCTGCTCAGCCGGGCTGGCAGCGTCTGGTCTCTGTTACTGTAACCCATCTTGGTGTGTTCCCTCCTCTTCACTCAATTACATTGTGAGCCTTTGTCTAACTTGCTTAACTTTAGCTCCCTTCTATTGTTAACCATCTTCTATCTTTTACTTATATCTTATTTTATTCTCTTTTTTTCCTAATTTAAAATGCAGGGCATTTATTACAATGAATTAAAAGACAATGATACCAAACCATAATTTGCTGATCAATGTACCATAAATAAAAAAGGTTAAACTTCCAGATTAAATTATTCATTCCAGTTTCTTGCTCGGCTCTAGTCTCTAGGAGGCACAGACACACCAGCAGCTCTGAAAAGCTGTTCCCAGAAGGACTGACTGCAGAAGTAACTCAGTTCCCAGAAGAACTGGGCACAGAAGGAGCATCCTTTTATTCCCACTTACTTGCTTTTAATCATTTCTGTATTTTAGGGATGGGGGTTATAAAGATCAAGCAGTAAATCCTTGCTGAGCCGAAAATACCAGGACCTGCAGTCTGCATGTCCTCTGTCCTAACCTGGCTGGGAGGAACCTGGACTGACGCGTTCCTCCTCCTCCACCTCCCACGCCGTGGAGACTCCAGGCTGCCCAGGCGGAAGCTGGGACAGAGGCTGAGGTTGTGGCGTTTGCTAAGAGCTCACCAACGATGCGTTCTGATAACAGAACGTGATCTGGGGAAAGGTGCTGCGGGCTCTGAAGCTCCCCTGGGCCGCGCAGGCTGCTGGCTGTGCCGAAGCAAGGCGAGCTGGGCAGCTCACAGACTCCAGAAACCCAGTCGGCTCAGGCTTTGCCAGTAAGATCCATGGCACTTGTTTCTCCTCTTTGTTTTTTGTTTTTTTCCTATTGGTCATTAAGACTTGCACCCCTTTAAACTAAAGCAAGCGATAAAGCCTGCGCTACTATTACATTACTATATATTGAGTCTATGAGCAGCCTTTTTTATTTCCACAGATCTGTAATATCAGCCCAAGCCACATCCAGTAGCGTTTCTGTGAAACTTCCTATGCCCATTGGTAGTTACGTGGAGTCAGGATTAGCTCCTCTTAAAACATGTAATAGCTGTGCAAAGAGGGGAATGGGTTGGGAATGTGTCGTTTGAGATTTTGATAAAAACCTAATGGGAGATTGGTCTGTGAGCCAACTTGAAGGAGCTAGAAGCGTAATATGAACAAAGATCAGCCCAACTCCTCGGGTTGCCCAGAAGTATTAAGTGTTTCATTTGTGAAATCCCCAAAGTCTGCCAATACCTGAAAGCTTGGCATGATGCAGAAGGTGTGCTTGCTAAGACGGGGTTAGCACAGATGGGAGCCAAAGAACTGAGAACACTTTTTGTCCCCATCTGATGAATCTTAAGGCTCCATTTTTGCAGGTGGATTCCAAAATAAGGTAGCAGGTGGCATATTTAAGGATTTCAAAGGAAACCTGCAGTTTTACTGAAGAAAGGTGATAAAATTCCAGAAGGGGCCTGCATTTGCAGCAAGATCTTTAAGCCACATTTTATACCCTGTTCACCCTATAGACGATTATTTAAGCAGGCATACAATATCCCTGGTCCCCGTGGATGTTGTGATTCACTGTACGTGGTCCGTGTAAAGAAACTCTTCTTGTGTGCGATTGCAATATATCCGACCCGCTGCAAAGGCGGTACCAGACAAGGCGACTGTTTCCTCGGACAGAGCTGCTTTTCAATTAGTGACAGCAGAAATATCGGGAAGAAATGTAGGTTGAAAATGAACATTCTGAGTTTAAAAAAACCAATGAGCTGATTATTTAGCAAACAAAGGAAATGCATGGATTCAACATCAGCATTGCTACTGTACTGGAAAGAAAAACTTTTTTTTTTCCAATCACCAGATTGCGGTGGTTGGTAGCTGGAACCCTAGCTTTTCAGGGTGTTTTGTGTAGGTGAGTTTTTCATATGTGAGAGAACCCCTGAAGTCTAATAGAAACCTTTTAAGTAAATCTTACAAAGCTCTAATCTCTCAAAAGCTCCCATGTTCTTCTCCTCTGTTCTTATTTAATTTTTAATAAGAACAATTCCATGCAGCTCTAAAGCATGGCTCAATTAAGAAATATTCCTACCAGGCATCTTTGAAATCTTGGGAGGTTTTTCCTTTTTTCCTTTTTTTTTTGGTTTACCCCTACAAATCTCAATTTTGGTTGGCTGGAGTTTAGAGAAGAAGTTTCTCTTTAATTGCAAGCTCCACTTCACACTGTTATTTACAAGTAGACCAAATAACTTTCAACGTCTCATCTTTTATGCTCGAAGGAGACCATCGAAGGCATTAGTGCTGTATTCTGAACTTACAAAAGGGATCTTTGATCTAATTCTCTAGACATTATCTGTCCAAAAAGTATCTCTAGGTCATGAGAAGTAATTAAACAAAACAAAAAAAAACAAAAAAAAAAAAAAAGTCGGAATCAAAATTTTAAGCTCAGGTATTTTATAGTAATCAAACCTTAACTGCTTTATGATTCACTTTTATTTTTATAGTGTATGGCACTCTTCTTGCTGCTCTGGTTAAGCTTGTATCAGCATTTCCATTATAAAATGCTGCTTTCAGGGGTTTATAACTTAGCTGCAAAAATTTACTCTGAGTTTAAGATGGCATTATGACCTGACTGGAAAATCATGTTTGTATAAAATACATGTCTGCCAACATGCGTAAAATGTTTGGAATCTTATTTTGGGCTTTCAAAGCAGATTGCAATGGTGGTGTCTCATCAGAACAGGCACTGCTAACGACGGGAGAAGTAAAGTGTGCCCGAAGCTCTCTCACACAACGCTTGTGGCAGGTTGCATTTTCTGGTCCAGTGTTTACTGAAGTCACCCTGACTTCTCACGGCTGGAAAGGAAGGAGATCTAAGACAGACACACTCATCTGTCTGTGGACTTCCTCGCTTTCCTTTTCCCCGGCGTCCACGCAGAGCGGCCAGTATGTTGTTATAACAGATCTCATTTTGGATGGTTATTGACTCCTTGTACTGACATCAGTTATAGTTGTTTCATCCTGATCGGATTGCCTGAATTCAGGGTAAATAATTGTGTTCTGCCTATTAAAAGGGCTGGTGAACTTTCAATGTGATGCAGACTCTGTCTTCACTTCCTATGTCTGGATAGAGTTGAGATGGGTTGTTACTCTCTGTGCAGCTGATGGTTTCGATGGTTACGTGTCAGTGCTGACCTGATGTCTATAAAATGCCTTGATGTGTTATCCAGAGCATGAAAAATATAAAGGAACATATGTATTTACCTGTTGCAGAGCAGTGCTGCTCTATAAAAAGGAAGCAATATACTTTTTACAGTGTTCTAGAAATATTTGCTTTAAAAAGAAGTGGCTAACAGGCCTTTCTTAGGGGAGGGGAAAGTCTGGATGGCGTTTTCTAACCCAAACCCCACCAAATCCGGAGATGGATGACTTGTCAGTCTCTGGTTTGTGGGGTGGGGGGGTCTCCTCTGCTTTCTCAGGAGGGTGCGGGAGAAGGGCTGTGGGCATCGCTCCACGCTCTGAAACGTGTGGCTTTTGTTACTCACTGCCACGCTATTTCACTCAGTCTTCTGGTTATGTTTCTTTTCTTTATCGTTTTCTTGTGTTTTGTTTTTGGGTTGTTTTTTTTTTTTGAAAACTTGAAGGTAAATGGCAAAATGCCACAAACCATTGAGATTTAATTTTCTGCATTCCATTTTATTGTGCACTTGTATCTTAATGAGAAGCAGCTACACGAGTTATCTTCCCAGCCCCCCGAGCTCTTAAACACAGACTTTGCTAAGCTGCACTTTTGGGATCAGATCTTTCCATTTGTGCAAATATTTTGAAGATGATGGCCAGCTGCTATCAGGTGTGGCTCTCTTCTTTTATTCATTACAAATAACAACATAAATTCAATGTCTGTCAGACTCATTTAGGCGTCTTTAAGGAAAAATGGCAAACGCTAGCAAGGCACATGACCAGGGGATGCCTTCTAGCGCTTGGAGCGGGAGGAATTGGTGAGACGCTGGTGCTGATAATTTGGGTACCCCATCGTCACCCCTCGGTACGCCTCCAAACCATCTCCTGCGTTGAAAAGGAAGCTTGCCAAGGGCCCTGGGCAGCAAAGAGATTGAGGGCAGTAAAATACCAAAAAGGGCGGAATTAGGAGCACCATCAAAGTGCGAGCAAAAAGTTGTGATTCAAAGCAGCAAACTCTAACTTCATAGATACCTGCAGCCTGCTGTTCCAGTAAGATTTTCACAGAGGAATGGGGTTTTGCAGTTTGGAGATTTGGGGTGATTCTTGCTCCCGTGCTGCTCTGCTTCCCCACCCCCTTGGCAGTTCACCTGCAGCGAACCGCACGGTACCGGGCTGGGGTCTCGTGGAGGCACCCATCGCTTTTACTTTGTGCATCAACCCACTGGAAAGGTCAGATCCCTGGTGACACTGACGGATTTGAAACTGTTCTGCAGTAACTACGTGCTGGCTTGGTTATTTTTATGGAGGGTTGGATTTTTTCCTCTTTTGGTTTTTTACAATCAAATTGATTTAACACAACAGAGGATTGACTGTCTGGGGATACAGAAAAGGCTCATGCAGGAGAGCTCTGTGTCAGGCCATCTTATTGCAAACCATTTAGTTGTTAAGGACCAATGCCAAAGCATTAGCCGAGCTGAGAATGAGGAAAAATCATCAAACTGACAAAACTACTTTTAACTAGGACAGGAGAAAGAACACAGGCAATCAGATCTACTCTGGCAAGTTTGAAAAAGGCTGAGTCTCTCACAAAGGGGAGAGAAACCAGAAGACGACATTTCTCCTGGCAAGTTTGAAGAAAATAGGGAGACTTTCCCTCCCCCCCCGCCCTTCACCAGGGGATTTAGGTACTATAGGTACATGTACGGCTGATTGGTTTAAAATCTTTTTTTCTCCTAAATGCTTAGTTTAGACTTTTTAACCAATGCTATTCTTCTAAGAATGACGCCTAAGAATCGCACTCCACTTGCCAAAATCTCCTGAAAAGAAGAAACTTAAGTTAGTTTGCCAAGAACAGTTGATTCATAGTGTGTTGTAGCCCAAGACCAGGCCAGTCATGGAATAGTTGTGAAATCCCATCCTCTGAAGAAGCAGTAGCCTAAATCCATACTGTACTTGCAGCCTGTGGTGATGATTTCTATCTTTCGGGTACCCCATCCCCTTGGCCTGAGTTTGCCGCCTTGTGCAGGGCATCAAACAGTAACAGTCCCTCTTCATGATTAAGCTCAAGCTGAATTTTCAGTAGTGATCTGGTAGTTGTATTTGATTTATTTTTTGTTTTAAAAGTTTGATAAAATTTAACTCCTCCTACACCAGTAGTAATACCTCTCATAAGGACTGAAAACAGTTCAGACTGCTTTGCAATTTAAAACAAAACAAAACAAAACAACCCCAAAAAACTTCCAGTTCCACAGTACCGCATCCCCCCCTCCCTTAGTTTGCTTGCTCTAAAGAGATATTTATTACACCAGGAAAAGGAGCCAGAAGCCTTTCTGTCATTAGTGAATAATGCCATATGACTCCCTTGTGGCACAAATGCCAGATTATGCAATGCAGGATAGTTATTGTCTCTAAATATAGCATTGTTTGGTATAGAAGTGTCTTTGGAATAACAAATTTTCTCTTATGGACGTTAATATTATACTTTAATAAGGCCAAAATAACTGCAACAAATCTCAGATTTAGCTAAAGGGCATGCATTGTAAATTCAAGTTTGTTACTCTCACTTTCATAACTCACTGGAACAGTCCACTTGGTGACCCTGATTTACTTATCCTTGTCTTATTAGAAGTAGTACAAATACGTTGTAGTATTTTGCTCTGAAGTGGCAAAACCCCATACTTAGCACTGTGTAAAACCTTCCCATTGTTTAATACTTTCTGTCAGACTACCACATTCCTCCTGCATAATGGAAACAGCACCCACAGCTAGTGGGCTGCAAATTACGGAACAGTTCATCACTCAAGACTCTCCAGCATATGATAGTATTGCAAATATTTACATTAGCAGCTTTTGTGCCTGACTGTAAAGATTANGGGGGGGGGACAGAGGATGGATCTTTCCCGTAAAGATCCAAGCTTTCTTTTTTTTTCATGGAAAGAAAAAGCATCCTCGAAAAGTCTTTCCAGTTGGGAAAGTCTCCATGCCTCGTTGTGAAAATAGTGCGAGTGTTGCTCTGCAATTCACAATCCGGTTGGAGTGTGATAGTGTTCGCTTGCTCGTGGAAGCGGTGAGATGTGTCCTTGACTCAAACTGAGGGAATTTTAGTCAGGAAGTAAAGGTATCTTTTGTTCTTGGTGTTTTGTGGGTATTTTTACACAGGCAGCACAGTACTAACATCATCCACTATTGTCAGCACAAATATGAACTCTTATTTTCATCAGGAGGTAACCTACTTTTAAAAGAGCACCTTGAATGCTGAATTTTATATTACCTAGAGAAAATCAAGGGGGAAGAGAAGCTCATCTGCTATGTCAGTGATATGGAGAGTGGGTCTATTTGATACAGAGAGGAAAGGGGACTGTGGCCAGCTCTGGAGAGGGGACAATGCTGTCCTGTATTTCTGTGACAAAAGGAACTGTGTGTATTTATGGTGGACCTTTTACGGGCTATATGAAATGTATGGATTCCTGCTTCCTTGAGGACTGTCCATGTCCTAAGACCCTCCTGTCTTAGGCCAAAAGTGTGGTAATGGGGGCAGTTCGGTCCAGCCGCAGAGGGGACCACCTGGCCAACAGGAAGAATGTCTTGGTGCAGAAGTCAGGGCACTTGGCCGCGGACGGACCCTGCTCCTCGGCAGTGACTGCAACACCGAGGTTCTGCGGAAATGTCGGAAATCTCCCTGCTTATTTTTCCAGGCTGTTAAACACAACAGACTCAGAATTACGCAGGCAACGTGAACCCTTTTTTTTAGGAAGCAAACGTGCAAGTGGCATCTTCCTTACGATATTAAAGTACGAAATGGTGAATGTGGTGTTGCACCTTCAGAGACACATACCAGCTTTGCTGGTGTCCACGTGAGACTCTCGTGTGGCTGAACAGGACCGTGCTGGGGAGAAACCGGAGATTTGAAACCAACCTCCTCTTCCTTCAGATACTCCAACCTTTACCATATGCGATCCAAACAGTAATTTGCAAATGTGAAATTTTATGCCTGCAGAACTAATGCTGGATGGAAACTTGGTTCAAATGGCACGTTAGGACCATTATCTTGCAGTCTATGGAAACGCCGGTGCCTGACAGGGAATCGCGCGGGCAGCTGGCAGAGTCTCTGTGTCATTGCTGTTTTGTACCCACCTTCGCTGGGAAGCTGGCTGCATTTGGCCCTGTACTGGGGTGCTCCGAGCTCGATGGGTGTGTGAGAGATGTGCCTGCAAACCTGAGGCTCCCTTTGAATTTGGAATGATTTACTTTATGCTCCGGCTTACTCCTGATAGCCATTCATGAGTCATTCGTTAGTGCATATAGCAGTTATCAGATGCCACAGGAGCATGAAAAATTTCCACTCTAATAAACACTATCGTAACTGTCACCTCTTTATGATGTGCAGAAGGATATGTGCACAGGATTGCTGGCTTTTCATCTGCACAAAGTCTGACACCCTTCTCCAGGGATCTCAGTTTTTCATAAAACTGTCCTCCCCATGAGTTAGCTCAGTAAAGTCAAGACAGGTACCGTGTCCCACAAGAACCTGACGGTCTGCTCATCGCTGCATAGAGAGGCCGTAGGATCAAGGTTAATGTGCTACGTTTGAGTCCTGCTCTTTAAATTGATCGAACAAAATGATCTGTTAATAGCATAGGATTTTTGATGTTAGGCTTTTTTTTCCTAATGTTGAAATAGAGAATATACCATCCTTGAGACCAGATGCACCCAAAGTTCATGAAAAATGCAAGCACTTATGGAATGGGTTTTTAAAGCAAGGTTTTTAAGAGCTGGTTCATCAGATGAGAAGAGTTTCCTAAAAGTAGGGACTGACCATTATAAGAGCCAGCAAAAGGAATTCCAGAGGAAATGTGAAAAATGTGGATGCAGCCACACCTGGGAATGCAGCTGCAGTGCAGGCACAAATTTGTGGATAGAGGAGAGAGGTTTGGCCAGAGTGGCCGGACAGGAAAATAATAATCTTAAAATAGCTTACATCATCTTAACCTCCTGTTAAACCCTCCCTGCTAGAGAAGTGCAAAATAACTATAGTGAACATGAGTAGCCAAAACCAAAGATCTTGTGATTCCAATGTGATTGTATGGTCCATAGATAAATCTAGATCATTCTCCTCTATGTAGAAATATAAAAAGTCTCTGGGAAAACTGTTTTCAGCTTTATCAGCACAAAATCCTGCTTATACCTTATTAGACTCATATTTAGCTCTGAGAGCAAATACCAGGATCTGTAGTCACCTCCTCATAAATTGTAAAACTGGATGTAGACTTGTTAATGTGTGTGCACAAGTTAATGGAGTAGCAGAAAACATATGCAAGTATGCAGGTACATGTGTGTGTCCATGTTAAAGCTGAGTTGAAAAGAACCCTGGAATATAATCCCAATAGATTTTAATTTATTTGAGGCTTGAAGAAAACTTGATGATAGATAGATAGATAGATAGATAGATAGATAGATAGATAGATAGATCCTGATTTTATAATCTTTTGTTGCATCTGGAAGGCATAAAAATAGCAGGTGAAAATACTAATGCTCACTGCCAACATCTCAAACCTTTAAGCAATTGTCTTTCAAAATAAAACTGTAGCCATTCCCTGTGGATGGTGTCCGTACCCATTCACCCATTTCTTCAGCACAGGATTTTGGGAGATCTTCGCAGGACATCCCAGTAAATAGCATGACCCAGCTGAAAATACTAGTTAGTTGAAAAACTCACTTCAGAAATACTTATCAATGGCTTACCGTAGAGCTAGAAAGATATATTAAGTGGGTTTCTGTAGGTCTAGCGATATTTCATTAAAGATCTGTGTGATGGACCAGAGAGAGCGCTTATTACTGTTCCAAATGACACAAACCGAGAAGGGTTGTGATTATGTTGGAAGACAGGATTAGAATTCAAAGTGATACGAGCAGGGGAAATAACCCGAAGAAAAGCATGCAGTTCAAGAAAGACAAATTCAAGGTCCTGTGCCTCAGCAAGAATAATCAACTGAGCCAAAAGAAGGTAGGGAAACAACTGCTTAGTAGCAGGTTCTGCAAGTCAATCGATTGAGCATACGGCGAGTGAGCCACCAATGCCATTCTGTGGCAAGCAACTGGAATACGTGAAGACAACCATGACCTTCCCAAGACATGGGGAACAATCCCTCCGTTCCGTCCGGTGCTGCTCAACTACATCTGCTTTGGGGTACTGCGGTTTGTGCAATGCGGAAAGCAGTTTCAAGAGTCCAAAAAAGAGCTCAGGGAGAAAGACTGAAGAAATCTAGAGGATGGGGAAAGATGAAATAATTTAGGGTGGCTTTGCCAGAAATGCAGCATCTGCACGGTCCTTTTCACAGTGATGCTTGCTGCTCCTCCCTCTACCCCCACCCCTCTCTTTCTTCTCTCCTCACTTCTCCACAGATAAAGCTGACAGTTTGCTGCAGGGCAGGCTGGAGTCTGTTCCTGGTGAAGAAAAAGTTGACGAGAGAGAAAGAGGGGAAACGGCCCTTCTGTGGCCACTCCCGAGTGCGTTTTTCAAAATGTAAGACAAACCACAGCTTCTGGCTTGTGTGTGTCGTATAGTTTGTTTCCGTTGGCTGCGCGGCTTTCCGAGGCCTCTCACCAGCTGAATTTTGGCTCTAGAGCTGGATTTTAATATAACAGTTGATAATCTTATGACCTACAATAACATTCGTAATTGCACACATTAAAAGGAAGGCAACCTCATCTCATGCTTCCAGGTTTTAGGAGGGCATTAGAGAGCAATAATCTTGCTGCTAAGGCCATTACGTTCCCAACTGAGGTTCACGCCAGAGGTCCGGGCAGCGCCGTCTCCGCAGGACCCGCGGCTGAGCCTGGGGGAGCACCCCGTGCTGCCCTAACCCCCTCGGCCGCGGCTCGGGCTCCCTCGGCCAGCCTGGCGTGATGGATTCTCCTTCTAGGAATGCGCCCAGTTGCGCTTGAACCCTTCCCGAGGGGTTTATAGCTGTAGCCGCTAAACACGACAGATGCCTTTCTCTTCTCGCCAGAATGGGCTGGAAGGGCTGATGATACGGTGTAATAAGTTGTAAGGGTCTGGATTAGTTTGTAGAGAAGAGCGGGCATTGTATTAGATAACAGTATTTCATGACCTGTACACTGAAAAAGCAGGGACGACTACAAGTTATTTTAAGTTCTAATTTAGTGTTCCAAATGAATATGAAACTATTTTGGAATATCAATACATTTTTTAATTTAAACAAATCTAATTATACTAAATTATAGATTTATTTAGCTAACTTGGTAATGTTAAATGCTTAAATATTTTAGATGTCCGAGATAAACATAATAAAATGACTCTGTTTAATCTACAAATTAATCCAAAAAAATAAATTGCATTTTAATTACATTGATAATGATCAAGCCCAAGTATGATTGGCATATTCCTTCCCCGAGACAGCCAAAAGGCAGAGAAGCAAACACTCCGGGCCAGATTCAGTTTATTCCTTACACCGCTGCAGGTTCTGAATAATTCCGTTAAGTTTTGTACACGCATTTCTAATTTATACTAATCTAGCTGAGCAGAATATGGCTTTGTACCTGAAACTGGTCCAGCGCTTTCCTACGCTGAAGATGACTCCCATAATGAAAATCTGTCTTGCAAATGACTCATTGTAAGACGACGGTGCTGAAGATGTTGAAAATCAGGATGATGCATGTGAAAATGAAATTAATCAATATGAAGATGAGGATCAGCAGTCTATCACAGCAGAGCTGTTTGATAATAATGAAACTGAGGAAACAGGCACTGCTAGGGAAACACACGAAATTGCAAGAAATGTCAGTGATAATAATGAATTAGTAGCTATTTCCAGAGACTGAAGAGACTGAGTTTGGAGACAAAGAAAGGTGTGCTAGGAAGTTGTGATTCTTGTAACAGTCCCAGATTTGGGGAAAACTTGGTGATGTAAATACATGTACAAAAATAAGCACGGTTATTTCATCTCTGTCTGTAGTTACTCTAACTGCGCATTCAAGTAATTGCCAGGCTGGGTAATTTCTTATGCAAATGACTGTTTGAGAATGTTCAGCAGACGAATCAAGCCTGGATACAGTAGGGGATACTGCAAGCACAACTTGGCTTCTTCTGTCGTGCCTCTCTTTGTCCCAGAACTTACAAGAAAAAATGTTTTCAGTGGTGAATGTGGTGTTATGAAAGGGTGGGAGAACGTTCATCCTTGCTCTTGGGTTAAAGCAACAGTGAATGTTATCAATCACCAGGCCTGTCCGGCGGTTCGTACCTTTACGAGGAGATGCAGTGATTGCTATTTCCTACCTGTTACTGTAATTTCTGAACCCACAGCGGCTTTCATAGTCTCCTCTTTCCTCTGTGTTTCTTACAGCAGACATTTTTTGTGGCATTTCTCGGAAGTTTTATCACATTGGTGCTGGTTGATAGCTCTGTCTGGAGTCTGGCTTGCAAATAAAGCAGCAGGTTTGACCTTATCACCATTTGATCCATGCATGCTTAAGTTACCGCTTCTTTTGGTGCGGTAATATTATGACAGCAGCGAACAGAGGTAAGAGATCAGCTGCCCTCGGCAGTTCTGCGCAATGGGACGCCCTGGCTTTGGAGTTCACCCCTGGCATTTCACATGTAAAACTTCCAGTTTGCTGATTATTGGGACACTAAAGTTTAACCACCTAATAATGGTTTTATAAGGTGCAGTTTCTTTGCTGCATTTTGCAAACCCATTATGGATTATAAGCTATGGGGCTCGTGGACCACAACTTGAAAATCACTTGAGGAGAAGCGAGCAGAGACCGGTGCATCCAAGTCTGACGTCTCTTGGTTTAATACATCTTTACCAGTTTGGAGAACTTCTGCATGTGTTATGTTGTATTGGCATGCTGACTGATACATGGCAAAGGCTCCTTGGAGGCCTGGGATAGATGCTTTTTTAATGCATTGTATAAATCTAAATAAATATATATCACAGATAAGTGATTGGTGGCAGAGCTCAGGTAGCACTGAATTAAATTTGATTCCAAATGAAATTAATTTGTAAACCTGAAAGAAGGGGGGGGAACAGATCAGAAGGGATTTTGGAAATATAAATCCCAGAAGGGAGTAACCTAATGCCACCGCTCAGTGTGCCAGTTCTCCACAACACACATGTCATTTTCTGTCTTTCTGGAATGCAGTAGACAAAGTGAGTTTAATTCATGCAAAATCTGAGGTAACACAGAAAAGAGCATCTCAGAGCTGATTTAAAGACCGATGCAGCAGAAAACAAGCATTTGGTGGGTGGTAAAGAAGTGGGCAATAAAAGGCTCTGTGGTCTGTTCTCTGTCCTGAGCTGCAACCTCTACAGGTCCGTTACTGCAGCACCCAAGTCCCTCCCCGTGCTTCCCCTGTGCTCTTGCATTGGATTCCACAGGCGGGAAAGCCCTGGTGTTCCCGTTTCAGAGCCGCGGAACACAGAGGAGCAAAGAAACTAAGGGCTTTTAAGGGTTTTTTAGTGACATGTCAACGACTGCACAGGTGGAAAGAAACTTATGTATTGTACCAAAATTTTCAACCTTTTGGAGTAGTGTCCAGATCCCCGTCTGATAAATAGTTCCCTTGTATCTGGGAGAATTAAATGCATTAGACTACAATCCAAAATAGCCTGCTCAGCAGGAAACTAGCAAAAATCTGAGCAGAAGCTAGCTGATAGGAGACAGTGTTGAGAAGTCCCTCATCTCAAATCTCCTTAGGAAGGCGGGAGAGGTCTCCTTCCCCCTGAAATCACAGCCTGCAGTGATTTCCTGAATGTGCCCATGTCAGGCAGGGTGCCGTCCCTCCCTCAGCAGTACAGGGGCACAGGTAGAAGAGTTTTTCTCAGGACAGAATAAGCAAAAAGCTGTTTCCCACAGTGCCTGATAAAATTAACCCACACATTTTCAGTTACCTAGAGTGACCTCAGATCGGTTTATGTAGTAGTGTCCGTGGTGTGGAGGGGGACCTGAATTTGGGGGTTCATAGGTGAGGCTCAGGGTATTGGCTCAGCTTTCTTAGAGCTCATGCAGCAGGCTTTCCCAGAAGGGGGGGTCCCTTTCTGGCACCCCATGGGGCTAATCCTTAAATCTAGCTGGAGCTGAGACACAAAACAAGCAACCCAAAGAAACAGACAAAAAAAGCTCAAAAATCTCCAGGATGCGACCGTCAGAAGCTCATTGAATGTTTTTACTTACTCCTATGGAATATCCAGGTGTCCACATGCCTGTTACAGCGTGATCCACAGACAGTTACTATCCTGGGATACGCAGCATCCTTAGGGAACGGCGACAGATGCATCAGTACATAACCATAAGAGTAATTATAATTTACCCTTCCACACACAGATGTTTTATCAGATACTCCCTGGACACACAGTGTAAGTATACCACTCCCCGTTCGTACTGAGAGTCACTGGATGTTCCTCAGGCTGGTGGCTTGGGTTCTCCTGCCTTTCAGGGCTTTGAAAGATCTCTGCAACGGTTTCAAAAAGCACCAAAGTGACTTTGAAGCTCAGGTTTCATTGCCTTTCATTGATGTTTTTTGGAAACTTTTTAGCTGTTACTGACCGTAATTTATACTTGCTTTAAGGTGCATTTGCACTGCCAAAGACATATAAGATAGTCATAGCTCAAATGAGACTCGTCCCCTAAATTCTGTCAACTTCTACTTAGACTTAATGGTGCCTGTAAAAGTGCTGACCATCTTGAGTCCCTTTTCAAAACCCCGTGTTAGGAACCCGGATATGATGATTATTCTTGCATGTAAGAGCTTCTGTAAGGTTCTATAGATGGGTCTTGCAATAACTGGCTTGGCCTTGTCTCATCCTTTGAGATCCTTTCTGTGTGTTTAAGAACTCTCTCAAAGCAAAAAAGCAAAAGATACTCATGCCTATGTAATTTTAATAGAGAAAATATCTCTCTGTGTGTTTTGATTTCTTAAATTCCTTTTAACTGGACTGTAGAGAAACAAAACTGATTGTTTATCAAATCAGGTCTTGGAAAATGCTTTTCCCCTTGAGGTCAAAAAAAAAAAAAAAATCCACTATTGTAAGTTATTTTGGCTTCATGCTTCTTTAAGTCTTCTCCAACTTTTTCTTCCTTTGTTCTTTATCCAATACCACAAAAATGTTATAACAGCAAAAGTAGACAATACAGATTAGACAACCTGGATAATATTTAAGCATGTGCTCAAGTATTTTCTTAGTGGGCTTAAGTACTATGCTGTAGTATATACAGTATTTTCAGCTGGTTGGATGAAAGCTGTTTCATGAAGTTGTGAGGACAATAGAGACCTTGCAGCAAAACAGAACTTTTCACTGAGTGCCTTTTTGCTCTCTTCTTGTACATGTCTTCTTAAATTGCTTAAGTAAAGAGCAGACAGCCCTAACAGCTATTGTCTTTCTAGAAAAAGGCCGTATGTTTCTTTAAGGAAAAATTAGACATATCACTTATGATTTAGTAAAGAAATATTACTTGATACTATTGAGATGAATTTTTTTTTATGCTGTTTTCAGTGGGAACATTTGGATAAAGCCCAAATGTTCAACAAGTGTGTGGCCACTTGATCCTGCTAATGGAGGACAAAGAACAAAATCCGTTTCTAAAAGAACCTCTGTTTTGATGTGGGGTTTTTTAAACATGGTTCTCATTTTGTGTTGAAATTGTCACCATTTAAAAACTGCTTTTTATTTTAAATTTTGTTTTAAAATTACAACTTTTACACACACCCACAAAAAAAAAAAATCCTTCCTTTTACCTGATTTGTTTTTTTGTATATGTGTAAGTATTCTCTGTAGAACAAAGATTTGGGGGTTTTTGCTACACAAGATGCAGAGCGAGAGGGCAAACCTTTCAGAATTTTCCAAATTGTCCAGAAAGTGAAAAATCTGTCTGTGCTCAGCTCTTTTTGATATCTCTCTCGATCAACTTTCCAAACCTTCTCTGTACAAAAATCTATGGTTTTAACCATTGCATAAAAGTCAGTCTAGTTCCAATTACTGCATTTTTGTGCAAACCCGTATCTGTGTTCCCATAGTGATTACTGCTGTCAGGATTTGGACATCACAACGGTAAAAACAAAACATGAGACTGGGATACATTAGCCTGGGATAAACTGGGATGAACTGCTACTTGTTTTATTTGAGGATTGCATGGAAGGCTTGGTTTGAACTATATATCAGGTTTAAAGATGTTTCAAAGAAAATCCCTTCATCGGCAGAACAGTATAAGCTGCTATCATTTTTAATTTTTATTGAGCCCTTTTAGCACCTAAGATGACCATAAGGGAAAAACAGACAAAAATATTGCCCATTGTAATAAATAATTTGACTCAAGTTTCAAGCCCATTATTAAATGAAACTTGAGGTAATCTTCTAAGCAGAGCTTCAGGGCACCTGTGACTTTTAAATGGAACTATTCTGTTTCTAGGGAAATACATACCTTTAAAAATTAAGCTTGAGGCTAAAAGCCTCAAACAATAAATCTCCCTCCAGCTCTCTTCTCTGGGGACGTATATACTATGCAGCCTTCAAGCGGGGCACTTAGCCTATCTTTGGGTGTCTTTTCTCTGGTGTTAAAGTTCTTTTATAAGGAACATCTGGGGATGTCTAGACCTTTATGAGTTTTCAGAATCCCCAGTATCTCCTTTTGAAATAAGCCTGACTGTCGCTGTTTGGATGCTTTCTAAACAGCCGCCGTAGCTATTAGGAACTCAAAATGTCAGACTATTTGTGATGTTAAGAAAATAACTGTTTAGCCCCAAATGTGTATGCAGTTTGCTCACAAACCTGTACTTTTAGCAAAGACGCATGTCCAGTATAGCACATTAGGTGTCACTTCAGTGTGGCCTGAACCTTGAAATTCCCATTTCTTTACTCGGGAGGTATTCCGACACTCAGCGTAAAGGACTCACGGAAGATCCTCCCTGAAACAAACAGGCTTGTCTTCAGAGAAATGTTTAAGTACCGGTAATGGTGCTAAACTCCTGAACCATGTAGGAGCTGCTGATTAATTTAGCACTGTCCATCTGAACACTTAATATAGGAATCTTGAGTAAAAATAATAGCTGCGTAATTAATGCTTAAGTACAAGGGAACAAAAAGAAGGTCTCCCAGGTACGTGTACTAGAATACAGGATGTAAATTTACATTGTGAGCATAGCCTCATCATCCTCTTTGTTGCATTGTGTTTCTTACTGTTCTGTAGCAGACGAGCGGAGTCGCTCTTTTTGCTGCTGAATCATAAACGTTGCCCCAGCTGGCGATGCCGCAGCGTGCGCTGCACCCGCATCCCCGGGCACACGAGTCCCACGCTGGCTCCAGCTCGCTCCCTGCCTGCGTGTTTGTCCTATTGACTCTCGTAGAGCTACACCCGTCTGGCTGCTCGAAGTTCACTTTTCAATTTATGAGGATTTTGGTATTTTTGTCAATATACTGATCACTTGTACGACGATCCTGCCTAAACTCTGTAATAAAACGTAAACAACAGAAAGGTACATAGAAAGCCACAATAACTCATTATTGCCAGTTATATGCTCATCAAAATCCTAAGGGGGCTGTGACCTGATTGTAACTTTCCCCTAGAGCCATACAATAATTTTAGCTGTGAAAGGAAATTTTATGGCATGTAAGATTAGCCCACACTAATGCAAGGTCAAAAATAATAGAATCAATAAGCAAACTCAATACTGTTAACATTTTGAGAAAATTACTACTAGAAAACAATGTCAACAACAGATTGAAATGGGTCTCCAAAGTTGTCCTATTGATTTCCTTTCAGATTCATGACAATCTAACTCTTTTTCCTTTGCAATATGGTATCCATTTTTCTCTCTTTTTTTGTTCTTTGTATTTCACAGCCCATTTTTATTATTTTAGCTATGAGCATTTGTTAATTATTTTAAAGTATGGCAAAATTAGTATCTTTGCGCTTATATTCTGAAACAGACAAAAGCCTCTGATACCGTTCAAAAGTGGTTAGAAAGCCTAAGGCTATTTTCAAGTTTTAATTCTGTTGGTAATGCACCAGCACAAAATGTGGGGAAGAGGAGGGAGGAAATTGAAAGCAAGTTTGACATTTGTTTAAAACTGTCAAAATTAAGTACAGGAAGAATGGGAGAGAAGTAAAATGCTTCAACGCGTATTTAAGTATTGCATTTCATATCAGTGGTACTTTGCACTACCAATGCTATCGCAAAATGATTGTGTTATATCTTTGAAGTGAACAAATTATAATTTAGCTTTAAAATAGAGACTGTGCAGTCTATCTTCTTTAGCAGGGATGTGGCAATCGGGTGCCTCTGGTCCGTGTTTCCAGTAGGAACAGCTGTGACCGTGGGCAAGTTGCATAATTTTCCAACGCCATAGCTGAACCTTGGGCAACATGTATACTTACATATGTGCTCAATAGTATCTCCACTCTCGACTGTTGTTTGAAAGACAACTATTGCATCCTGAAACACTTTGAGACTTGGGACAAATGCTCCCTATACAATGAAGAGCAAGGAAGAGGGGGAGCGATATACCACCCTGTGACAAGGAAAGGGCTGATCCATCTCCTCCCTCATCACTTCAGATGAAGAGTTCTGGGCTGTGGCTCAGAGGAGAGAGTATTACTGCGACCCACAGTAGAGATGACTAGCAAGGTACAAGAAGGTAAAACAAAATCTCGCTATTATTCCAGGCTCTCATGTATACCCTCTTCAAGGAAACGTCTCTATTCAGGAAAGCACTTCAGCTCCCCTTTTCTTTACACACACAAGTGTCAATGCTTTCCACAAATGAGGCTTATGTTTGTAAAAGAAAATGATGTATTGTGTTACTCGATGATGTCATGGTCAGAGGAAAGGTCTCTATGCAAACTGCTCTTCCTGTGTTATTTTGAAGTCTGGCTCTTGCAGGCTCTGGGTAGAAAAGAGAGCTACCTGCAGCTTCGAGAGCTGCTGTTCTCATCCTTTGAAGTCATATAATCCTCGAATGGTTTGGGTGGGAAGGGACCTTGAAGCCTAGTTCCACCCCCTGCCATGGGCAGGGACACCCTCCACTAGCCCAGGTTGCCCAAAGCCCCATCCAACCTGGCCTTGAACACTGCCAGGGAGCCAGGGGCAGCCACAGCTTCTCTGGGCACCCTGTGCCAGGGCCTCAGCACCCTCCCGGGGAAGGATTGCTGCCTCACAGCCCATCTCCATCTCCCCTCCTGCAGCTTCAGGCCATTCCCCTTGGCCTGTCCCTCCCTGCCCTTGGCACCAGCCCCTCTCCAGCTTTCCTGGAGCCCCTGCAGGGACTGGAAGGGGCTCTAAGGTCTCCCCGCAGCCTTCTCTTCTCCAGGCTGAACCACCCCAACTCTCTCAGCCTGTCTCCATGGCAGAGGTGCTCCAGCCCTCGGATCATCTCCATGGCCTCCTCTGGACTCGCTCCAATGAGTAAGTCCTAACATCAAAATTATGAGGACTTGGGATTTTAATTTATATATATCTCAAAATAAAGGTTTTATTTATAGTGAATCTAGTTCATCTATTGTTACAGTTGTTTTTAAAACAGCAGTTTCAGCTATGGTCTAAAAATCTAATTTTAAAGCTTTTTTTTTTTCCCTCTAAAAACACCATATGAGGCTTGAGAGAGAGGTTTTGGCCATCTTTGGCATTTCTGTACCATTTTATTTCATGTGGATACACATGAACAGCATTTTGCCATTGTAAGCCAACATGTGTTGCTTGAGAGAAATTAAGCTTGAACTATAATATTTTCATGGTTTTTTCCATATCTACTAGGATTTTTACTGAATTATTATCTTTTGATGAAAATTATGTTTAAGAAAAACATCCAATTTCGTTGTTCCATGTCCAGAATGGAGATCAGAATAGGGATTGTATTTTGAACAAATATGGATTCTATACTTCAAAATGAAAACAAAATCCCTTCTGATACCTTTCTAATAAAGGCGTCTGCTGTAATCTGTGTTTAGATTTCTAACCCTTCTGCATGTTATGTTCAATGAACGTTGTTTACTTTTTACCACTGGTAGTTTGTGTTGTCTTTTTTTTTTTTATTTTCCCAATTTTTTCTGCTATGTGATTCCTTCTCACTGCCGTATGCTAACTGGGACTGTGATTCAGACCAAACTGGTGATGTTTTTCTTAAGGGTAAATGTGTGTAAGGGACAGAGCTTATGACATGGGGCTAATAGTCTGACCATGCAAAGTTGTGGTTGTACACCTTGCTCCCAGCCATGCTGCTTTCTAAGTCAAAGAGTGAGGAGGTCTGTAAACAAAGCCTGAGGACCCTGAGATCAGCCTGGATTTCTCACACCATCTGTCAAAAGATCAGACCATACTTAGCTCAGGTCAAAGCAGCAACTCTCATGGTCTATGCCACATACACTTCGCTGTGCTGTGCATAGCCCTGTGATTGGGGATAATTTTCAAGAAAGTGCAAAATCTAATTTTAAGTCCTTCTTCTGGTGTTCTGCAGACCAAAACAGTGCACAAGCTACCAGGTCACAGGCAGAGTTGGGTGGCATCTCATGACCACTCACGACTGCTGAAACGGGGCTGTAACACTTTGCACGTATGGCCATAGGAACTTGGTGTATCGCCCGGATGAAGGCACTGTATTGCAGGGTGGCTTATCTCAGATTCTGGTCCTTTCTGCAAGAATAGCTTGTGCTTTTCATGCTAAAGAGTTATTAAGTAAACCATGTGAATGCCACCGGGATCAAGCTTTGAAAATCAGACTCATCTCTCTGAAAAGTGTAACTCTGACCCCCCTTGAGCAGCTGGACTAGAACAATTTCTCCCACTTTTAGGATGAATGCTCTGTTACACACTTATGCTAAATATGATAGTGTCTTTTACTAATTCTTCTCCCTTTGGAAATGACTTGGCTTTCTGAATTGACATTGTGAAATCTAGTTTGCAGCTTTGAATCAGTACACATACTGATTATATATATACTGATATTATATACTTGATATAATCACCATACCAATGTTACCTTTAGTAAGTTTAGGTGCCTTCCTTCTGGGATTGTACCACATCACTCTGCAAAGATTTGCTGCTCCTTGTTTGCAAGCACCCTGAAGTTGTCTTCAGATGTACCCATCTTCCTCCGTTGACTATGGAGAAAGTCTAGCTTATCAGCTCTGGGGGGTTTAGTTTTGCAGATATTGTTGTGCCTAAATTGGGCAGCTCAAATGAAGTGAATCCAAAGCTGTGCGGTGATATATGTAATGGACTTTGTGCTTCTCCCAAGTTCAACAGCTTTGCTTATTTCTCTGGTATCTCACAGTTCCTTTTCTCCCTCAAACATAATCCTTTCTGGCTTTCGTTTGTAATAACTATACTAATTATTTTCAGGGGCAGATGTATTGTGCAGTCCTGATGTGGCCATTGCTGTAGCAACGTCTGTGTTTGCAACAAAAGCAAGCGCTACATTCTCTACAAACAGGGCTTAGCTTGTCATAAGGGCAGGCTACCAAAAGTTCATTTGAACAAGATGATTTTCTGCTAGCCTTATGCTACCAGCTGTTTGGACAAAGGATTGGCAACAGCTCTGTAGACTGGTCCTAGCCAACAAATGATGGTGGAGTTTGTGAATCTGATCAAACTTTGACAACAACCCAGAACTTATTTGAAATGCATTTCTTGTCATTGCTGGAGAAAGGAAAAAAAAAAAGAAAGAAAAAACACCACTGAAGGGAGTTGTCACACAAAAGTGTGTGGTATGAACTCGGGGACCTAAAAAATCAATCATGGCAATTATTTTACTAAATTATTTTAAACTGTAGTGTGTCCAGAAGTCTTTCTGTTAAATGTCTGCTGTCACAGCAACAAGCTGTGCTGTTTCCATCTCTGACCTTTTTCATGTTAAAATGCGTGTCAGTATGTAAAACAGAAGCACTCCACACAGAAGATGACTGTAGCAGTGCTTTGCTTTGCTGCACTGAAGGTCCTGGAGATACATATTTTGCAGGAAATGAGTATAATGGGACAATTCGCCATTTAGTTAGAGGAAAAAAAACCACCAACAACAAGCAAAGGTTGCTTTTTTCAACATTTGTTTTGTCATGTTCATTTTTGCTGTGATATATTTGAAGGAACAGAATGGAAGACTTAAGTGGCACATGCAGAGAATGGATGACTTGATGATGAAGTGTGAAATGACCATTAAAGCACTGACCGTTTATCCCTAATACTCTATTCGGAGTTGAGATCTAAGTGAAATGAGTTTAGTGGTTGCAGCTGAGTACCTAGTGGACAGAAGTCCATATGTCATAGAAACCTAAATCAGCTGGTGCAGTTTAACATCAATAACAGCATTGATTCTGAAGAGGTGTGGGTCAGACTAATGCATAATAACATTAAGGATGGGAAGAGCCTCAAGGAAGATTTGGGGAAACAACAGGGATATTTTCAGAGCAGGTCCTGGTACTTAGTTTTCAAAAGCTGCTCCCACGTAAACGTGAAGTGCCCTAGCAGGTGCCCTTGGATTCTCTGGATTTGGGTTCTCTGCTTTCTCAGGTGACAATGAAAAGACATTTGAATGCCGTTTCCTGAATTGCATATACAATTGCAGAAACCATGAACATCAGGTCTTATTCCACTCCTGCAATTTCTCTTTTGCTGCAGAAAGTCCAGGGTGAGACTTACTGCTTAGGCTAGACCGAAAGCTGCAGGGCTACATCCTTAGCTCATGAAGTCAATGCAGAGATGTTGGTCGCAGTGAACTGATGCCGGTTTACATCACATGCCAGTTTGTCCATTTTGTTGCCTGTTTCATTGCTTTGGTGTGAGTCTCGCCGTACCCACAGTGGGATGTTTTTTAAGGCTACATTCATAAAAGTTTGTAAGAAACTTTACAATGCCTGAGTCAAGATGCTATCTGATTGGGAAATGTTTATTATTATTTGTGCTCTGAAAAACCTACAGATCTTCATCAGTACAGGTGCTCGGTCATCCTACGCTCTGTAAAAAGTAAAGAACAATCCTCCCTGAAAGGATTGCGACCTCTGTTAGAAAAGAGCCTCATCTGTTGTTCATCCCAAAGGTGTTGAGAATGAGTTTAGAGCATTATGGATCGCAGCAGGAGGTAGGGAAGAGAAAATCCTGTCTATCTGGGACCCAAGAACAGTCATGTGCTGTGAGAGCCCAGTCTTGGCAGAGGAGTTTTCCACCCTGAAGGTCATCTTTCCAAAGCATTGGAACTGGTGAAAGGAAGACTTTTTGAATTTTTCTTGGTTTCAGCTGAAACAAAGTTAATTTTCTTTCGAGTAGCTGGTATAGTGCAGTGGTTTGGATTTGGTACGAGAATAATGTTGATAGCACACTGACGGTTTTAGTTGCTGCTGGGTAGTTGTAGTGTCCGCATTAAGTCAAGGACGTGGTATTTGTGGAGGGGGGTCAGGCCTCAGGTGGATTTAAAAACTGTCATCACTCGACCTTAAGGAGCAGGTCTGAGCGTTGACGAATGCCAAGAGCTTAGTGGTACGATGGCAGCTACAGGCTCCTGGGCACTGGGACGCTCCAGTCCCTGACAAGATCAAAGTGGGGGTGGGGGGGGGTTCTAGGTGTTGTGGGGCTGTTCTAGGTGTTGTGGGGACGTTCTATGGGGGGGGAGGGTCTGGGTGTGTGGGACCACGCTGATGTGACCCCCTCAGCCAGCCTTGGCCCAAAATAATAGAGAGGTAATATAAACCACACAGAAATGTTGTAGTAGGGAGCCATATCCTGAAGATAGGAATTACGTAGGAATTGCACAAAATCAAAACCTGGGGGATTCTGTTGCAGAGCTGTTTTCAGAACCCGTATCTGATGCCCCCACACTGTAGCAACAACAGACAAGTATCTAACAAGTTACGTTAAACAGCACAGAAATCAGGAGAGCTCTATTTGGAGGTTCATTCCCTTCCTCCTCCCCCACCTTTTGAATCAGGCTGATTGTAACTGCAGGAGGGTCCCACACCAGATGTGAGCTGTTAGCTCTTCGTGCACAGGTCCTGATATCTGACCAGCCAAAGTAAAGTTGCTCCAGCGTAAATCTGCTTCGTGGTTTGAAATCAGAAAAAGATATCCTTTGAGAGAGATTTTAATTCAAGGAAGTGAGGTTTGGTGTTATAGTTTCTTCCTTTTGAGATTTAGATTGATGATTAATGAAGAACAGTGTATAGTAGTAAGTCACAGGGAAATTATATCCATTCTGGGAAAGAATGGATGGACACATATATACATATATATATATATATTTATATATATCCCCTTTCCCAGGGGTTTACACTGGAAATTTCCAGAAAAATAATGAAATACTATGTAATTATGCAATTTCATACAGATGATGGCATTCAGAGTAGCAATGCTTGCCATCAGCTTTCAGAATACTAATCAGAGAGTGAAGAAATTTCAGTGTTCCATGTTTGTACAATGTGTAATGTACAGGATCAGGTAATTTGTTCAGCCTTCTCTTGCTGTAGGTTGACCTCGAGGGAAGTACATGCAGAGGTGATATCCATTTGGGATGCAAACTCGCTGTAGCACGTTCCGTGTTCTCTGAGAACGGAGGGGAGGAAGGAGAGCAAGCAGCTTTGCTGGGATCAGTGGGAAGAAGAAAGTGTTGTTTTCTGCCGGTCCTTTAGTAATGCAGAAGTCGTCATTTCGGCTGATTAATGTATTTGAAGTAAAACAAAACAAAAAGCTCTGTACAGACTTGTGAAGTGGTTTATGTATGCAAACACACATTAGCTAGCAGTGTGGCCGTGCCAGCAGAAACGTGCCTGAGCAGGTATGAAGGAAACTGATTCAGATTTGCAGTGAGTTTTTTTCTTGTTTAGCTTTATATTGGTTTTACACTCTTTTAACTTGTGTATGAAACTACAGCCAACTCCTGTCTGATCGGGTTGTGATCATTTTTCTAGCTAGAAATACCATCCCTGTGGAGGAAAAAAAAAAAAAAAAAAAAAAAAAAAAAAAAGGTGTGTGATCAGTAGCTCTGTAGGATCACGGGAGGAGATGCTGTTCGGGTTTGGCTGGAGGAGCTGGAAGCGTTACTGCCCGTGGGGGCTCATCAGCCCTTTCCCCTGGAATCCCAGCACCCGAGGGAGCCCCTTCAGCGACGCCTGAACGCTGCAGAGCAAAGTCAGCCGGATCTGCCCAAACTCTCCTCCCAAAGCGTGGAAGCTTGGGTGGATAATTCTGCACCAAAATAGATAAAGAGTTCTTATATGATCTGTCCTGTCAGTTCTGCTCTGGGGGCTGTACCTGCAGCAGTGGGGGCTGTAACACTGGTGACTGGCAAGCTGAAGCCTTGTTCAGGTCCTAAATAAAGAGAGGTGTGTGTGTGCGTGAGATAGTGTAGGGGGGTGTGCAATATCATAATGAATATATTGCCATGTGTGCCGTAAAATTTAAACTTAGCAATACATAATGCAAGAGCATGCTTTCTCACTTTATTTTGGTATCTGGAAAGTTTCAGCACTGGCATCATATCAATATTTATTAATGCATTGTGAACTAGAACCTGTGATTATTACTCATGCTATCTCATACTTTACAAGCTTCAACTCTGAAGAATAAAATCACATCTGCTTTTGCTCTTCCCATATTTTATTCAATGTTTTAACAGCTTTGCCGTAAATATCTCATCCATTACGATTCAGTTGTGACTGTATCAACTTCACATCTCCTGTTTTATTGCTGTCATTATAGTTAAACAACGCACTGTTAATTCTGTTAACTAACAAGTTCATTGTTCTCAGTAGTCAGCAATCTCTGTTTGTTGAGTCCACAGCGGTACTGGTTGTAAATCAAACCTGGGGACTCAGTGAAGCGTTTTCCTTCATTTGGAAGATGAAGATATGTTCTTTATAAAGGCTGATTAATAAAAGGTTAATTGTGATCCCAGGTAATAAAGCTTGCAGAGTAGTTCTGATTTACTGAGAACAAAACCAGTGGTATCTGTTATCTTCAACTTGTGTTACAGCCCCCAGATAACACCAATTTTCTTATACACTGAGTGTTAAAAGTTGTGAACGTAATGCTGGGAGAGGGGGGAACCACTGGAATTATGACTAGGAAGAACATTAAAGAATATTGGCAAGTGGAATGACCCATGTGTTCATGAGTGGAACTGGGTAAAAGCCCAGTGCTGCTGGGGACCAGGAAATGGTTAAAGGAAATGAAAGTCGTTAGATATGAAGAAGAAGCAGAGACAGTGGACTTATGAGACCTGGATGTGTGCTGGAGGGAAGAATGGCATAAAGAGGGGTAGAAAAGTAGGTGAAGCTGCTGATGGGAGGAGTAGAGAGCCAAGTCAGGCAGCAAGGGAAGAAAACCGTGAAATTTAGAAAGGGGAACCACAAGGGAGATAGCATGGAGGAGGAGAGATAATTAGGCAGCCATGTGTTAGGCAAAGGTAAATGGACAAAAAAGATTATTTTAAAAATCTGAAGGCTTCACTGTATGTTTTGAGAGCCGTTTCAGCCCTGGCAGCACCCCTCAGTGCAGCACCGCGGCTGCGGGGTGTGCAGGAGCAGGCTCAGGTCCTCCTCCTCCTCCCCACTCCTTCCCTCGCCTTGTGCCAAGGTGATGGGCAGCGGCTCCGCGGGGTCTGCGCCGCCCTGTGCGAGGAAAGGAAGGGGATGGCACGCTGGCACGAGGGAGGAAACGACGGGGAGGCCATGCTAAATATCTCCGAGGGGGCTGAGCAGTAAAAACCAGTTCTCCTGCCTCGAGTCCTGCCGGGCTGAAAGCTGCTGAGATTTGTTGGACTGCTGCAGTTTGGCCCATCTCAGACTGAATTTCTGCAGAGAACAGTACCTGCCCTTGTAAGGGTACGTGAGTCAATTGATTTCACAACAGGAGGAAGCCTGTCTTCTTTTGAGAAATATGTAGTCATTAGATCTAATTTTTTTTATGTACAATTCCTAAAGGAAAATACACCTCACTTGCGGTTTGAAAGCTGTCTCTTGAGAAATCTTGCATGCCTGGTGATCATTTGAATTCCTTGCAGTCCTTAACTTGCTGCCTGTGTGTTAGAAATCATTTTAAATGAATTGAATAAGATTCACAAATGTTATGTGCCAGGGTATGATGAACTCACAGGAAATATGACTCAAATGTATTTTTTCCCTTTTCTTTTTTGTTATAATAAATAGAAAGGGACAAATATGGCTTTAATGACACATTCCTGAATGAGATGTTATTGGTCTGTTATCAGCAGGCAGCGTCTAATGCCTTGTTTAAATAAGCTGTTTTACATTTGTTAAATTTCCGTGTAATTATAAATGCGTAATAGGGACTAACCACAGAAAGATCAAGGACTGCCCTTGGAAGTGCATACATGGATATAGATGTATACAATTTTACAATTAAGTCCTTATTTAAGAAATGAAAACTATTTTGTTTGGTTGATTGGGGGGTTTTTAACTGAGATTATTTTTTTTAGTCCTTCTCTTTTTAATTTGGGGGGTTGGGAGTGTCTTGCCTTTGTTTAGTTGTGTGGTTACTGTCCCCGGGTTACCCGCTGCCCGTGAGTAAAGGCGTAAGCAGGGGAATTCCGGTATCTGGTGCGGAATAACCATTTAGGAGGAGACGTCTTTTCCTTTTTAAGCACCTTCGTCTCTTTAGTCACTGCAATGGCCTCGGACGAGTAGCTCGGACGTGCTTTAGACGTTAGAAGGAAGGTGCATTGCGGTCTGGGCTTGCTCTGCCCGTGCCCACCGCAGAGCACAGACCAAGTGCCGTTCTGCAGCTGTAATTCCTGATAATTCAGGGTAACAGTAGCTGTTTTTCCAGAGAAAAACAGTATCTTAAAACTTCTTCAAACCAACTCTCCATTTGCTGCCCGGGGACCGCTGCGCTGGACTGCTTCGGGACCCTCCGTGCTGGGCACGGCTGAGTGGCACCTTTGTGCAGTGGGGTGCTGGGTTCTTTCTTTATACAAACTGTGCTACGAGTGATGTCAGTGTAAACTAGGCATTGCTCTTTATGTTGTGTGTTTAGCTGTAAAAAGAAAAATCGTTTTTTTAGGTCTGTTGACAAAGGAAATAAAGAACCTGAGAGTGCAGTGGAAGGGAGTGTGCAGAAGGCCACTTTTTACCTTCACATCCTCTTGACAGTTACGGTTGTTTGTCTATGGCAAGCTTGGGACTATGTCCCTTTGCTGAGCTCTGCGTGTTTCTGCAGAATTAATAATTGGAGAGGGAGTCCACTAATTCCCATCTCCCCATTTGAAATTTAGTATGAAGTAATGTATCAAACTAAACACACGATGTACCTCGGCTCCGCAGCAATCATTTTACCTGTTAGTACTACTTTTTAAATTGAATTTAAACACAGAACAAGAGCTGTATGAAACCGTTTGGCATTTGATTCGCAAGAGTGTGTTGGGATCCGTTTTGTTGATGCGGAATCTGCGTCAATGCCGAAGCTCCCGATAAAACTCACAAAAAACCGCTCGCCCAAGGCAACTCCCACAAGCCTGGGTACCATCTTGAGATTCGAACCAGGTTGACTTGAAGTTTGATCCATTCACTCAAAAGAGCCCTTAAACCTCTTTGACTGGGATTGGGGCTATCCTGGAGCTAAAGGAGAGATCTGGGAACTTGAGCTTTGATTTCTCGCTCAGCCACAGATTTGTGCATAACCTGAGGGTAAAGTCGTTCAGCTGCTGTACTCTGGGTTCCCATTTGCAAGGCAGTGATAATAATAATAATAATAATAATAATAATAATAATAATGCTTCTCTACTTTATACGAGTGTTGGGAGACCTTAATTTCTTAATATTTGTCATCTGCAAAGTACTGTATTTCATAGATGGATGGAGCTAAAGAACAAAGAGGAGAAGGAAGAGATTCGTACAGTTCTGAAGGGAAGGTTACCTTAAGTTTTGCTTTCAGCATTTTAATACTCAGCAAGATTTTAGCAGATTTCACAAGAGCCCTTGTTCCCTTTTTTATAAAATTTCATGCCATGGAATTGTGGGTGGTCTGATATTCATCTCAGGGAATGCAGTTCTGAAAAGAAATGTGCGCAAGGTGGGAGGGATTGCATATCACAGAGCATTTAGACTGAGCCTTGCGACGTCAAAGTTGCCTGCTGTATAAATACTAAGGGCTGTAACCCTGAACTCGAGAAGTATTCAGTTTTTATCTTTTATTAACTGACTGAACTGATCGTACCGTTTCACTCGATAACACAGGAATGGACTCTGCAAACATCAGCGGGTGTAGGGTAGCACTCGCTCTCCTTCAGTATTTCCACAGGCTGTGGTGGGACAGATGTTTTATTTGCCCAAAGGAGAGGAGAACGCTCCCCGTGTTTGCCTAAGGAGTACACGTAGCAGCTGTGATAAGTTGGTAGGCTTCCATTTTGCTCCATTGATGTAGCTGAGAAGAATTGACCAAGAAACATGTTGCTTTGGAGCTGGAAAGCTGGTACAGTTACTTATCATTCCAATCCACTTCCCGGTCTCCCGACTGGCGACTACACGTGCGACATATCCAACCTGACCAGGTTTGGTGGTGGGTGGAAGCAGGCGTCTCTGAATGCCGCAGCGAAGGTCTGGAAGGGAAGGGATCGCTCTGGCAGGGTGCCCGGGGTGGGTCACAGCTCAGAGCAGGTATTTGCCCGGAGGGGACCTCGAGAGCGGGCGATGCGTTGTGGTTTGGGGAGGTTATTCATCTCTGCCAAATACGTGATCACATGTGAGGGCTGTACTTTGTATTATTTAATTTCATTCCAATTATTCCAGAAAAAAACAATTAAGAAAATGAATAATTATAAAAGTAAGGTCAACTCAATTTTCTCTACTAATGTTTTTAGTTACTGGACTCATTATTGCTAATTTCTTTCATAATCTTTGCCATCTAACCTCATTTGTTTCATTGCTAAGTGGCAAGAAGGGAGCA
Source organism: Aramus guarauna (assembly GCA_013400195.1). NCBI lineage: Eukaryota > Metazoa > Chordata > Aves > Gruiformes > Aramidae > Aramus > Aramus guarauna. The sequence goes on along the minus strand of VXBL01001169.1, from coordinate 653,623 downwards.
TCATAAAACTTCAGTGAAAACAAAGCAGAAAAATCATGTCATTTTAGTGATTTCCTGGGAAAGTAATTATCTGTTGTTAACCTTTATAGAAAGAACTCTTCTGATCATCTTCAATATAGCTGTTAAATTTCCATCTTTCCATTTCTGATTGCAATTTTCCAAATTAAAAACATATAGCTAGGTAGATATAGTAATATCACATCATCTTTTTCTTCTAATAATTATATTATTAAATTATAAAGTACTTACTTTAAACAGTTTTTAGAACCTAAAAGAAAACTGCTTCCTATTCACTATATAATTGTAAAATGTAATAAATTTCATAGCACCAAACTTAAACATTTTTTGACTGAATGATTCGTTTAGGCTCACGCAACGGCCTTATATTTTTCTTGTAATACCTGAGATCTGAAACAACATACAGTGGAGTCAATGGGAGATGATCGCAGGGGGTACCAAACCAGATTGTTTCCTCTAACCCTGTAAATGAGCACGCAGGGGCAAATGCTCCCGCTTTTCGGAAGGCTGATTGAATTCAGCCATGTCCTGCGAGGGGGCCACCTGTATGGAAGAGGTTGTTTGGCTAAACTCGTCGTCTGGTGTTCCCATCCCGGAGACAAAGGAGCTGGAGGAGGTAACCCTTGGAATAAGGTGCAGGTGGCAGAGAGGCAGAGTCAGGCTCTAGTTTTGTATTGGCACTGCACCTATTGAAACGCATACAGCTAACTTTCCCTTAGCTGAAGTGTTTATTACTATGTAATAACCCTCTAATGAAACTTTAAGATAGCAATATTTATTTTTTTTCTGCAGGTGGGCTTCAAAGTTTGTTTTTTTTCTGTTTCATTGGGGTTTCGGGTTTTTTAAGAAATTTGTATTATCTTTAAGCAGTGTTCAAATGCCTTTACTAGCTACTCGTAAACAGTCATATCTAGAATGAAACTTAGGGCTAAATTTTTTGAGGTATTGATATATATGGACAATAAATTTAATAATAACACATTCATGTGGGCCTTCATAATTCCTTAATTGTACAGAAACCATTATATATGAATGTAAAGGTGAAGAGGAAGCTCTTGTAGCTGTTTAAAGGCGCACATCCACGTCGAGATGCCTAAATTAAAAAGGGTGACTGGAGGCCATGAACAGTCTTTCATTGCTGATGGATTTACTGAGGTGGAGGCGACTAGAAGAATAGCCTCCTTATAAATTTCTTTGGCTATCAGGATTCCAAAAAAAGGGCATTTTCTTTATTTTTCGCTCTTTAATTTTTCAGTTCTAAATGTAATTACAAGAAGATTTCATCTCCACCGCCTCTCTGGTTGAGCCGAGCTGATGTTTTGGTAGCAGCAGGGTGTTTAATTGTCTCTTCCCCAGCAGCTCGGTGCTGTGCGCGGGGGGACGGGTGCTGCGTCTGCAACTGCGACATGGCCCGAGAGAGTGAACGGAGAGAAGTCGGTCATGACCTGAGTGCTGAATAGCATCTATGGTGGGTTCACCCTGCACGGGGCAGGGTGGGGCTAGGAGAAGGAAACCATGCCTTTAAAAACCAAGGGAGAGGGGCAAGGGTTGAGAATGAACCTATGTGAAGTATCGGTATCACCTCCAAACTCCAGCAAAGCGTTCCCCACCAGCCTTTCGCCCACCGTAGCACCACGCAGACGCTCTGTTGGAAACACCCTGATCCTTCCTCACCCTTCTCACTGCCGTTTTACTCTCGCACCCAACTGCTGCGTTTCACCATCCTTCGGTCATCCATGGCGGCTTCCAGCAGACCCTTCTCTGGCCCCGGGGGGAAGACGGGGAGGTCAGGCTGGGGTACCCCGCTCCCGGGAGGCACCTCTGCCCCCGACCCCCGGCTGATCCCCAGGGCTGAGCGGGGAACCTGGAGCTGCAGGTTGGCTTGGGCAGAGCTGGAGGGTTTCACTGCTACGTCCTCCCTGGCCCCAGAGCCCGCGTGGAGTTGCCCACGCTGTTTTCCACTGCGTAACACAGAACTGCTGAACGTGAGGCGCGTGGTCTGGAATTACACAGGTCAGCAAAGGGGGAAGAGTGTACAAAAGAAGAAGAAAGAGCAGCCATTTTGGCTCTTTAAATTCAAAGTGTTGTGACACCCACATACGGATTTCCATATTCAGTCCCTTGGCTAAAACTAAGCTCTGGATCAACTTAATATCTGAAATACTTCTGCCAGGGATTATATCTTGCTATGGAAGGGAGCTAGGCTTAGTGAACTAATAGGACTTTTCTATCTCTAACTACTGCCAGTATGATTATATTTTTTTAATCAGAAAAATGTGTTGCTGAAAAGTACAGAGATTAAGCACCACAATTGCTTGTAACAAAAGCAAGTTTTGTTGGATGAGCAGAGATCTGATGAATGACATGATTTGAAATGTTTTCATCCTAATGGCTTCCTCTTCTGAAGTTAATTTTTTTTGTCAGTTGCCAAAACATTTATGAGCAGATTTGTGGATAATGACACTCTTAGATGGGGGTTTAAATAAAAATCTGTTCCATTTGCAACCTAAAAGACCTAGTATTAAAGCAGACAAATGGGTTTGAAGACTGATTCTTCTTATGGCAGTGTAATAGATGAGCTGGGGTCACTGGTGGTGTACAGTGAGCAAGCCACAAACTTCCAGGCCAGTTGTTTCTTCTTTGGAGAAGTTCAACACAGGAAGTGATAAATATAGCCAAAGTACTATTTTGTAAGGAGTGCTTGCTGTGAAGTGCATGGGTGTGCAATCTAGGGAAGTCCCCGTTCCCTGTGTAGACTAAAAATTAGACCGGTAAAGAAAGAGAAGAGAGGTGAGCGTTAGGTGCCGACTAAATAGCTAAATTTAGAATGGGTCTCTTTGTCCAACATTCGGATTCTTAAAAGGGACAAGAAATCATCCTTTACCAGCCCTTTAGAAGAGGGAGTCTGGCCTGTGGATAGGTGGTTGAACAACAGATTGAGTAAAATAATCTAGATTTATATAATAAGCCAGGAAAGGTTGGCAGGGAACGGTTTGATCACAGTACTCTCATGCCAAATAAGCCACCAAACAGAAATACAGACCAGCCAGTGCTGCACCTGCTTAAATCACATGTATCGAACAGCAAGCACTCAAATACGTTCAAATAGTCTCGTAAAACAAAACCAAGAGCAGAAGTCTTGGTTGGGTCTTAAGGACAGCGGGTAGGGATTCCCTGTCGCCCTGTGCTGGTGTCCGTCTGTACCAGCCCCCCAGGGCCCATCACGCCCCGGGCCACGCTCTCTTCCTTAGCAGCTTTCTTTTCTTACTTAATTCTAATGGGTATTATCTGCACCAACGAGATTGCCAGTGCAATAAAGAGTCCCTGTAGTTTAAGTACTGAGAAATAAAATCTTATTCTGCATTCTAATTTAAAAATATCAAACTGATAAGCCTGCATTGAGCTAATTTTAAAACTCCTTTTGTTGCGCCAGTGAAGATACATCTATAGCACATCTGAAACAGTGGCATTTGCAAAAATTTTATTTACATATACAACACATTTATTATTTTTTGTGTGTAAATGGTTATGGTAAGGTATTTGCAAATACACTTCTATTTGCTTCTTCCAAATTTTACCTGCGTGTACATCCTTTACCTAGAATGAGAACGTAGCCCATTATCCTGCTAGGAAACAAAGTGAGACAGTGGACGGTAATTTTGCTTGAAATGTTGTTTTCACACACAAGTAATAAGGCTACTTTTCCCTACCTGGAAAGCATAAACTTTTGCCATACTGCAGGATGGCATTAACATTATTTCCTAGTGGTAATGTGAATTTTATGATAATGACTGCTGAGGTGCATCTATGTCACGCTTTGCAGGATTCTTAAAAAAATATCTTTTGCTCTGTTGTCCTGACTTCCACCTTTTCCCAAGCCATTTTGTTATGCTTGACCCAGTCTTTCTTTTCCTCCAACTCCAGAGTCTAGCTTCTATGGAACTTCAATAATTTCAGTCATTAAAAGGGCTGAATAGCGTTTTCTTTCAGTTCATGTATGAATTGATGAAAAAGGCAGAAAACTTGGAAGGCAAATTACAGGAAGTTCAGCTTCTTTGCAGACATCAGTGGCAGCTGATAGGCATTGCAAATACTTTCAAAACGGTCCTCTAAAATACTTATTTCGTTAAAATTAGCCATAATTTGTAAAAACACATCTCTTCTTTGAAGTCAGCTGGGTTACCAAGTTCTTTCACTAGGACAACTCTAAATTATAGAATTAAATCCTGGCCTTGATTAAATAAATGGTAAAACTCTCATTCATTTTAATGAGGCCAAGATTTCAGATAGATATTATTTAGGAAAAAGAAAAAGACATTTCAGGCTTTACCTCCGCACCCACTGAGCCAGTACAGGGTTGTTTCTTACCATATATTCTCTAGACTTTATTTTCCAGGCTACTTTTAAACGGTGGGGTTTCCTTTACTGTCCACAGTACATTATTCCACAAGCCCATAGATCTTGTTCACGCTGGACTTTAAATCAACTATCAAATACCCACTACTATCTTCAAAGGCTTCTGGAAAAGAATGGTTTACAAGGATGTTTTTTGCTTTGCCAGTATTATGATTTGCTATTCATCTTGTGGATTTTTAAGCAGACTCCTGTACTTAGTATTCATATTAATGGTCTTACTGTATTTAGCCAGAGAAAAAACATTCGGCACAATGTATGTAATAGTTACATTTCTATGATATACATACTTGGTAAAAGCTTTCTCATTTTCATCATTTAGACAGGTAGGATCTGGTAAATCATGTGCAGCGCTCAGAACAGGATGACAGTATTGTAGGGGGTAGAAGAAAATAGCAGGCAACGGCTGCAGGAGATTTTTTCTGAAAACCTTGACCAAATGTTTAAATCCAAAAGAGGCTGAAAATTAATATTTTTTTTTTTTCTTTTCGCATAGCAAGTACCTTGTTAGACAAACCAGTAAAAGGCTGTGCTCGCCTTGCACGTTCCATACTCAGGTTGAACTCCCTATTATTACAAATCTGTTTTGCTTTTACCCGCTTTGCCCTCGGCACCCGAAGCTCTGGACTTCCCACAGCCTCAGCCCGCGGGTCACTGCGGTTTCCGTGTGCTTGGCGATAGCCTGAAACACCCAACTGGTCAAGTCCGTTAAACCCCGATTGAAATTGGCTTCTCATCCCTGCTGCCCCGTCCCTAAACCGCAGACGTGGCAGTCCGCATTCAGCCCCTGTGTATCTGCTTTACGCCCTGCCCTCGCGCAGCCGCTCGGCTCTCGTCAGGAAGGGCGCAGGGTCCCTCCGCGGCGCACGGGGCAAAGCAGAGATAACACTGAAGGGCCAAAGTCTGGTTTTGTAAGGAGGCGAGTTAACTTGACTTCACTGACTTCACTCAGGTTCACACCATTTCACATGAGGCAAAATTTGGCCCTCAGGTGGAATTTCTTCGCTTGAATATCTTCGTTCTCTGCAGCGTATCGTGTACTTATGTGGCTCCTTTATAGCTTCAGCTATAGTAGCGTAGGAGCCAGAACCAGTTCAGAATAAGAGCTTTATTGTTCATGATCTTTTTCTGGAGAGGAAAAAACCCGTCAGCTCTCTCTGTGCATAAACAGACTAAGGATTCCTGTCAGATGAGGGCAATAGTAATTTAGTGAACAGAATCAGCGGAGAAGCACACCTCTTCCATTTCATCGGCTTTTATGTAATTTTCTGCTAACATATATTTTCATTACTTTTTTTTTAATTTAACACAAGCTCTTCTCAAGTTTAGCGCATATAATCAGTGAGAGTGGCATGGTTTTCTCTTTTTTAAATTTACATTCCTTGCTTGCCAGCCTTCTCCCCTAAACCCAGAATTGCTTCTGCTCTTGTGCTCCTGTGAATGCACAAGCTTCTGCTCTGTTTGCTGTTGTCTTGCACTGTCCCACACACACTCATCTTCTTTAGTATCTCAGTTTTCATACTGCAGCAGTAACCTTTTACAGGACTCCCTTTTACTCTGCAATTGTGCTCTTTAAAAAAAAAAAAAAAAAAAAAGGTGAAACAAAAAACCCCAGAAAGACCCTTTAGCTTACCTTGGAGCCTCAGCCAACAGGAGTTTAGATGTGTGTCAAGAGAGAGAAAATTAAAATAATCAATAAATGTACTTTGCAATCCAATCAATGTCATTGGCGTTAATTTTCTTTTTCTCACAAATGATAAGAATCATTTCACTTTCTCAGCTGTTGGTTGCTTCCCATTAAAATACAAATATAATACTGCTCCATGCAGGGCCATTGAAAACACAACTTTCTATATTATTTTCCACATACTTTCTAAAAAGCCTTATATTCTCTCGGCGTATTACACATTACCTTATTTGTGCCAACCACATAAGTATTATGAATAAGAATATCAGTGTTTTCCTCTAAACGTTAAAAATTCAAAGACCTAAACAGTATTTCTGTGGCAAATCATTCTCACCTCATATTAATTGGTGATCTTTCTGCTGCTATAATGATGCTGTTCCCCACCAGCCTGAATGCATCTGTCCTTTCGCTGAGGTCATAATGACTGTTAAATGTGCCACATTTCCTCTGTCAATTTGGGAAAAAATGTCAGATTATATATCAAGGGTTTACTTTGATGCATAACACTCTGTGAAACACACGTCACCAAAATAAACTCTGGTACCTGTCCCATTGGGAATGGGAACTCATAAATACAGACGCAAAGGTAACTGGCCCCCACAAGCCCACAAATATTACTATTCATTGCGTTACCGAGAGCTTTGTGACTAAAGTTGTTGTTTTAATGGAAAGCTTTTCAAATTGGTCTTTAAAAAGATATGCTTCACCACTTTTATTAGTTGTTAATTCCATTTTTAACTACCTATTGTTGGTAATATCCTCTTAGCTTGAAAATACAATCTCTTTTCCTAGCGACTATCCATTTTTAGTTCATTGATTCACTGAGGGTTTTTTCTTCACTGGATTTCTAAAGCAGCAGAAGTTAAAAGAAATTCTTAATTGTTTACTTCATTGTTTGTGCAATGGTATCAGCATTGACATCTGCAGGAATATAAACAGATTTGAGAAGATTTTTTTCTTGTTCATTTACTGCAGGGAGCTGTGCTATGTTAAATTGATTTAAGTTTCCAAATGTGAGTCAGATAAACTGAAATAATCTTTCTTGAGTTAATGTTCTTCTTTCGAGCTACTTATATATAGTTTTTGTTTTGGTATTCAATAATGTCTAGAGGCTTCAAGCAGGATCAGATTCTCATATCATGAGAACTGGTGGTTAACCCTACAACATGGGTTTGGCTTTACTCCACTGTGCGTTAAATCTGGGTCTTGGAATTGGTGGTGTGTTCTCCTCCCACCAGGACTTCTTTTCTCCTGTGGCTGAATTTTGCTTTGAGCTTCAGATGTACTCAAACTGTTGGAAGTTTTGTGGAATCCTTTCAAAGAGGAGAGACAGATGCGTGTGGCAGGCAGAGTACTCCAGCCTCAAAGACACCCAAGTACATGACAGAGCTGCCGTAAGGAAGCCGGGACAAGATGTATTTTGTAGGTCTTGCGTATCTGATGCCTGTTTCATGTATAAATGGGATAGATGCTTGAAATCTGCCGTGTATTCTTTGCCAATATAGAAGTGACTAATTAATTGGTTTCTCTGACATTGAGAAGCTTCTCTAATTCCTGTCTAAAGTCTTATCTCTGGTTTGGATACCCACGGCTGCACTTTTCTCATGTAAACAAGCAGCAGAGCTTTGTTGTATGCAGAGAGTATCTGCTGAGGTTTCAGACTAGTATATACGAAGCAATGCACTTCAAGTAGTGTGAACATCCTTACTATAGGGCCTTCCTACTCATGAGTTGCCGCTCGGCTTTCTGGGGCTGGGGAATTCAGAGTTCAGCCAAACCCTGACACTAGCTCTTCTTCCTAAAGGTGCAGCCCCGTGTGGTTTTTCTCTTTGCATTTCGTTTGGCAATACGTACCGACATTTCATTTACTTTCTATAATGTCTGAATCGTTAAAAGAAAAGCTTTGGGGTGCAATATGAGACTGACAAAGATAATTACAGTTTTAAAGCCTTAAGAGGTTTCATGCATCATATAAAATTTTACATTCCACCACCAATTTAAATCAATTACAATCTTTAAATCTATAATTGTGCTATTTAAAGCATTTTAAAGGGCACAATGCATGTGGTATTTCGCTGTGTGTTCCAAAGTATTTTCACAACAGATCTATTTATTGTGTGAAAGCATCTAGAGGCTATTAAAAGATGATCAGAGGCATTATTAACTCTTTAGTATGTCTCCTTAATGCAAGAAGCAGATATGCTTAAGCATTATTTATCACTTAGTCTCAGTTGTGCTGAATTTCTCAGCCTTTAGTCACAATAATTGTAACGAAGCTTGGGTTAGATCATGCAGAGTGTCCTCATAATGCTAAAGCAATGACTTCTTTGTGCTTGGGTGAGCACGCATTCTCTTTCATATTACAACAAGGCAAAGAAACAGAAGAGTTTTCTAATTTATTCTTTTCATGCCAGATCTAGATCACTGCCCAGGTAAAGATGGTGCTCTCTAGTTCTCATGCAAAGCCCTTTTCTCGCTCTGCACCTAGTTGGCACCAAGGGATTTCAGCACCCTGTTTGAGCTACTTTATTACTTCTTAGCTGGTTTACTAGGGAGAAATTGCGATCGTCTTTCAAAATCCTAAACCAGAAGTTTCAAATGAATATAGCTTTGGTGAGTCTTACCATTTTTATTCTAATGGAAAGTCTAACATCCGATGTTTCCAAATTTGTACGTAAACTGAATGTTTTCCATAAAATTGAATTTCTGAACAACATCTTTTCCCTAAACTTTGTTCCATTGAGACTTTTAACTTTACAAAAATAAGAAAGCAGAAGTAAGACTGTAAGTCAGTTGAACTGTAATTTTTCTTTAAAAATATTGAGAGTATGTTCAAGGAACTCCATATTTCCAGTAATTTTAACAACAAATCTGAACTGCCCAACTTTTCATCTTACATCCTCAACATTTAAAAAACAACAACAACAACAACACAAAACAAAACAAACAAACAAAAAACAGAAACAAAACCAATGAACCAAAAAAAGAAACCAATGACCACTGTCTTTCATTAGCAATTATTGCTGGTGAAAATTTTAGATATTCCCATGTACACATTAATGCCTCTCAGATGGTGCTTAGTGGAAGATGATGGTAATAAAATGTACTTCAAATAATCAGTCAGCTTTTGGGGAGGGTTGAGAGGTGGGAAGCTGCATGTTGGTATTCAAACATAATTTTAAGTGGGAGTTTTCTTGCTCTCCAAGAAAATGCCAGTCTATCCTTTTTTACAGAGAATATCCATTATTATAGAAAGAGAAACAGTTTTCGTAACTGTTGAGTGAGCGGACACAACCTGAGTATCTGTCTTATCAAAATAGTGCCTCTGTTGTCCAGGGAGCACTGCTTTGGAAAGATCCTTTCCTACATTAATTCAAAACCCAAATAGCCCATAGTGCTAACAGCAAAAACCGGTTTTCCTCTTAACGCAACTCGGATACGCTAGTTCATACATTCCCCTGGGAATCAGCAGTGATGAACGCATTTGTTTTTTAAAGAAGAGGCAAAATTTTCAGTGTTTCTCAAAAAATTAAAAATAAATAAAGAAATAAATAAAAAGAGGGCCCTGCACCAAGGCCACCCCTCCATTCTGCCTGCTCCGATGAAAGGATTGGCTTGTCCCCAGGTAGCGGCCTCAAATTGTAAATTCTGATCATCTGCCTTAGACGTCCTGTGTAATTCAGAGATCGTCTGATGCGAGTTGATTATATGCAATGCTGAAACAGTAATTCCTGAACTCCTAGAGCCCCAAATTACATTGATTATTTCACAGACGCTACCAGGTATTCATATGTGGAGTCAGTGCCAAAAACGTCCCTACACAAATACATTTCCTCTGCGGTTTTGCTGGCAGTGATATTTTGCTTCAGGTTTCTGCTCTAGGCAGGACGATGACCTCCGCAGCCGTGCTCAGCACCGAGGAGGGAACCGCGCTGCCGTGCTGGGAGGGGGTAAGGACAGGTAGCCCCAGCCCTTCCTCCCTGAAGGCAGCGGGGACGTTGTCCTTGCGTTCAGAGGAACAAGACACAAACCCTGTTTCATAAGCATTAGCGTCAATGCAATTCATTGTCCCAGGTACTGAGGTAACTCTGCGAGATCTCTCCGCCCAGCAGAGGCGAAGTGGGATGCAGCACCTTTTTCCAGAGAATTCCCTGTGGGAGCATTAGGTGTCGGAAGTCGTTTGAAATGCACACACACACACACCCACACACACACACCCCCACACACCCCCTTGGCTGCTGTGTTGTACCCGGGGGGGCACCTTGTTGTGTTCCAACGTCTCCAGCAGTGACGAGCCTGGCAGTTGTGTAGCCGGGGGGGTGAGGGGGAGAACGCTTCCAGAAGCAGTGTGTCATCTCAGGTGATATACAAGTGCCCGTGTCATTTGCTTGGTGGGTTAAATACTATTTTCTAGCTCTGTTCTCATTGACCAACTTTTAGGATTGCAGTGGGATACTTCCGAAAAGATTTACCTTTCTTACCTATTAAAAGCAGAGCAGATTGACCTCTTATTCCCGCAAGTCACTAGCTGTATGGCAGCTGAAGACACTTCATTCTCCTTTCTACTTTTCCCCCACCCTCACATGAAAACTTTTGTGCTTTTCTGATGCGTAATACCAGAAGGTATTAGTTCCCTTCCCACTTAGACAAATCAGGAATATCTCCAGATGGAGTTATTGTGGCAGAGACTCTACATCATCTGGCACTGCCAGAATTTAGGTATTTTTCGACACACCTCGAGCATCCTCGGTCTGGGTGCAGCCCCAGGAGCCGTCGGTCAGTGGTGGGTTAGCACGGGCTGGGCAGCACTGCGTGGCCTCCACAGCACCACGGGCTGCCATCTCCAGGGGGGATGTTCAGTCGGTCAAATTGACTTGCTTACCTGGGCAGCACAAAGGGACTGAAATGAAGCGGTGAGTGTAAGCCCAGTGTGTTTGTAAAAGGCCAAGACCATTAAGACTGGAATAAAATAGATTGGTGGGGAGTGGAATCAGATCCCTGGGTATCAAGGATATCGAGTGGTGCTATCTTGAGTTACTGCACTAAAAAGCAGCAAAGAAATTACTACAGACCTCCAAAATGGGAGAGGTCTGGCATTAAACACAGTCGAGTCTGGCATATTTGGGGGAAATCTAGGTTTTATTTTTAATATTTTCCTTTGTGGGTGAACTCAAGCTCTCGGTGTTGCAGGTTAGATGCAACAATATACATAATGAAAATGCTTTACAAGTCCAGTCTTCCACAGAAAGAAAAAAACCAAAACAAAACAAAGCAACCGAACAACACAAACAACCCTGCATTAAAAATAATTTTCTCCCCAAAGTATCCAGAGAACTAGTCCAATAAATAATGGAATGTCACTATAGACTGAATAGATTTTGAGATGATAGGTCTTTTATTTTTGCAGTAATAGTAGAAAGTAAAAAAAGCCATTTTAAAAACCTGAACAATGTTTTTACATTCAAATAACAAATATAAATTTCCAAACTGTTATCTCCATATTTCTTAATGGTAATGCATTCCCAGTTTGAAATCCAGCAAATGCCTATTTTCATTCTAGAATTAAGTTATCCTATAAAGTAACAGCAGCTGATAGTAGGAATTTATGGTGGAAACAGTGATTATTGATTCTTAATGCATAAAGGATTCATAATATAAACATTAGTGGGAAAAGATTTTTTTATTTTATTTTCATATTTAGTTCAAAAGTATATAACTGCAATGGTTTATTCTTCTAAACTGAGAAAAAATATAAAATGCTTTGGAATACTCTTAGCTAAAAAGGTAATATGAATAATAAGTGCTTAGGTTATTGGATAAAATGTGTTTTTCTTTAAGTAGAATACATCAGAATAATCAGTTTAGGATTTCTGAGCATGCCTACAACAGCTCAGGGGTGTATACCTTCCAGCAACTGCAGCAAAACCAAAGCATCACACAAAACTCAGCGCTAATAATCAGAGATGAACAAAGATGGACAAACAAGCAAGAACGATCACCCTACAGAAGTAACCTGATCTCTACACGCTGGTTATTAGCAGTCCTGGCCTCAACGGCCTTTTCTGGGATACGTGAAAGACAATGAGAAATTTTGCAGGGCAACCGATCAGCTTCCACTTCCCGAGCATTTTATTGTAAAAGAAATCACTGTAGGAATATAAGACTTTTAAACTTATAAAAATAACTCAGTGTTGCCCTTTTAAATTGTTTCCACTGACAACCGAAGTCATAGTGGCATTTGTTCATCCAGATCCCAGTACACACATGTGTTCATAATGATACATCCCTCGAATGGCACAGTTCTTCTGTGGTTGCTACCTGTCAGCGCTTGTACTCAAGAACCTTGAATATCAGTGACTCACTAATGTTTTATGATATTTTACCTCACTTTATGGTAGTCATTTATGACAAGACCAGAATGACATAAACTGCCATAAAGCAAAGCAATGCAATCACACAAATGACCATAAATCAAGGTAGCAACAGAAAAAGGTCATAAAAGGAAAGAAAATTGGAGAAAACAACATTTGAGTTCAGATTCAGAAGTCTGGAGTTAGCAGCACCAAACTTCAGGACAGATGGATGTGAGCAGCAAGCAAATTCAGTGTTCTACCGATACTAATCATTTTGTGTGTGCGTGGCCGCACTGACAGATTGATACGTAGATGGGCTTTCATTACTTATAAGCCTGCTATGATGTACACAGGGTTTGTTGCAACTGTGTGCGTGGGCTTTTTTCCCCCTCCTAAGTTACCTTAGCTATGCCCTATACCCTAAGCAATTCCCAATTCAGATGACCTTTTGAACAACTTTGCTATAATCTATGTCTGTCTATGTGTATTTATCTTTTTTGGACAAAAAATGTGTCCCTGTTAATCAGGCTGGCCACCTCTGAACGAGTGGGATCGTGATGTGCTTTTCTTGGAAGCCTCCTTTTCTTTGTCTTGGTCTGGAAGAGAAGCTCCCAGTCGGGAGGGTAGGTTGGATGCCGAAAGGTGGTCAGACGGGGGTTAGGCAGAAACTTCGCCGAGCTGGGGGGCGGGTGGGCTGACTTGGAAGCAGTAGTTTATTGCCTGGTGGCCATGCTCACGGGGCCACTTTATTGCGGTGCGGATGGGGATGGGAGGAGGACCAAATGATGTCAGGGAGGACAAGGAGCTCTGCACCCCCCAGAATCAGAGCCTAATGGGGCAGCAGAAGCTGTATGCAATGAGGTATAATGGTACGTATACCACACCTTAAAGTTATACTGCCATAAAAATGAGAAACTGCTAGCGGTGGAGATAACAGCATTTATGAGGAGAATTTATGGGCTGCTCATGTGGTATAAATATATACAGTACACAAACACCAGTGGGGATAAATTCCACTGGACAATCCTGTTATTTTAACAGTAACCTTGAAAATATTATGTTATTTAACCAAAGAAAATGTTAAAGGAACAATACATAATTTAATCTCCTTCTCTACCCCATACAATTCATCTCTGTATTAGCAGCAGTGATGTTTGAAGAAGTATGTGTATTAAGATAAACACAGATAGGCAACTGCATTTATTTTAACATCCTCGTGTTTCCCTATCCACACCCTTGTGCTTTCATCTTGTGTGCAAGCCTGTTTCTAATGGAGCTGATGTGCTTTAAAAACTATGAAGACATATTTTCATCCCTATCCTTTATCTAAGACCTCTAATTCTTCCCCTGTTCTGCTTCTCTGTTTCCCAAGTCAGTTGCTTTCCTCTTTTGTAGTATCACTCGCATTCACAACTGCCATAACCATTTCTAGTAATTTTTTAAAATTCTTCCTTGTCAAAGGACACCAATGTAGTAAATGGATATGACATAAACGTAGCAGATAAGCAAAAAACCAGAGGACTTGAGCTGAGAGATACCGAGCAAGTGCATTTGCAGTGAGCGGAGTTGGGATGCCAAGCCATCAAATTCAGAGACGCAGCAAAGTGATGAGTCCTTCTGGTCCTGCCCTGTGTCTCCGCAGGACTCGGTGCCCAGGTACAGGTCGGTTCCCTTCTGTGCCTCTGCAGGAGAAAATCTGGAATATTTGGGATCACTCCAGTGCACTTTTGAAAGATCCTTTTCACAGCCAGAAGTCACACACTGACAGTGAAGGAGGAGATACCAGCGGGCCAGAAACACGGAGGGGAAAGGAAAACCTAGAAAAGCGGTTTGGCGGTGAACCACAGAGGCGGTAGCGCAGCGCCTAGGTGTGCCGTCCGTGACTTGATTTCCCTGTTACTTCCCCATCTACAGCAGAAGGTAGAATTTGGGGAATTAAAAGGCCATGTCCTTTAGAGGAAAAGTTGATAGCATTTCAGAATATTTTCAACCCAAATTTTAGAGTTTTTCAGCAAGGTATAAATTCACTTTCTCCGACCGTACTCTTGCTGCCAAGAAAGTAAACTAGGCCAAGTGAACAGAATGATCCAAGAGTAAAGAAAAAGCTGGTATCTTAATTTTTGATGCAGTCTATGTGTTCTCATTATTACATTGTCTGTTTGTATTACTTTTGATTTATAATGTAATTGGGGAACTATAGAAATGTTAATGGGAAAGATACTGTTCTGAATATGACAAAGTTGTTTACTAATTGTTGCCTTTAACTTAAGCTAATTTTGTAGTATTGAAATATTTAAAAATGTTTATTTCTTTATTTTTAGGTTGTCATAAAAGCGTTGTTTAGTTTGAACTTCATTCTCAGATGAGCTGAGCTTGCTCCCCCTGTAAAACTAGGAAAATAGTGCAAATTAAGAATTTGCTACACTAGGGTTCAATCTCAAACCTTTAGGCAAGCCGATTCATTTTGTTAAATATTTAGATGAGAAATTGTTGATTGTATGTTTATTTATTTATTTTTACAACATCCACCGTGCTGCTCATTATCTTAGGGGAGATGGAGAATATTGCAATGATTATTAGTAAGCTTGGTAATGAGATTACTGAACCATTTGCAGTTGACTTTTTTGTGATGCATAATTACAGGGGTTTATTTACAGTGCCTTTAGAGGTTTTGTTTTTGGTTTTGCCTTTTAATGATTCACATTTATATCCTTTGTTCTTCATGTAAGGGATAAGATTCTATCTCTGGATGTTTTGCAGTTCTCTCCTCCCAACACCCCCACCCCCACTGAAATGAATGTGCGTTATACTTTAGATATAAGTAAGAAGCTCTTATTAAGTCAAGTGATCCTCATTCTGTAAGGGCTTATAGACTTGAGTAGTCTGACTGATGTTAATTGGGAGTACTCAGGTAAATAGGATTATTTGTGCATTTGTCCTAGATGACTCTTCCAGTCTATGTTCAAGTCAATGGAGAGAGTCTCATCAACTCTTTTGGCCTTGTCTGTCTCATAAATATGATATATTACTGGAACAGAGTAGAAAGGAAGAGCTGCTTTGCAGGTCTTAAATATCTCATAACTGTTTGGAGGCTGTTCAGGTTGATGACCATATTGTCACATTTACTTCATTCTTGACTGTCACCCGCTTTTCTCCCATTGCTGTGATTTCAGCAATTTCTGAAGCTTTTGGAGGAGGATTCCTGATATGGAGGGGGGGAAAATGGAAGGGTAGTGGGGCAGCTATTGGGATCACCTACAGAAAAGCCCTTGGGGAATAGAGAACTATGGAATAAAGTTGCCCTGGTTCTACGCCTTCTTATTCTGAATCGCAGGCATCCTTTATTTAGAGGTCCCATGGGTTATACATGTGAAAATACAGTATCTTTGGTTCTCCTGTTGTCTCAAAGTCTTTAACGTTGGTGAAAGGTCTCCCATTGACCCAGTGGGCTCTGTGCTATTGTAAGACAGTGAAACCTTAAAAAGCTTTTTTTGTCTGCTTGTTGTATCAGATTTATTTACAGTAGGTTAGATTTTAAATGCAGGTAGAAAGATGTGAAAATCTTACATGCCCAAATTTAATCACCTAAATAGGGCACAGGCAAAAAGATGGAAATGGGTGTTAATCTGTGATGTTAAAGTTATGGCACTAATCCTAGCTATTATTCAGAAATCAGTGGGACATTTCATTTGTAAAAATCGCAAGTTCTGAGCTTCTTTTCATGTTCAAAAGCAGATCTGCATTGAACACTTGGAATTTATATAAATTCATAGTTAACTTTACAAATGCCTTAAACGCAAATTATTTTTTTTCCTCCAGCAGCAACCAAGTCACTTCCTGTAAAAATCAAAAACCACAGAGCACATTTCCGTTTACTTGCAAAAAATTAGTATTTAGGGAAATAAAAGGACAAGAAGATCCAGAATAATTACATTTCCTTATGGAATAATAACAATGCTAAAAATTTGTTTATTTTATCTCAGGAAGCGTCTATTGACTGCTTCATTTTACCAAGAATAAAACCGCACCATGAAGGGATACAAAACTTATTCAAGGTAATTTAAAGCCATATCCTGAACACACTGACTACAACAGAAATACTTTTTTGACTATAACAGAAATACCTTTTGCAACTTAAATGGATCAAGTCTATGGAGAGTCAGTGGAAGAGAAGGAAAATAATCACACCTAGTGCGTAGCTCACATTCCAGCCATGGACTGTAATGCTGACTTCACCTAACGCAGGATTAAGAAAACAACACACACCCCCAACACCCCCCACCCCCCTTTATTTTCAGTGTTCAACATGTTCTTGCTTCCTTTGAGCCACGGTTCATGGGAGGTAGCTCACAGGATTGCTGTGTTCCGTTCCTTTTTCTCTAAAAGCATATTAACA
Organism: Aramus guarauna; assembly: GCA_013400195.1. Classification (NCBI taxonomy): domain Eukaryota; kingdom Metazoa; phylum Chordata; class Aves; order Gruiformes; family Aramidae; genus Aramus; species Aramus guarauna. The sequence continues at coordinate 636,756 of VXBL01001169.1, read as the reverse complement.
CTCTCGTACAAAGTGCACGTGAGGCAGTGACAGCCACCATGTATACGCTTCATTTCTGAAGTACGGCGTCAGGAAGTGAGAGAAAACCTCCGCAGAATACAGCCTTTCCTGGAAAGAGAACGGTCCAAACCCTATATTGTACATCCAGGGTTAATTTTACTCCTTGAAATTACAGATTCAGCTAAACCGCCATCACCTCATTGTGATAACTTGTCACACTGTTGGAATTTAAGCACCGGCAATCTACTGGGAGCAAACGTCCTCATGTACACTATCTAAAGGATGGCTACCCTGGGGTTTCTACCAAGCCTACACGATCATATATTGATGCTAGGCTTATTTATTTCAGTGGTTCTGAAGTACACTTAATCATCTTACTAAGGTGCCCTATGTGGTACATAATTAATATTATACATTGACTTTGGAAGAAAGCTTGGGGGGGATTTGGATGATCCAAAAGAAATATGGTAACTTCTTTATATTCAACGGAGAGTCTGGGCGGTGAAGATTGAGCTCCTCCATTTAGAAAGATGAGGAACGATGAAAATGTTTCTTCTTCACCCCTTGCCCCTAACACTCTCAGTTTAAACACCGGTCCAGTGCTAATTTTTGCCAAAAGTGAAAGAGAGAGTGAAAAATCATTAATTCAATTTCTCACTGTTTTGCCTCTGGTGATTGCTGTCACTTCAGGTAATAGCTTGTCTGTGGTTCTGACCCAATTCTTAAACCAGTCTTTCCTACTCAACCAATTAATCTAATGGTTCATTAATTGCAAACATCTGAAATCATTAGAACCTGATTGAGCACAAAAGCATCAAATCCTGTGAAGCTGTGACTGCTTAGCCAGCAAATGGTCTCATTGCAAAGGAATGTCAATGTTTATAGTAAATGTAACCTAAACTAGGGTGTTCATTGACATATCCCTCCATTTGTATACAACGGCTCTGACATCTATCAGTTCAAGAGTGCATGATTTATCCACTGCTATATCCTGGAACTGACAAGCCAAAGATTACAGCTTAACCTACATGAAAGCAGAGGCTGTATGTATTCCTAAAATAAATATTTAGTAACTGACAAGCTCTGGTTAATATTAATTCCTGATAGAAAGCAGTCAATTTAAGCTTACTTCATGCCAAAATCTATTTGTATTTTGTAAATCATTTTTCATGAATATAGTCTAGAGAATCTCAAGAAAATATGTTAGTGGGGGAGGGTTGCTGTATCAGTTGCATTTTATATACGGCACATCTGCATTAAAGACAACCTTCCGTGGGCCCACAAAGTGGGCAGGACTGGGTAAGGGCGCACACAAACAGCACTCTGATGGTAACTGTGAAAAGAGACTTTTAATTAAGTGAATTTAGTGGGTGTGAAAGATGCTAAATTTACCGTTCTGGAACGCGAAGCCGCCGGTTTGTCCGCAGGGGACACAGCAATGGGTAGCACTAAACTTCACTGCCGAACTGCACCAGGGATTCCTCTGTCTCCTTGGCGTGGTCTGTCCTTGATTTTTTCCCTTTTCTTTTTTTTTTCTTCTTTTGTTTGTTTTTAGAGGCTACTAATTGTTCTACTGATAGATAAATAGGGAAAGAGATGAAAATTTCCATTACACCATTTCTGAGCATTGGCATGTTTTTGTCTGGCTGCTCTGACGGCAGCTGCCTTCCTATAGCCTAGTCTGGGGCCAGCAGTCAGCACTCTCCTCAGCATGGGTGATGCAAGGGGGAAATTATATTTTCCTGTGGAACACATGCTTTGATAAATGTCTTCATAAGTAGAGAAAACCTTAGTGAACTGCTTAGTTTATGGTTACAAGTAAGAAGACTGTGCATAATGCAGATATCAGCTCATCCTACCTGGGCACAGGACAAATAGAAATCCTGTCCGAGTCAACTGATAACTGTGTAGCCATAGCACAGAACTAGTAAATAATGGTGGAAAATGGCTTCACACCAGGCAAGTATGGCTACTTGCCTTCAGACAGGAACAGGTCTCCTAGCTGTACAACATTTGCTATCTTTTGCTCTTTTACACACGGTGCATGCACAGACAGAGCTTCATCCCACGGTATTCAGCCTCTCACCTCTCCGTGTGTGCATTCCAAATGCCTCTGCTTCTCAGGTTCATTTTTCTGGCTGAGCCTTCATCTGGCCTGCAATTTTGAGAGACAGATTCTGTTCTTTCAGTTAATTCTGTACTTGATTTCTTCTTACATATGTCCTTAAACAAAGATCAAGTGCAATTCTGCGAAGCTGGTGATGTAGCAAAAGCAAGCACTGTGTGTTCATCAGACAGACAGGATAACATTGTGAATATACTTGCCTAGGTCCGGAGTTTTGATCCTCGAACTATCTCCAACATAATGCGTGTGTATTCATCGCTATGCTTCTAGAAACCCTCAGAGAGCTGCAGGGAAGAGGGCTGGTTCTGTTCATCCCAAATCATGGTCCTTGCAGCCACAGTAAGCAGCTCAAGCAGTCATATTCAGCACTGCTTTTTGAAATAATCCGATTTAAAGGATTGATAATAAGAGAGCATAGTGATATTCAAAAGGCTTAAATACCTGCCCATTTGAGCAGGAACTTCTGCCCCTGCGGATAACGGGCAGGGTGGCTTGGGGAGGCTGCCAGGCAGGGAGCAGGGGGAGAGCCAGGGCGGGAAGGTAATCAGGGACGGAGCTGGCTGTGCTGGCAATAGATGAGCAGTCTCAGTAGCCCTAATGATCCAGGGCAGTGGCCTGAGGAAGTCCTTGGAGTGTGGTTTCCTTTATCACTTTTACTGGACTGCCCTTTGGGAATGAGTTATGATCTGATGGTTTGATCTTTTATATTGTGTATGGGGTTATTGCACCTTTTAGTTCCTGACAACAGTAGTAAAGCTGCCAAGTATTACTTAAAGTGTGGGAATGTTTATAAGAACTCAGCAAAGGAGAGTGCCTCGTATTCAGCGTGCTAACAGGACAAGAAACATTATCAAACCTCTAGCAAAATGGTGTGCTGTGGTGCTTGCTGCAACACCTTGCTTTGAAATGACCTTTTCCAGCTGGTGAAATCAGCCTTTATCAGAATGCAAGTGGGGTCAGTAGCAATGTAAATACTGAAGAGCACAATTTCAGGGTATTTCTATGCTTATATTTGAGGAGAACTGCATGGGTTTTTAATTGTGCACGTATGTTCACATCTGCTTTGGAATTATTTCAGATGAAATCCCCAAACGTGTTTGTTCTGAACATTAAAGGGAGTGACATTATTAGTTTTTTGACAATGTTCTAATGGAATCATAGTTCAAAATATTCAGTGAAAACATTACGCTCCCCCATTATTAAGGTGAATTTTGTTTGCACGTTCTTTTCCCAGAATACTGATGTTAATTTTTGCTTAACTTTAGTCTTACATGGTACGAAGCAATTTAACAGACTCGGTAACCTTTCATTAAAGTTCAGTGCAGTACTTAAGCATGTTGGGTGCATTAATTGTTAGCTGACAGCTATTATTTCTGTGAAACCCTTTTGTAGTAAAATTTCTGCTTGATGGATTGGATTTTACAAAATTTGCATTTCACTGAGCCAGAGTCAACTGGTACTTAGAGCTATGCTAGATATTTAATAAGAAAACAATAATTCTTTATAACTATTGTTAAATATCTATTAAAACTATGAAACTTATTTAGGATTAACTCTTTATTATGGAGCTCATATGCCTGCAGTATTGGCTTTGACGTATCACTGTAACAAAATTGTCTTCTGATATAGATAGGACTAAATGTCTGCACCCCATCCCGAGTGCTGGCACAAAGCTGGCCCGAGCCTGAAGGCTGTTGAGCTCCGTGCTTTTAAACGCAAGGGGAAACCCCAAAAAAGCAGCAGACAAGAAGGTTTATGTGGCTTCCTAAACCTCTGTTTCAGAGATGGAGTCAGATACATATATTTCCTACTCAGGATGCTATTAGGTGGTGTAATGCATGGTGAGCAACTCTCTGAGGTGCCGAGGAGCGTGGAATTTCTCAGGTAGTAAACTCTGAAGACTTTAATGGATTAACATAGTTTTCCTGGTTACTGACTTTGCAACGACCCTTGCATCGAGCAGACTACACTGCAACAACAGCACTGCAACAGGGAGGAGAATAAGAGAGCATCAGTGGTTAGCAGCAGTGTTTGCGAGGTGGGGTTCAGCACTGCGGTAGTACCGGTATGGAGGAGACGGTGAGAAAGGAGTAGAAGAAGATACGAGGTCTCTGAGGCTGAGAAAGACGGAGAGTCAACAGTGATAAAGGAGGGGTAAATCGCTTTGCAAAGAACGTGAAAGTTTCGTTGTTTAGCTAGTTGGTTACAAGCTGCTCCAGAAGACATATCAGAACAGTTGTCAGAGTCTGTGTTAAAAAATAAAAATAATAAAAAAAGAAGATGCGAAGCTCAGACACATACAGCATGAGCACATTAGACCTATTAGCTTGAAGGTATCTGGCTGAACACATTGGCCTAGAGTGGAGATGGAGGGAGGGAAGGAGGAACAAGAAAGAGGATCCCTTGGAGAAACCAAATTGTCCGACAAAGAAGATGTGCCGAGGGAGCAATTATAAAAAGATGTGACTGAGAGAAGCAAGGTAGTGGAAAGTTTCTCACAACCAGAGCACTGAAAATTTGTAAATTGTGAAGACCATTAATTGACACAGAGATGAAAGACTATGAAGTGTAAAGCAGAGGACTAGCCTATGATCTGTGCTCTTGTACATACACTGATTTTATCAATGATGCACCATTATTAGGATCAGTTGAATTTATTTTTTTTAATGTACATGCCTGTGCATCCTAACTGATTGCAGCTCCATCTGTGCCATTTACCTTCCTGGTTGCTGATATATTCCTTATACTTATTTAGTGAAACCTTGTGGAATAGAAATCTAGGAATATGTTTCTGAAAAGGAACGTGAGCATAAATATGTAAGTAACAGCACAGATATGGCATTAATTTTTATCACTGAGTAGTTAAAAATCTAACACTATTGAAGTTTAGTAATGGCAGAATAAATTCCTAATTCTTTGAGTATGTTAAAGATCTGAATAAAGTTGAGTCATGCCTACCTATCACTAAATAAATTACGTGCTATAATTTGGTAAAATTAGCTGACTTTAACCACTAATTTTAGATGCCTTATTAAATACATAAGAGTAGCAAGAAATGACTTAGATCATCAGTATTATCTCATCATCAGTGGAAAGAGAATGTTACTTCCTTCCATATACTAGAAATCTGATGAGGAAGGGAGAAAAACAGAGAGAAAAGTGAGTTACTTAATTATTCAAGAGGGAATTTCCTCTTCAGCAAATTCCTCTCTCAGCTCAGCCAAATGCTGTCATTATATGGCTTCTAATTTTAGGTAGAATTTGGATAGAAGGTCAGAATTTTTAACAGTAAAACTGCAGAGTCCGTGTCACAGATAATGGTCAAGAATTTTTGCTTCAGTATTAATTCAGGGGTCCGCCATAAGTATCATACAGTAAGACCCCCTACACCCAAGTTCCTTGCATGTTCTCTTTGCAGTTTCATTTTTACGCTCAAGAGGAGATCAAGGAGAAATAACTCAATAATGCTGCAATTCTAGCAGTATTCTTTGAAGACTCACCCCACTGTCCTTTTCATAGGTTATTCCCACGAGTCTGTTATCCCACAGGTACCCTGCATCTGTCACTGGATGGGAATGAGCCTCTTGGGTTGAATTAGATCAATACCTTGACCTTCAGGAAGATCCTTTGTTTGTATCAAGTAGGCAATGAAAAAAACATTACGTGAAAAAAAATAGCATATTCATCGTATGTAGGATACAGAAGAAATGTATGGCAAGTTTAGACACTGCTTAGTAAATGGAGACAGTTTATGGTGTAGAAAACATGGAAATCTGAGTAATTGTCATTCAGATTGCTTATGACCTCTTGGACATTTGTGTGAGAGAGGATGAAATCTGTCACATTTGCACTTTGTACTGAGGTTATCCATATGTGGAGAGTGATTTTCAAAGACGTAATATCTGTTAGCAAAAATGAAAAGAAAAAGAAAGCAGATGTCATTTAGGGAAGCTTGATTATTGGGTGTGGCAGAAGAGAAGAAGGTGGGATACCTAGAAAGAGATCATGTGAAACAGAGCAATGCAGCTTGAGAGATCAGTTTGAGGTTTGTTTAAAGCAGAAAATTAGCCCTGTTTTCATAAGGGACTTGTCATGATTGTGTCCTAATGCTTTCAAAATTAAGCATTCCCAAAGGGAAAATATTTCAGTGGCAGTGCTATGCTTAATAAATTAGAAAATGGCCAGTCATAGACTCAGAAGAGCTCAAATAAGTTGGCTGGTCATTTGTGTGCTGCTATGTGGGTCAAAGGAAGCGCACCAGAAAGAGTGTTCTTGGGGTGTGCAACACACCCTGCACGGCCGTGTTACTCTGGCACCGCCCTGGAGGTATTACCCTGCACTGGTCGGGAAACATGAAAAAATGTGAGCAGAAATGTTAGCAAGCGATTTCTTTGGGTTTTGTGAAAACTGTATTTTGATGAAAAAGTTTTGAGCAATTCTAGAAATGAAAAACAGTAAGTCTTAAAAATTTCTGTTGAAAAAGAAATTAAATTTCTTCTGGGAATGTAATAAGAATGGATTACAGGGATGCTTATGACAAACCGGTAACTCAGCCAACTGCTTTGAAAATAAAGTAGTTAAAGGAAAACATACTCAGTTTACAGTCTGCTGTCTTGATAGAGATGTATTTTATTTCTTAATATAACACAGATTTCCAAATAAGTGAGCTTCTTGCTCACATGGCATTTCTGTGTCAGAAAAATCTGTATTTTACTCCATTTGTAAATTAGGTAGGTAGGTGCAAGGTCCATGATCCAAGCTTTGTGGCCATTTTTCCTTCAAAAAGGTGCTTGAGTAAAATTTACATTGTTAAATTCAAAAGTCATATTTGAAAAATCTCTCTTAGTTACTTTCCCTTTTTGAGTTCTTTAAAAAATCTGAATGATACTTTTTGCCTGTTGCTTCAATTCTTTTATTCCATTCCTTTTGCTTGAGACACTATTTGTCTCTTTTTTTATTGGAAAGTGATTTTTGCATTTAAGCTTTTTATTGTAACAGTGAATCTTAAGCATGTCATCTGCAGATGTAGTGAGCAACGTCTCTGATACAGCCAAAAAGAATATTTGATGGAAAGGCGTATTTGGCACGGAGTGCTACCTTCAGCTTTGGTTACAAACCTGACTGTTGCTTGCTTTAGAGCAACTAGGTCACAGCATTCTTGATGGTTAGCATCATTCATCTTTCCTCCCCTCAAGAAGAAAAGCCAAAGAAAGAAAGAAAAGCCAAAGAAAGAAAGAAAAGCTGTGATTGGCCATGGTGTCCCAAGGGAAATTCTCTTAGTCTCGTAAGGGGCAAACCCAGACTTTTTTCTGTTTTAGCGGAACTTGTATCTGCAGATTTTGCCCCTTGCAATTTTTGTACCAGCAAAAGTATTTTAAACACAAATTAGTGCTTCTTAGACCTTTAACCCTATAAATGGCACTAGCAATCTGAAGCTGTAGAGATTTGTTAGGGAAAAAAAAAGTTATTTTGATTTTACCATTGTTAAGTTGCAGATGTGGCTGTCCGGACCACAGAGGAAAGCTGCCTTCCTGGAAAGGTTGCCACATGCCGTACTGGAGAGCTACGCTTTAAGATGGGACTTTAATGTTGTATCGTTTGAGCTGGGCTCTAAGTGATGGTCGTTGCTCTAAACAATCTTGCATATGTTTATTTTACCTTTGACATAAGGGAACTGTTTGTGTGCACTTTTGTCCCTTCTGAGTAAAGTTTCTGTGCTAATCACATGTAAGACGCTAAGGGGAACTGGGCTGAGCACCACCCGCAGGTAGTCGTACGGCTTCCTAAGGCCCCGGTGTGGATAAGCTAATGGGAATCAAATCAGAGTTTTACTGGGCAGTGGGTTTGGTATAGCGTGACTGCAGAGTCTGTTCTACTGTGGCAGGATGGAACTAAATCCTCCTTCCTTAATCTTAACTAGAGATGACCAAAATGTCACACTTTTACCCTGTTTTAATACACAATTTTCTGAGAAAGGGCAGAGAAAGAGTATGAAGAGTTTATTAAGTGTGCGAAGTTTCTTAAAAGTAAAAACAGAAACCTATCAATTTTTCCTTGCTATTTTTTAATCAACCTCAAATTCAAAAGACAGCTTGCATTCTTCATTGACAAACAATAAGCCACTCCGAGTGTAATCATACTAAAACTCACAGCTAGGGTAATGTACAACTGGAACTCTATCAAGCCTCTATCTTGAGGAACTGAGGTATGCCTTGGAGGAATGCATTAGATGCTATGGTTAATTAACTAATTTACTCAATCAAGTTTAACAGTGGTTTTAACTTTAATGGCACCATTACATTTTAATATGAAAATAACAGGCTGTATTCCTAGCATTCCCTGCGGTCCGCCTCCTCTCTACCATCCACTTTACAATTTGATTTTGATTTGTGAAGTCTTAAACCTGCTTATAATGTCAAGCGCATGTAATACAATATGTCTAGTGAACATTATACATGCCCACCTTACAAATACAGTTGCTTGAAGTCATAGCTCCTGACAGATAGTGTGCATTCTTCAGGAATCATGGGGTTTTCGTAGGTCCTTCAGGAAGAAAATGGGATGTACGTGTAAAAGTAAGCAAGCTACTTTTAAGTGTGTTTGAGCGGTTTTCTCGCAGAAGATCTGGGGTGCGTGCTGCCCAGCAGAACTCCCTGCCTCGCGCCCTTGCCTTCTCTGGGGCAATGCATTGGCGTAGCTGGGTCCTATCAGGCTGCCAGTAGACAGTGAAGCAAAGAGAAAGGTAGTTCATCTGTCCTCCTCAGTTTGCTGAAGGAAGACACTCTCTCTGCTTAAAAGGGAGAGCCATGAACCCTTCCGGTGTTCCTGTCCCCATGGTCAAGGCTGTTCTGGCTGTAATCCCCTCCTAACACTTTCTGTGATGTTTTCTACTTTAGGCAGTATAAATATTCTATGGATTCCTTGAATTTCATGTCTTAATATTTTTAGACAACCAACTTCTCCTTTACTCTCTGCATCTTATTTTTGTCTGCTCTAACTAATATTAAACACTAGATTAAACATGACTGAGAAAATCCCCCTCCCCATATACCACCGCAGTGGTTCCCATTTGCAGCCCATCAGCAGAAAAGTTGTTTATCCTCGTGTGGGAAGACTTGTGCCCGGAGCTGGCAACAGGAGACAACTGTGGCCTTATTCACGAATAATTTCTTGAGATAATGAAAATGTACCTTCAAGTTGTGTCAGGCAGAGAATCTGGAGCTCTGCACGTATCATTTGAAAAATCGGTCGCTGTGGGTAAAATAGAAAAGGTCTCATTTGGGGGTTGGGTTTTTTTGGTGGGAAAACCCTTCAAAATGTGGTTCCTGTGTGCAGCGATGAGCCCGAACACGGCGGCCACCTATACCGATACTTGGTCTATGAAGTGTGAACCCCGGGGGGCTTAAACAAGATCCAGGCATCCGGCTTCATGGTTGTCAACACTGAGAAGCCTCTGTTCCTGCCTGGCAGCAAATATTTAGATGCTGAGACGACACCCGAATAGAAAAGCAAGACCGGAGCCCAGGCTTCAGGCCAGAGCAGCGCAGACCCACGCGCACCACGTGGTCCCCACGGGGGTCACGCCAGTGAGACGGGGCGTTGATCGGAAGAAGCGGCCACAGAAGGCAAAGATTTCCGGTGTCAGAGTGAAGGCTGCTGCTGGATACCCACACCCAATTTATAATAGATTTAATCTGATTCTGGAAAGCGACAGTAAATCATCGCTAAACAGTTATATGTGATTTTATTGAGAATTTTTACTATCATAGACATAAAGGCCGTACTTCAGAGATTAACTAGGAAAAGTTTTACAAGACAGTGGAGATAATGAATCACAAATTCTGTTAAGGGTGAACCTCCCATGCTGAATCAAAGTACAGCTGTCTCGTATTTGCTCTGTGTGCATTTTGCTACCAGTAATTTTGTCATCAATTTTCATATTTTGTTTAAACATATTTGTCTTTTGGACAAGATAGGTCATATTTCACACATTTGATGAATTTTCTCCTTGGTCCAGTTTTACAGGATTTGCACTTAATTAATTGCACAACCTTTAATTCGACAGACTGTTTTTAATGGCTGTGTAGTTTCAAATGCATATACACAGAGGAATTTCAAAAAGTAATTGTTTTTATGTCACTACCATTGAAAGTTGCAATTATTAAAATATACAGATAATGGCACAGAATTTCTTAGCTACTTATAGTAAATAATGCACGTGCTTTTTTTACATGTATCTGCCGGGTTTTCTGTGGAAGTTAGGGTATCCCCTCCGTACAGCGATGTTTGTACACCACCCCTGCAACTTTGTACAAATGTACAGCTTCCACTTGCAAAAGCGTTGGCAAACGTTGCGCGTGTGCTTTTGGAAATATCAGCCTTTGGTATTTTTGCAGGAATTATGCTGCAATTTCACTGCTGGTTGTTGACGGCACCTTTTGACTGGGCACTGGCTGGAAGTGGTGTGCTTTAAAGTGCCGAACAAATTTCATACTTCCACAGCTTACAAAAGCTTAGCGAGGGGAAGACCACCTTTTCCTGGAAGAGCTAAACGCTGACAGTTGTGGTGCTCTTAAAAGCTTCTTTAGTTCTTAGCAGACTCGCCGAAGAGGGCTACCTCGCCCGTCCAGACAGCACGGAGATGTGCCCATCAAATCTGTTTGTCAAGCCACCAGGCTCTTCCGCGCCTGGCAAGAGGCAGACAGGACGGAGTAGGCAAAGGTCAATCCCTGTCAGTTCTTTGTCGGTGTAATTGTACTGGCAGTGTGCAAGGCGCTTGCTCGTTCCCTAGCAACTTTGTGTGGGGGGGGAAGAGTTAAATACATATTTCTCGCTAGGTTGCTTTTCCACTAATTTTGGCGATACGGTTTTTTAAAATTTTATTTATTGGCCTTTGTGTGTATTTGGAGGTTTGTGTGCATAAGCTGTAAACTCCTATAAGCAATTGTGTAAAGCCTCTGAAAAGAAATCTCTGACTGAGGACTGACTGACTGCTGAGTTGGAGCGTAATCACGATAATTAATCTAGATTCTGACTTCTTTTGTTATGTGGCTCTGAATAAATACAGTTTGTGATACAAATTCATTACAGACTGTTTCTCAGATCGTGGTGAGTTGCAGTCAGGCTCTGACCCAGTATCACTGAGTGCTCTGAGAGACCTTTTCTGGTGAGGACTATTAGATTGGTAAATTTTAAAGTATACGTGTCACAAATGACTCCTACTAATGACAGCCATAAGAACAGTGATTTTAAGATGGATTTTTGTTTAGAGGAAAGAATTTAGGGATTAAGCCGAGGCACACAACTCCGGCCTAATTTCTAGGAGTTGTCCCTACTTACACAAAGGATGAATTAAACTCATTTATCTTAGTGAAGCCTGAGACAAAGCGCTGGGGGCTCCCGTGCGCTGCTGGTTTGGCCTGGCACAGCTCCACCGACCGCAGAGCGCGCGTGGTGCGGAGAGATGTTTCCACAAAGGCGCGAGTCACACCCGCAAAGCCGGTGCACGCAGTCCCGTCGCTGGACGGGAAGGGCTGGAAGGTCCCCATCCCTGTCCCCATCCCCGTCCCCATCCCCGTCCCCATCCCTGTCCCCGTCCCCATCCCCATCCCCGTCCCCGTCCAGGCCGGCTGTGCTCGCAGGGAGCGCGGGCTCTCGGGGGGTTGTGCATCGGATAGGGCTCGCTAAGGAGGAAGTGTCACTTGGAAGACCTGTCCCTGTGAAAAGGTGTCACCTGTGCAATGTGGAGACGGGTGTGAAGAGTGACCGGCACTAACCACCCGTGCAGCCTACTAAAGACACACGCGTTTTATAAACCCGCTGCTGAGAGAACAGTGAGATGCTGCTTGATTTTCTGTTTCTGTTGCATTAACCTGGCTGAAGAGCAGCTAAACGCAGTGCAGTTTGTAAGTGTAATTATTTGATCTGCCAAGTCATAGGTTGTTTCCTCTGCAGTAGCTAATATTCCCTTTCACTTCATTTGCCAATGGAGTCACAACACTTCCACAAGGCTTAATGGTAATATTGATGCAGACAGAAATGCATCCAGAATGCTGTGTTAATCCATATTGTTTTAATTTAACAGACCAAATTTCCTGACATTGTTCCTTTGCCTTCAGTAGAGTTACATCAGCAGAGAATTTGTTCCAGTGAGTTTTACAGTGTTACTGACTCCCAGTAATTTATCACCACACACGTCTGCTCACTTAACTGATAGAACCTACACAGACGGGCACGGTGTTTCAATTGCTCGGTCTCTCGGTGCAGGTAGCAATAACTCTTTGTTCGCCATTACGTTCAGTTTTCTGCTCATCTGTGGATCTGGAAACAGTTTATAAATGTAGGGCGAGCCCGTGCCCGTTCCGGTAATTGGACAGTTTAGGGCTCCCACACAGGTGCCCTGCAGTACTCTGCTGCGGGGGGGCAATGGCTTGTACCCCTCGCTCCAAATACGTCGGCAGCCGGGGCCGTGCCGGGTTGGGCTGTGCTGTGCGGGACGGGCAGGGGGGTGGGTGCTCACCCTGCCTGGCCTCTGCTGCCCGCTCCTGCCCGCACCCGGGTCAGCCCCGCGCTGCCATGGATGCTCTGCACAAGCACAGCCCTGCAGACACCGTGCCCGGGCCCCCCGAGAGTTCCAGGTAGTCTTACATCGAGGTTGTTGGGGTTTTTTATTTTCTCTTATTTTTTTCTGAACCTTGGGAATGAAAAGAAAAATGAAAGTTGCTAAGTTTTGAGGGGGAAGTTTTACAGGCTTGCTTCCCTTGCTTTCATCTCTTCAAGAACTCAGAATAGTCTGTTCCAGAAAGAAAACAAGGGACCGAGGATGGATTTTCAAACACCTGCATCCCCTTTCCAGGAGCACAGCTGCCCATTTTCTCTTAAGACAGAGGCAGGTAGCGGGCGTGGGTCTGGAGGTGGGATCCCAGAGTACCAGAACTGGACAACGTGATTTTTTAGTAAGACGGTTATGCAGTCTGATGCCTTCAGCTGACTTTCAACATTAAATACACCTTTCAAATAGCCAGCAGTTTCCACGGCTGCTTAAAATGTGATGGCAAGAGGTCTGACTCACACGGGCTCGTGGAACCAGAGCAGCTCCTGGCTCCAGACTCCCCAGCCTCCGACGGCGGAGCCCATCTGTAACCCTCCCGGAGAGGGTCTGCTCCTGGCAGAGGGCCCCGGGCCCAGGCACGGACGCTCCCTGCTCTCTTTTGTTACAAGGAACGATTTACAACAGCTTCATGCTACCGCAGTAGAAAGAGTTGCAAAGGAGGAGTTAGAATTCAGCCTGTGTCCTGGTGAGTTTCTCATCTTTGTTCGTTGCAGATGTTAAGTCATTTTGAGATGCAAGTCATTTCGTTGAAAAAGCTTTCTTTGGGGCTGAAATATAATGGCAGGAAATTAGCTGTTAATCCCGTCTTTTCTTGGACAGACTAGACATGCATAATAAACTCCCCCTTTCCTCCTCCTTGCTCGCCCAGTGATTCAGTTTGACCTGAAAGAAAACATTTTCTTCCAAGAAAGACAATGTTTATGAGGTGCAACCCTAGTTTGGCTCTGATGATTAGAGACACATGTATCAACCTGTGCAAAACTTGTGATGGTTGTTTAAAATGAACCCTGGTCAGGAAGGCTGAGATCACAAACCCCACAATAATCAAAACATCAGTACTAGCTTAACATGACGGTCCAAAGTTGCATCCGAACTCACAGACCTGCTCTACAACCCTTGCTCCGCTGAGCACCAGCGACGGTAGAGCCCGTGACCTGCCTGGGAAGGACCCATGCTGCACCCTCTGCCTCCTGCGCGGGGGGGTCCGGGGGGGCACAGCCCGGAACGGGGAACGCAGTCGCATCACCTTTGTCTTCCAGAAGATTTTGGCTACTCCCATACCCCCTGGAGCCTCCCAGCCACCCGGCAACGCTGCCAGCCAGCAAAAGGGGAGACACGGACAGGTTAGAGGCATTGCACCCGGAGGTACAGAGCTCTGCAATTCAGAAATGGCTATATATTTGTCAATACTGACTGTTTTCTATTAAGTTCTTCTAACGGATTTAAAATAAATAATTATTTTTCCAGAACTAATCAGAAAAAACAGCAAGCCTGATTATATGGTCTGGTGAACCGGCATCAGATACAACGTTCACATTTTCTCACACGTGTACCAGACCATGTGTCTCACTGGTAGAAAAGCTTAGGCCTTTTATTTCCCCATTTTAACACTCGTAACTACTTGGGTCCGTGTTGTAACAGCTTCTCGGGCACAGGAAGAAAGGCTGTCGGTGTGAAGAGACAGTTACGTTATTTTCTGCTTATGTGGCTGAGAATATTTTGTTATTTCAGGGTGTTTCGGCAAACGAAAGAGACACCTTTGGGAAATCGGGAGAAGTTCTTCCGCCGAGCAGGAACATACATTCAATCTTTAGTTCATTGCTTCTGGTGGGCAAGCATTAAATCAGGGGCTGTGATCAGCTCCCTGGCAATTCCTTCAGCCTTTGTTAGCGCTCCTCGTTCCCGCCTCGGCCAGAGATCCCGAGAAAATGAAAAGCAATAGGGAAATAAAAAGTCAATACCTGCCCTCCTCATCGTGCAGTGAGAGTGCAGAACATGGTGGTGGAACCGAGAACCTTGTGGGACGTAGGAGAGGCGTACGGGGAAGAGCGTGTGGGATCAGAGAGCTGCCGGGAGGGGGGCGATGCTCAGCCCCTCGGCGTGAGCGTCAGGCGTCTGGGGCTGGGTTCCTTGAACAGCACCCTACACCTCTGCTCCAGCCTCTTCAGGTCCCCCACGCCTGACCGCACTGAAGTCAGTGGGAACCTTCGTTCCTTCAGTGCTTCCATCCCTTGTGGAATTTAGCAGCCCGGAGCCACCACGAGACCCCCCGTACGAATGGCGGGGGTGTGGTGGGGGGCACGCCAGGTACGCTGAGCGTATGGCCATGCCTTACTGCTGTCACCTCAGATAAAGGCTCCCGTTCGGTTTTAAAGCGTGGTGCTGTATTACTGTTCTGACTTATCTCTAAATATAGCGATGCCGGAACATCTGCTTATTTAAGTAGTTCCATTTGGTCCTAAATCCATCAGGTTCTTGTAAAAAGGACATTAATAGGTCCTTTTCTAGTGAATAGCTGGGAGTTGCTAAAACTCCTTGGGCTGGGAAACAATATTACGTACTTGAAAACTTTTCCATTGCATTGATTAATTATTTTTAAATAAATAAGCTGCTTTGAAAGTTATTTTTAGTCAAACCAATAGGACTTGACTGAAATTCATATGCCAGGCAGCAGCTTTGTGAAACATAAACTGGGTTATAAACCTATAGAAAATGGATTTTGTTATGGAAATGTAAACTGTCCCCTAAGCATAGCATGGGGAGGTGATGCTATAACAACATACTAGTAAGTAATAAACAACAGCCAGTATTGTATCAGATGACTGGGTACAGCTAGAAACGTATCTGTTTGGGTGTTGAATTATTCCCAAATTTGAATTATGGGCATATAATTCAAATTATCCCCTTCCAGCAATATAAAGTCTGACAGACATATTTTTTTAATATACTTCTTGTGCTGTTTTGCATTATGTCACATCCTCCAGCGTTAAAACCACAGCTTTCCTAACATGATTCATCAGAAATCAGGGGGGAAAAATAGTTGAGATCTGATATACTGAGTACTCTTAAATTACATAGCAGCTTCAAGTATAGTGTATGAGGAGACAGAAGCAGAGTGAATAAGTATGTCTCAGGCTGTCATGTCCGTGAACTGGGAAACTCACTGGCTCATTGAATCATTTCCTGGTACTTCTGCTCATCCATCGATACAGAGAGCAACCAGGCTGGGTTTGCAGAGATGAAAGCCAGAGTAATTCAGAGCCAGCTGTAATTCTTTATAAAACATACACTAAGTATTTTTGTTGACTCCTGCATGACATTTCCAAGGTGGCTGGGAAACCAGGCCATTTGTTACACAGGATCTAGATCAATCGAAAGCACAGAGGAAAACAAGGAAAGTTAGCATCCAGTGGAAAGGACGGAACAACTTCCAAGTTTGCACATCTCAGATGCGCGGGGCGTACGTTTCAGGGGAACATCCTGTTCTCCAGAACACCATATTCGATTACTGAAAAATATTAAGCATGAGAAAAAGCTACTGCCGTAGGGACATGTGATTGTCGGATTTTGCCAGTGTGTAGAGCACTTGCACACCCGTTTTCTTCTAGCTTTTCTGTGCAATCACGACGGCTGCTTGTGTCTTTGTGATGCATGTTCCACAAATATTTTGTGAGTACTCTGACGCACCTGAATTCTCACTTTTCTGAATGCTATCGGCTTTATCACCACAAAATTACTGTGTTTTAGCATGTAAGACAACATATGCTAAAAACCTAAATATGTGGTTTTTTATCAGATATGATATATCAATGATAAAAATAATTTGCTATATCTTTTCTCAATAATCATTTGGTCAAATTTCATAGTAAAGAGTCTTGCTAACTTCAGCGGCTTGATGACTCAAAGTTTGTAGGGAGTCTGGGCTCATCTTTCAAGATCTGATTCGAGACCCAGCTTTTCAAATATACCTTGTACGGATTCAGGACTTTCTTCGTCTCATTATAAGCATCGATCCTATTTCCATTTGTAATTTGTATGCTGTCCTTATCCAGAAAATTTTACATCCAGGCTTTCAGAGCATTCTACATTAAAAGATGGAGGAAAAAAAATAACAAACTCCATAGGTCTGTCTCCTTAAGATTACTACTTGCTAAGATTTAGAAGAATTAAGACATCACCTGGACTTTATGTGTAAAGATTTAACTTTTTGATAAGCAGCAAACTCATCTACTGCTGTGCTAGCTATTTTTAACCCACCTTGTGAGTATGCTTTTTTTATTGCTTTATACAGCATATCTGATTCTCTCTAAAGCACAAACTAAAAAATCTATCCGGCTGTCATTTGCTGCATAGTGCCATCTATCATCATGCAGCTTGGCAGCTGTAGTGCATGAGAGGGAGGGGGGAGCTGAAGCAGGAGGCACAGTCAAGGACTTTCACATGTAACACAAAAAAAAATCCTTGTCACAATTATTTATGGCTCTTGCTGGGGCACATAATAGGACACATAAAACCTCTGTTTCAGTTTCAAGCACCCTCACATCCCCGCTCCCTTGTCGAAGTTGGTCGCAGGCAGTTTTGCTTTACACATACAATTTCCTGAACAATGCCGAGCACTTGTGAAGTGACAGTGACAAATACTAGAGATGCTGGCTGCAGCTCTGCAGGCTGTTACAGGAGCAGTGGTGTCGATAATCAAGGAAGGCTGCCAATGATACCAAAATGCCAGTGTGATATTCCACTTGTTCAACCAGCTCTCTGCCATGCTTTTATGGTGAAGTTGCAGGAAACTTCTTGTGTCCCTGCAGTTCCAGGCTGTAAGGAAATAAAGTGTCAGAGGAACCTGTGCCAAGAAGCAGTTTTTTCATTATTTGATCTTCTGTGTAGTTTGATTCTGCGATAGCTAAAATATTGCTATTTCAGAGTGGCTTAATGAATATTTAGCAGTTTCCTATTAGTGTTAGCCTGGTGCGAAGTCTTTTTGTTAGGGTCTATCGTATCAGCCCTCTGCATGGCGTTCCTGGCTTTGCTGTTCATAGCGTAACCTTTGGTTCAGGTCCCAGCTGATGGATTTCATAGCGACTCTGTCTGCTGCCTCTCTACATGGCAGGCAATGGAGAGCTGTGCTGCTAAGGAAACCATGCTTTAGATAATTAAACATAAAACTCGGGTCCAATCCAATAAATTGTCTTGCTTGCAGTTTCTCAAGAAAGAGCATAGACAGATATTAACCTTGATGTCCCCATTAAAGTCCTCTGATACACTTTTTATTTCCCATATCTCATAGTATTCCTGATCTCCAGTGTTAAGCAGCAGACTTAAATTAGCAGAAGAGAGGCCAGAATTTATTTGGTCCTGTGGAGCAAATCAGTTTTGAAGGTACGATCCACATAAACACCAAGAATACAAATTAGCAGAAGCACTTGAAGGACACAGCACCTTTAAGCACAGCACATTTTCACCACTCTTACTGCAGCCACAAACAGCATTCAAATAAGCAAAGTGACCGTCGTTAAACCCACCCACTATTACACCAGGGTTACATTTAACTACCTGAAATGCACCTGACCTCTTCCTGAGGATGCAGGAAAAGGTGGTGGCTACTCGGACAGCTTCAGTAATTTCAGTTGTTAAAACATGCCCAGGAAAGAGAAAGATCAGGTTAGCAAGAGATGAAGAGTTATGTTTGTCTGGGTTTCAGTTCTGTTGGAGTGGGTCTGCTGTCAATTTTATACAGTTCATTCAAACTTGTTTCTCATGACCCAGAGCAGTTCCTATGGTCAACGGTGCTCCTCCACGAAGAAGAGTTGCTTTAGGAAACATCGATCCTGCTGGCTCGGTAACGTTCCACATCCACCCTACTGCCCCTGCGCAAGAAGCGTCATGAGAAACCGTTCGCATACGGCAAAGCACATCTCTGCCGGTGACTTTATTCCGCCATCAAACCTCTCCCGAACTCTATACGGAGAGTTCCTGTGGAATAGAGGTGGTCTGGGAAAGCGTAAGCTGAAACAGCTGCCTGCTCTTCACCGCGTCTGCACTGAGAACCGCAGCCAGTTTCTGCTCATTGCTTCCTCCTTCACAATCTAATTAAACATGTACACGTGGGTTTTTTCCTCCTGCAGAGTTTCTTTTTAAATTTCCTGTCCTACTTGGATTTCTTTTCTCACCTTAGTGAAAATAGGAATGGGATCAAATGTTGATCCGACCATATTTACATCCACTGCTGCGGCTGTTTTCTTAAACTCTCTGAAAACTGAGAACTACAGTCTGTATTCTTGTTTCTACCACTAACGGCTGCATAAGATGAATCTCCCAGATCCAGGTGATGTGCAGCACCTCAGACAATGTTCTCTGGATTCCTGCGCAAAGGCATGGAAAGTAACCTGGTTAGGTACTTTGCAATAGTCTGATTAATTGAGTGAATGTCCTCGCTTACGGGAAGTCTAAGATTCTGGAGGTTGAGTAGGGTTTTCTCTGCAGTTCTTCCTGAAACCCACAAAACACCCACTGAAACTCTCGTAAGCCAGCGAAACCCGGGCAGGTTGAGAGAGCTGACTGTACGTAGCGTTGTCAGCGTTTGCAAAACATGGTTTCTTTTTCCCAGGAAAAGTAGTAAAGGGTGCGTGAGTTCTGCTGCTGGTCAGAGCTGGTGAGTGCAGGGCATGGTGAAATGGGCTGCTGGCACCACGCGCGTTTCTCCTGCATCACCTCCTGCCTTTAATTGCTGTTCTTCTGCTTCTGTTGCCTACGTGCTTGTAACTTCTTATGCTTACGGCACTTTCTGAAGAGGAAAGCTATTTTTCCTGGAATTTATAGATGCGATGTAGAAGAGGCTTCAATACTGTGAAAAAAATGCTTTAAAATAACAAATTTTATTGGGAGTTAAATGATCCATATAGTGGAAATGTCCAGATAGTTTCTATTTGTTTCCAATGCATGAATTTTTCTCTTGAGCTTTTTCCTCTAGTGTCCATTTCCATATAGGTTGAGCACCTTTAGAATTCTGAACTTTGAGATATACAAATAATTAATATTAGCATTAAGACTTATCTAAGGAGCAGAAAAATGGGAGGCTTTGGTTGTGGCATAGTCCATAGGATTTTCCTTGCACTGGTTCCCTTTCAGCGTCTCACTTTTGGAGAAGTCTCTGTTTTATGGTGCTTTTCTTTTGCTATTTTCTTATTCCAGGTTTCAGTTATTCTGCGTAGAAAAACGCTCCTTTTCATATGAATTACAAGCTTGCAAAAATGTTGCAAAAAAAAAGTAATTTACCACAGTCTGAGTATGTTGACACTGGACAAATCAGTGGGACAAAATAATGATGCATTGGGTCATTTGGGAAAAAGCACAAATATTGAAACGGTGTGAGGTGGTTTGTTTTCTGATTTTATAGAACTGGAGTAAGGTTGTGAGTAGCTATAGAAACGATGTTGGTATTCCTCAGTGCGAATCATCTGATAAAATTGATCTTATTCTTCAGCTGCATTCATTGAATTTATCTCATAATCATATAGACATGATTCGGTTGGCTCATAGTCTAACATGGAGATAGATACCACGGAATACATTGAGTACCAAGGTCTTTCCACTGGCATCTTTGGAATCTCCCATTTCAAAAAAAGTCTGCCCAAGAAAATGCCTGGCAATGCTAACGTAACTGAAAAGCGGAGGGGAGAGGCAGTGGGATACAAAAGTTTGTATCCTGGATCGTTTCTTTACTAATCCTTCTTGATAGTTGTGCACTGTGGTTTTATACTTCTGGGTTTCTGCAAGTGCTCTCAGAGTCTGCTTTACCCACTCTGAGGTTGTAAATTGCCATGTAATGTAATATTAGGCGGCAAAAGCATCATTTAATGTTTACATCAATAGGAAGAAAAAAATAAGGACGTAGTACCCCATCCATTCCTGTGCACAAAACCAGCTGCTGTACGCGTGCATCACCTGAGACTTTCAACAAAAAAAATGTGCTAAAAAGCACATTCTTGTGAAAGGGGGCCCTTCAGAGTCTTAGAAGACAAAAGATTTTTATTTACTATACAAATACTTCTACCTTTAGAGCCGGCTAATGCCTCTTACACAATCAGCACTTTTCAGTGAGTTACCCTACAGTGTTTCCACTTTGGCTGGTTGGGGTTTTGTTTGGGTTTGTGTGGGTTTCTTTAAATTAGTCTTTAATAAACTTTAAGCCTATTTAGGTTTTTATTTCTCGTGATGCCACAACACATTGTTCTTTGCTTGAGATTGACACCAATTTAGTAAGATGTGGCAAACACGCAGCTACCAAGGAAATCGTTTCCTTAGCAACAAGGAACCTATTGACAACGCTCAACGCGGAACCCACTTTAACCCCAATCTGTGGAGTTTCTGTTTCTCCGTATCCTAGCTGTTCTTTGCAGCTGTACGAATCAGGTGTTAGAGGACCAAATTTTGCTCTTGTATAAACACAGGCAGTGCCGTCTTCAATGTGCGTGAGAGTAGGAGTTGGCGAGCAACCAACCACTTGCGCCGACAAAACTTTAGAATTTAACATTGCACGTTAACGTTTAAAAGGTGCGGTGTGCAAGTCTGTGCCTAAGTAAGGTTATCCTAGCTGTAAGCCGAGACCAACTGACACATCCAGGATTTAATTGAGCTTAATAGAAAATAATAGAAGGGAAAAAAGTCTTGATGTGTGCTGCTGACACACACTTTTGGGCACAGGATATTTATATGTTGTCGATGTAAGAAGCCTGTGTAAAAGCAACATCAAGTTTAGGACTGATAAAAATAGTGGGAGAAACAAAATAAACGTTCCAACACCTCATGTGGGAATTGTTCCATCTAACTCACCCGTCATGGAGCAATAACGATGTATGTCTTTGCTGGGAGAGCAAAAGACTTAACCTGTTTCAATGGAATTTTGTGGGTTTTTTTTAAAAAAGTCCAATAAAAGTTAAAAAAATGCATTTAATCATAACTTTCCTTGTTGGTTATATTTATACCAATTGTCTTAGTGCATCTCATACACATTCTCTGCTTTTCTGATTTAGGCACCCATGTTACATGGGATGGCCCAGTATTAACGATGGTAGCCTAAGCCCAGAGGATATTTGAATGCAAATCCCTGTTTCGCTACATGTTTTCTGTGCAAGTCCCCATGGACTCAAATTTGCAAAGGGATTAGCAATTGTGAATGTTCCCAGTTTGGAACAATCACCTAGAGACCCATTACGAGGATATGATTTCTGGAAAATGCTAAGTACTGTTCTTCTCAAAATCAGAGCTCTTTAAGCTGTTCCCAGCGAAGCACCCAAACCCGAAGCCCTGCGTACGCTGGAAATCCCGCGAATCTCGGCACTAACGTCTCTCGCAGCGGAGCAAAGCGCAGAGACAGCTCGGGCAGAAATCACCCTGTTAGCCCAAAAACTGCGAACTGCCGACCTGCTTAGCCCTGTGCCAAGGTGACAATCTCTGCCGAGAGCCCCCGCCGGTAGCTCGGAGAGAACAGCGCGTACGTAGTTTTCTGGGCTGAGACAGTATTTCTGCAGAGGCAGGGTACCGGTAACTCTCACCTCTGCACACCAGCCTGCGCAGAGTTAATCCGGTGATGTAAGCACTGCCGCCCGTTGCATCATGTGAGCTTGACCGCTGTGTTTCCATCGTCCTTTCCCGCCCCCAGGGCTTTAGTCTGATGTGTGTTTTAAGGATGCTCAGGATAACATAACACTAAAGCCATAAATCCTGGTAGTTAACTGACTACCTGATTGCGAAGAGGGCTCTGGTCCACGCACAACCGCCCGTTACCAAGGGAAAGAGTAGTATTGTTGTTTGAAAGCTACAACGTTTAAATACTTATTTTTAAAAGAAAAGAATACAGGAATGAAGTACATTTTTTGCCATGCTTTCCGTAACATAAAGCAGCACTGGAGTGCTAAATATTGACATTAGTATAACTTCCAAATAGCTTCTAGGTAGAGCTCAGTGGTTCATCTTTGCCAGCTTTTAAGATCTGGGGCCAAATTTTCAATAAAAGTCTCGTATGAAATGTACAGCAGCACATATGTTGTCTTCAAAGAACAGGTATTAGATTCATTTTCACCACAATTGGGTGCACTGTTTTAACACTCTACAACAAAAGGAGAACGTTACAAAGTTGAAAAAAAGTCTGTTCTATTTCTAACATGAGAATCAGCAAAACCTCTTTTGAATCAATAAGAATCTTTATGATGGCTTTGGTCATAAAGATCCAATTTTGAGAATAAAGCCCTTTTTTACTTACATAAATAAATGTAGAAGTCACTACACAAATATGTCTAGAAATACATTCGAGATCATTAATATTTTCCTAAATGAAATTATTAGTTTGCCTTTAGTCCCACTGATCTGAATTAACTCAAGATAGATGGTTGCTTTGTGCTGGGCACTTGGAAATTATTTTTCCCAAGAAAATATTAATATAACTGTGTAAAAAAAGCAGTGCATCATCCTGAAGAGCTGACTTGAGTATTCATCTGCTTTTGTGTTTGGGGTTTTTTTGTTTGTTTGTTTTTAATTTCTGTATCTCTTTCTGTACTCAGAAATGTTAAACCTGTGGCATCTGTTAAAGAACTTTGCTCTTTTGCTGCTAAACTGCTGTAATTAAATTGCTGTATCAGCAGTTCCACATTGAGCATCTCTCTCATTCTGACTGGTTGTGATTTGATTATCTCTTCCATGAACCCTTGCAATTCTGTGGATATGCTTTTGTATAATTAGATGAAGTGTGGTCTGAAAACCAACAATATTTCCTAGCCACTGGTTTTAGAAATCCTTGCTAGAAAGAACACTAGTGATAAACTGATTTTTTTATTTTTATGCAAATTGCAAGTATTATAATCTACCATACACTTTAGCATCAGTTGTTCTTCCATTTGAGAAAATGCTGATTTAAAGCATAGCTTAATACAAATTATTCAGTGAAGCGTAATAGTAAAGAAAAAAAAGAGAAACTTCCTTCCTTGAAATTATCACATTCATTTGGTCAAAGACAGATACAGTTTCATTAAAAAAAAAAAAAACAAAAAAAACAAAAAACCAACAAAACTTTCAGCTAGGATAGTCTTTAAAAATATATATAAAAAAACTTCTTACCACCAAAATCACACTAATAATAGTTGAAGAATGTATTTGTAAAGACATACATGACATATAATATGGGGTCGAATTTTGGGCTTTCCTTACACATTTGTAATTGGACTTTTAGTAAAGACAATCAAGCCGCACTAGAAGAACAAAAGATAATTAAAGCACAATTTATTCCATACTCCAATTTCTGTCGGGCTACAGGCGTAGCTGTGCAAAGTTCAGCTGCGGCACAGGGCTGCGTCCCGAGGCTGCAGCTCCGCCGACCGATGCGGAACGCGTACCGGGGGCAGCAGCCGGAGGCTCCCGCCGGATGGCCGGTCAGCTTCCTTCAGCCGTACGGAGCGGCACGTCTTCTTCCCCGTTGCACGTGCAACAGGGCGGGTTATGGGCCGCTCCCGACGCCCTCTGATCCGCACCGCTCCCTTTGTGCTTTAAGCGCGGAGAAGCCGAGTCTTTAGTTTTCCGTGTCCTATCGCACAGGGCACAGTGTCAACACTCGACATCATAGTAAATAGTAATGCAGTCAAGCCAACAACTAATTTCCTTGGTAACTCATCCCAAAAGGCAACTAAAAAGCCTATTTCGAAACATATGCCTTTGTGGATGTCAAATAGTGATAATTTCCAATTGACCCCTGCTGGATTCGAGGAAGTGGGTTGGAAGGGATTTCACCTAATCCTCGCGCAGGTTTCTGGAGCCATTCATTCCCTCACACTCAACCCAGGTGAGATTTCTTTTTTTCTGGAAACAGACATTTCAATTTCGTTCTTTCATCTCTAGTGGATAACGATGCCAAAAAGTAACATTAGGGATGCGTTAGTACTTCAGGTTTTCTGACACTTATTAAAAACTCCATATGACTACAGTGCTGCCTGTCGAGGTCGCTCAAGCAGAAACTCTGTGGCACGCAGCCATTGAAAACTGTGGATTAGGCACTAATGAACTCGTGTGATCAGCCCCGTTACCTTTGAAGCTGCAGATGCTCCAAAGTTCTCTACCAGTCCAGAAAGAAGGGGGTGACAAAGAGTGTCTATCTTTTCGCAAGTTTTTCCCCAGTAATGGACTGGAGGAGATACTGAATTTTGCAAGGAGACCGTGGGATCCCCGAAGACGGGCTCTGCCAGGGCAGAAAAGAGCAGCTATAAAAAGCTTCGATCTGCCAGGGACGAGCACAGGCAAAGCCAGAGCAGCCCTCTCCCCACGGCACAGAGCAGGGAATTAGTAGGAATTCATCGTCAAACTAAGAGTGGCTGCATATTTCTTCATCAACCTGAGTGAACTTTGCCAGGCTGTGATTTTTAAATAATAATGATGACATTGTCGCTGTGGCCACCTGAAGACAGAGCTCAGAAGCAGAACTGCTGCTTCTCCGTCACCGGAGCAGTTTGTACGCCAGCTTGGGAGTTTTGCAGAGGGCTGTGCTATTTGCTGGAAAGTTCTGCAAAGCATCCAGTATTGCATCTCTTTTTGCAGGGTGAAATCCTGGGTCTGGGAGCTGGTGGGGAATGGAGACCAGGACTTGCTGAACTAGGAGAGAACTCTGACGTCAGCCTTACGTTCACCCCCGAGTGCGTGGCTCCACAGGCTGTCACTGCTCACCCTAAGAAAGTCTGCTGCTTTTTGCCAGACCACTTTTGTGCTGTGATGGATCACACTAAATCTTTGGTAGGAATCACTGAATCTCGTGATTATCTTCATGACATGCTACAGGAGATGAAGCTCTTGATGGATGATGGAGCTCTTTTACTCTCTGACCTTGAGGTTTCAGTCCTCGTTCTTCGCTGCACAGGATGGTCACCTCCCCCGCCCCAAGCAGCTCCTGCGAGCGCTCGCTGTTCCTCCCCAGGGTCCCAGGACTGGAACGAAAGCAAGTGCTCCCAATCCTAATCCTTGAGCCCAATAATTAAGAGATTCCTTGTTGAACAGAAAACAGAAGTCATCCAAGGACCTAAATGAACCGCAGTCCCTGCCCTGCTCCCAGCTTGACCCATTGGGCAAGAGAGTCATTCCTTTCTCCTCTTTTCCAGCTCTCCTCCATCGTGCCCTCACTTGACTCATGCTCACTTGGATGAATGTTAAATAAGCAAAACCCAAAAATGTCTGAAAAATTTAAGCAACTCTGTATTGGTAGCAAATAAGAAAAGAAGAGTCTTTGGGCAAATTAGAACCGTTGGTTCCTACTATTGCTTTATTAAGAAGAGTATTTAGTGTATACTGGGAGAATTCCATCTTATCCATATGTATATCTCTGTCGCTTTCTGTTTTCTTGATAAAAATGCCAACCTGATTCAAGCGTTCTGCCTTGAGCAAACTGCGCAAAAATATTAACATTTCATTAACAGAACATACCCTAATATGTAAATGATGATACATGACAAGCTCCTCTTTATAGCAGTAATTGCCTAACGCAAGAGGGTCACGAAAGCTGAAATTTCGGTGAGCAGCAGACTTGGGACACGTGATTGTACTTTTACTAACAACTTGAAAAGCAAAGAAAATACAGTGACTTGTGGTCTGAGTTGGCTAGAAATTACTACGTGTTTCTGAGGTTAATGAGAGAGGAATTAAGCACGTTCACACGTGTGGTATCTCTGAGCTGTTTCTGTAAGAGCTGTTAATGTAGGACAGAAGTAATAAACCAATAAATTAAAGGTTCTTAATTATCATTAGAAAATATTGCTATCTTTAAATGCAGATGCAAACTGGGGGAAAAAAGTAAAGAACTTTCTGTTTTTAAATTAGCATGAATTAAGAAAAAACACAACTCAGATTTTCTCTCTGTCTTGTTTTAACTGGGGAAATGCTGAATATGCAGTGATTTATTTTTTTTTTTTACATAAATAATAATAGGAAATGGTAGATAGTGGCATCTCAGCACAATTCTAATTTAATGAGAAACAATAAAATAGTTTTCCAAAGGGGCCTATTTAGGTCCAAGAAAGGTGGATATTAAACTTTCAAGATTTATTTTACTTTCGTTAAGGTATGCTGATGTGCATTTTCTATGGCTATATTCTATCTGCTGATTAGATCTTTTATAATTTCCTTAGTTGGAAGAGAGCTGATATTCTTCAGACTGGATAATTTGAAAAGGCATCAAGCAGGTCACTTTTTTTTAGTTGTGGTTACGCTGATCCACATTACAAAACGTTTCCTTTGGCTTTGTGCAAGATGATGTCATGAAAGGGAAGCCAATTCTGGACCCACTGGCACAAGTCTAGACCTTGTGGAATTCAGAAAAGGAGGAGAATCATAACCCGAGGAAACCCAGGGAAATGTCATCGAAGCTTCTTCCCACCGCTGCCAGAACTAAACACGGGGTGCAGCACCCCTCGCAGAGGGTCAGAGGAAAAGGGAAACGGCGTCACTGTGAGCGTCTGCAGGGCACGTCAGAGACATCGCTCGCCTTCTGCGAAGGAGCCTTGCGTCAGCTCGCCAAGGCACAATTTGTCTTATCCTCCAGTAAACTGATAACATGGATTTGATTTTCCCAGTCCACCCCCAAGGAGACTTTCCTACGGAAGCAGCGCCTGCTCTGCTGCGCAGGAGCAAGAGTTCGGCTTCTCTTCTCCTCGTGGGGTCTCCTGGTGGGTTTTATACATGTGTGTATATATATTTAGCCGTCTAACTGAATCACTTAAATCCTGGAGCTTAAATGCAAAGTGAGAGATGTCTGCCCGGAAAGCCGCCTGGCCCGTGGAAGTGCTACGGTGACGCTTCTGCACTGCGGCTCTTCGGAGGCACCACAGTGAGACTTCAAGGGGGAAATCCTTTTCAGGGATAAGGTTTCCTTTTTGGTTTTCTTCTTTGCAATTAGAAATTATGTTTCTGTTATCAGCAGATATTAATCCACTAAGAAATTATTCAGTCATATACCTAGGTTGGGTGTTTTTTTGTGCAAACCAATTTTATGGAGACGTTGGGCTACTTTTAGGTTAATAGATAAAATCACTTTTTCAGGAACAGCAAGATTGATGATTTTTGATCATTCCTTGCTGACTTTGTTTTCAGTGATTCTGTTTGACATCGATCTCTTGAGACACCTTTTTGGGTAAATTTCAGTAGACATCATTATGATCAAAAAATAACATGTATTTGTATTTAAAGCACATAATTAACTATTGGAATTCATATTTAAAACATTGTTTGCTAGTTTCCTCCTTCTGTAACGTCTCTTTACTTCACATCATCTTTTTTTGTTCCAAAGGTCTATGTTAAAAAACGCTCTTTCTTCCAAAGGACACTTGCTGTATAATCCTTTGTTAGGATAACAGGACCATCTGGTCCCATCCATCTCTCTACAATTTGATGCTGGGTTAATTGCACCCTGTCAGCATGTATGATTGACACTATGTTTTCTCTCTTCACTAAGAGTAGTCTATTAACAATGCAGTTTGTCTGAATTCTAGGAGATCTTTTCACAGCTGCTTGTGTGGGACCATATACTCTTCCTAAGTTTTGCTATCAGCCATTACAATAAAGATACATAAAAAGTAAATTAATAATAGATATTCTCAAATTTGTTGGATAGGTGTAACCCAATGCATTCTTCTCTAAAATGGAATAAGCTGGTTTTGAATCAGTAAATTAGAGGGTCCGTTATTTCCTCAGCAGAACAAGAATGGGCATCTCTTCCTCCTGTTGTTAGTGTACCGTCCCGGCAGCATGCCGTGAATTGATGGGCACCATTCCTCTGACTTCAGCTGAGTTACCTTAATTTATCCTAGCTTTAATTTGACCTTTTGTTGTAAAACGCTTAATACATGATACTTCTAGTTTCTCTGTAAATATAACCAACTGCATAACAGTCTGGGCAACCGCTTAGTATACCACATGTGATCTTGCTGTTCCCATTTTAGCAAATACCAGGACAGCTAGGTACACCCTGATCAGATGTTCACTCAATTTAACATTTGGATCTGTGTGTGTTTTGCTTTGTTTAATAGAAAAGAATCTGCATTGTTTCCGTGCAGCTTCATGTGAGGTCCAACAATAAGGCCCATGGTCCATCGCAGGAGCTTTTTGTTTTGCAGTCAGCGTTCTCCTGCTCTCGTGGTACCTGATTTACAGCACGTCCACTGATGGACAACCAAGATTCACTGTTTGCCATTAAAAGAAATGGTCCAACCAATTCATAATTTTAAGGAAAGCCAGTTTAACAGCTCTATTAGTTTTACAATTCAGACTTCTGCAAGCTTCAATTTGTTACATTTAAGTCACTTGATTGAGAGAACTTCAGCTTCCCTAGTCCTGGTCTTTCATTGCTTTGCCCTTTCTGCTGCCAATACACCCATGCCGTGGGAGTTCAACATTACAAGATAATATTTTTTGTTATCCACTTACTACTTGTTTTACATCTGTTGACATAAAGCTAAGGAAACTTGTGCGTCATTTTCCAACACATAGTTTCTATTCAGAAACTACACTTGTAGTAGGACTTGAATGATTAAAACTTCTGCAGGGATGCCACAAATACAGTATATACAGGTAAAACAATATGCAACAGCGAGTAAGGTGTCAGAAAATTTAAGAGGGGTCAGTTTTCTCCTTAGTTGGGAATTTTACACTGGAACACTTTCTGACTGGTGATGCCACTTTCTCCAGACCTTCATTTTACTAAGAACATAATACTTTCAAGGCTTGTTGAGCCAGGTTGGGTTTTGGTTTTTTTCATGTCCAGTTTCATCTGGCCAAAGTAAGATAGAGGCTAACTTCAGAACATCAGAAAGCTTATTAACAGCAGACATACATACCCCTCCTCACATCTGGGATGCATCCTGTGATCACCCACCCACCCGATGTGCTGGGGTGGGTGGGTGTCTCTGGCCATGGAGCTGGGGGGATGGTCTGTAGCCCCGTGGTTATACATCCAGCTGGAATGAGGGACACACAGGTTAAGCTCTTCCATTTGCACAAAATGATTCCAAAAGAAGTGAATGAGTTCTGATGTGGTTCAGCCCCAGCCCCAGCTGAGCACCACACCGCTGCTCGCTCACCCTTCCGTAGCAGGATGGGGAGGAGAGTGGGAAAACAGTGGCAAAGCCTCGTGGGTTGGGATACGGACGGGTTACTGGGCCGGCAAGGGAGGACAGCCCGGATAGCAGATAGTCACAACGGCTGATAGCAGATACTCAGTCGCAGTGGGGGATAACAGAAAGCCATTTACCCATCCAACCACCGACCAGAGCTCAGTCCCACAGCCACGCCAGAGCCCCCCCTCCCCGACCAGCCCCCGTTTATGGTGAGCATGACGTCACAGGGTATGCAATAGCCCCGGCCAGCCTGGCTCACCTGGCCTGGCTCCTGGTGACATTAAGTCTATCCCAGCCAGAACCAGGACAAGCTCATACATGACATCTTTGTAAAACCACAATGTTGAACCATGGTATCCCGCACCCCAGCAGGTGCCAAAACACTTAGCTAACATCTGATGTGGGGAACGTGCTTTTTAAACAGAAGATTGGCAGGAGAAAAAAAACTTGAGTTTTATTCTGATTCAGAACAGAACATTTTCTTACCAACTCTACTATTGATAGTTCCTAATTTTTTAATTTTTTTTTTCTGTAAATCTTTTGTTCCATAACTTCGGCAAACTATTTACAGATCTCCAAAGCCCAGTTTTCTGGTACACACAGTTGAAAAATACGTCCTTATCTTCAATGAATATTGGGCCTTTACATAACATATGTGCATATCCCTTGCTCTAAATTTGTCTCATATACTTACACTAGGAAAATTTTAATCTGTGAGTCATTTCATAAAAATTCTTTCTAGTATTATTGGTGACTTTATTTATATTGTGAGAGAACAAGGGATAGGTCAATGTCACTTTGTACTAGATGTGATAGCTTTTTTTCTTTCTTTTTTGTTTTTTTTTTTTTTTTAAAGAATCCCCTTCTCCCAAGATCGTGCAGTCAGGAGCTCTAGTTTTGATTGTCACATCCTAACTGACAAGCCAAGTGCTGTTCCCAATTGTACTGTAACTGAGGCTGGAACGGGGCTCTTTGTTTTCCCCTTAGATGTTGGATAACTGGCACATCTCCATGTGTGAGGAGATGTGAAGACTCTGCGATATTATCAAACATCATTTCTAAAGGAAATGACAATTCTTTTTGTTACTTTCATTGGTACTTTTACATGGCAGTTGCTATCATTTAATGTAATTATATCTTTCACTGGTTTTTATTCTTCTATTGTACATATATTCACGCTTCCTCTGATGATAGTTTTCATTGCAGCTTCTGGTTTTCTTATAGAGAAATTAACTGATTACCTTGCTGCACCTCAAGAGATATGACCCCCTAATATCCTTGATGGATGTTTTTCCATCTCAGGCTTCTCACTGATGAAGCAGTAAGATGCCCTAAACATTTCTATTCATACTGACTCTGTCCCCTACCATATTTTGCAATTGTCATGAGAATAGTAGTTCATTGAATTAATCTTGTTCCTAGTCATCAAATTATTATAACTTAGTTTCAGCAAATACAGTAGCTACTCAAAAAACACATTACTTTGTAGAGCTGGTTGAAATATTGTGCACATACAGCAAATGCGACAAAATTTGCCACTTCACTGGGTTTGCAAAAAGGGAGAAAAGGAGAAAGAAATCCCCCCCCTTTTTTTCTTGCTGTAATATCACTAATTACCTCATTAGCAAAAGGCCATTCCATCAACAAAAATGTGCTTTTTGTACATTTTATGTAAGTGACCTTGAAAGTTATATATGAAACAGAGGGTTTGTTGCAATTTTTTGGACCAAAAAAAGCAAATACCTGACAATGCAAAAGAGAGTGGAGAAGAAATAATTCTAGCTTCAGATTGGAGACGCTGTGCTCGGGGCAGCACCAACACTGGCAAGTCTGTTCAGGCTCCTGTAACTCTGCTCCCTACTCCCACTTTCTGCCTTCCATGGTACGTTACATTAGGAGATCTCAGGGGCACAAAATTGTCTTTTATTATCTTTTGTATCTTGATTTGTAAAATTTAATTGAAGTGTCTGGTGGAGGCTACAAAGGTGTAATAATGTGTGAAGTAGCACAATATTGTGTCAGCAAATTAAAGTACGTTGATTCATACTAGTTGAAGAACTGCCCATCACCATGACTCTCTCTCTATAGAAAATGTTCCCTTTCCTGATTTCTGCAACATGATTATGGAATACGATGTCGGCAGCGGTGGCAGCCTACTGAGTGCAACGTGTCTCATTGCAATGGGACATCCACAAAGTTTTCCCAATTCAACAGACGTTTCCAGGTCCTCTGCCTCACGTTTTGATGCAAGGTCATTTGCACTCATGCGCACCGCTACACAGTTGTGAGAAACGTAGCCATAAAAGTTGTGATCATAATGTAATTCTTACCTACTTGGCAGAAAATAATACTTCATTTTATTATGCCACATATTGTAATACTAGATCCTGTGAAACGAAGCAGATGAGTTAAAGACAAAGATTGCGACTGTGCGTGTTTGTGCAGCACAACTGACAATATAGTTATCTGCCACTGTGGATGCATCACGAATACCTGCTAGATTACAAAATTAATAATCTGCTAACTTAGTTCTCTTCATTTTGTGCCTCGGCAGCTTGAACAGGTTCTGTTCTTGAAGTCATAAGCCACATACTGACAAATCCTAGTGATATACCTATATTACATTGTCAGAAGCTGATATATTTGATCCTGTCTATGGCAAACAGCCACATATAGCGCTAGGCTACTCCGTTGTATTCTTCCCGTTCCCTCGGACAGAAAACACTCTTTCTAGGAGTTACAATTGGGATTATTTTTATTCAGATGAGACAAGTAAAGAAAATCCCTACATTTTTATGAACTGATATAGGCTTATTTGCTAAGAATCTGAAATAAAAGCTCAGTTCCCCAACCAGGGGAGAAAATATGAAATACTCTTGGATAATTTACTATTAAGCCTAAAGTTACCCATCAAAATTTGGAGGGGAGGTCTACTTAATTGTGCTATGGGCAAAATCATGACTGCATTGAAATCAATGGTAAAAGATGCTTTTGATGAAATCAAAGCCAGAATTCCACTGTTGCTTCTGATACTGATGAAAACGGCGCTTCAGAATCAAGCCCCAAGACAAAATAAATGGCCTCTTCATCTGGTTTTCAGGACAACTGATCACCAGGACATTGAAGCTTCACAGAGAAAGGTATTTGTAGCCACATTCAAATTTGTACTCTCAGGAAAGCTAACAACAATTAGCTAAAATTGCAAATTTAAATCTATTTTGTAAAGCAATTTACCTTTCTGAAGTTTCCAACGCAGATAAAATCCAGGTGGTATTTTGTTTTCTTATAATTTCATACCAAACTCATGGGATAAAACTTTGCTCTTGCACAGTCTAGACTTTCAGCTTAGAGCAAGGCTTGCGCTCCCGACTGCTCGCTGGCTCCCGGGCTGGCTTTCCCCAGGAGCTAAACTGGTGGGGAGGAAGCATCTGAGGAAGGACTGACCAGCTAATGCTCAGGTTTGGTCTCTGCAGACCTGGGGCTTGCGAGTCTGAATTAAATCGGAGCTAACGAAACCGGAGGAGAGGTAGCCAGTTACTAGCGCGGAAATTCAGACTTGTTCTGTCAGCGCTGATGAAGATACCCCGAGCACGCAGCAGCGGAAAGCCCAGCATTCAGTTTGTTGTCACTCCTGCGTATGAAGGTTTAAAAAGCAACCGAGTAGCAGGGATTCTTACCGGCTCGTCTGCCCTCCCTACACAAGTGCGAGGTGCCCCTGCCTGTGCTCCCTTTCCTACACAAAGCCAAAATGTCCTTTTATTCATGGAAATCAAATGAAGCGATATCGCGGGAAGAAGAGAGCGTAGGCAGTAAAACATAGCTTATGGGAGCACTAAAAATTTCTGTGGAAGAGTGTTTAGCAATAGATGCAGCTTATAATGAACGTGCCTTTTTGCTGTTGTTGTTTGTTCCCAAGCCCAGAGACTGTGAGGTTTCACTTTTCGAGACACAGGCATTTTTACAGTGCACTTTCATACTGTCAGAGTTGCTGGGGAAGAAATTCAGTCAGCCATTAAAAGGTGGGAAAGCATCCTGCTGTTATGTATATGAGAGCAGGGCTTTGTCTTGTCACATGTCAGATACGCAGCAGTAGAGGGAGAGAAAATCGTATTGGTATATGATGGAGTTTGCAAGATGTCCTCCAAACCTTAATTATTGGAATGTGTCCTGGGATAAGTGATGCTGTCATTGAACCCTGATTAGTTCAGAGGCAGGGTGGATGCAGGAGGGAGGAAACATAATGTCAGACTGGTTAATTAGCAAGCAAGTAAGAGCAACCCAAATTGTACAATCTGATGAGCAATTTGTCACCCACTCATTTTAAATGAGAAATGTGGTATCACTTTGCATTTGCTTTATATTTTCCATTTTTGGATCTCTTTATATGTGAACTAACTTTGTGACTCCTCTGTGGGGTAAGCAAGTATTAGTGTGCTTACTACTAGGTGAGATAAACTCAGGGCTGAGAAGAGTAAGTGACTTGTCCAGAGGTTGCACGTCAAGATCACTGGCGAAAAACCTACGAGCCTGACCTGGCCGCCAGGTACTCTAACTGGGTCCAGAAATAAGGAAATAGCGTGCAGAAAAATTAGAGAGATGGAGAAGAATGCAAAATTCAAGGTCAGAATATTTTGTCTGATTATACTGTCCTCAGCATGTTCAAGGTTTCAGTTCATTTAGCATTCCTAGTGGGCATACAAATTTTTAGGACATTTTTTCAGCTTGGGGTAAATATATTTTGTGTTACTTTGGTGATACAAAGGCTACTGAAAGCTGATGTAAACTGGCAAGTGGGAGTTTCTGTCTAGGCACAGATATTCTTCAGTGCCACCGTGCTGCCAAAGGGCTTCTCTACCACTGCTCCTCTCGGCACCGGGAGCCTGCGCGGGGGAAGCCAGCGCTGATGTGCTCATGTGCTGATGCGCTGATGATGCGCTGCGCAGGCTGCGGGGCCACGAAGAGCCGCGCAGAACCGAGAGGCGTGGTGCTGCCGCAGGGACAAGGCTTGGTCCCAGCCAGAGAAATGCCAGGCGTTCTTCCCTCCACCTTTAAATTCCTGGGCTGCCTCCCAGGCATTGCGTAGGACCATTTGTGATCGTTGAACTTCTAATATACTTGTGAGCCATTCTTCCTGACATTAATTATTTGAACAATTCTTGATACTAGTTATTTGAACATTTCACGAAAGCAAACCTAGCTCTCAGCAGACTGCTATTTCTTTGTAAACGCTCAGTAAACATTACCCTTTAAAACGGAGAAGGGTAATCATCCAAACATGTAACTTGGAAGGTGCTCAGCCAAAAAAAGCAGCAAAATCATTTCCTATTGTTCTTTCACACCGGGAAGATTTTTTTTAGCCTTTGAAAAGTAGAGAGTACTGCAGCATTTCCTGGATCACTTTTGAAGACTTGCAGCTTCTGAAGGAGTCCTTGAGTGATCTTACGAATGAGCGGTGCTTTAAAGCATCATATCAAGATTTTATAATAGTGTCTTCAAGATGTCTATTACATTTAAAGTCTGAAGAAGGGCTTGTCTTTCTGAAAGTTTGCCTGTCTTTTCCCAGTCTAATCAGTTGATCTAATAAAAGGTACTGCCTCCGCCTACAACCTGCATATTTCTCATATCTCTGGAGCATCACAACCACCGTGTTGTTAGTATTAGCACCGTAATAGGTGCATATGGGCACGAATACCTATTTCCAGAAAGTGATAAAAAATGACCAGTTCAAGGATTTCTCTCTTTAAAGAAGAGGAGGGGAAAAAAAAGGCTTTTAATTCTAAAAGAATATATGTCCTAAGGGTAAAGATTTCCTGTAATAAGTCCCCTGCTGTTATTGTAGGATCCAGGAGTTGTGAACTGCCCTGAACTCTCCTGCTTTGTCCTTGCAGTACCCAGCAGTTTGCTGCTCCGTGTCGTTTACTGATGCTCGTTATTCATAAGCATTTCGCAGCCCAGCGTTTATAGCAGGCGTGGAGCAGATGCTTTTGGGTCTTCTGGATTAAAGATCTGTCATGGGTGCCTGTGGGTCTTGGTCCTTCTGCAGTCCCTTCCTTTCCGTATCAGTGTAGCTCAGGATGTGACAGTGGCATCTGGCAGGGAGGGAAATTTAGGAAGACCCTCGTTGTATAGAGACTTACACATTCAGACCCCCTGTGTGAACTCAGCTGAACCCAAAAAACAACACTGAGTGTTGGAGGGATCTTGGCAAATAGGTTTCTGGGACATTCCCTGCCGTGTTCCAGTGGGGCAACAGCTCCCCACTGCTGCCTGTTCTCCAGCTGAGCAATGAAATGCTCACAGAGCCTCTTGTGAGCGATTGCTGACAGTCATAGGGTAAAGTTTGGTTCGCTTTCAAGAATTTTAACCTGGTGCCGCACACAAAATGATTACGTCTAATATGACACTAGGCCAAGCTCTGCACACACGTGGAATGTAAAGCTGCAGAAGTAATCTGGAGTACAAGAGATGGTTAATTCAAAAATTATATGTATATAACAAGATGAGTTTCTCTAAATTATCCCAAGTTGCTTTGTTTTATCCTAAATCCTTCAACACACTTTGCCTCCAATGCCAGATTAACTTGATACCAGAACAAATAACATTTATTTTGTAAAATTTTGGGTTAGATTTCAGGTACTGAAAGCAACCTGTTACAGGTAAAATCATGTGAACTCCACCATCGCCTAGATAACTCACAACTATTAGGATGTCAACTAGTGAAAGTGAGTTTTGAGGGGGTTTAATGTTGTTTTCCGTTCTAAACTTACCCCTGGCTGGCTATGTACATCTCTAGGATGCCTGTCCCCAGCCAGCCCCCCAGAGCTGTCCCGCGCTCGGTGTGTGGTGTTAATGGGGGTGGTGGAAGTCTGGCAGGTGGTTAAACACGTCCCACCTCAGGCACGGTCCTGCCGCGACTCCGCTGCGCTGCGTGCGGACAATTTAGCATGCCACCGGTTGGCTTTGGTTTTGAAGAGATAAAGCTTGGCATGGTCAGATTTAACCTGATGCAATGCTGCACGACTGCTCCTGATTGTTTTAAGTTATTTCAAGTCAGTTACTTATTATCATTTTGGCTAACAAATATTGACACATCAGTATTCCACCCATGGCTGAACTGACACGAGCATATAAATACGATGCTAAGCAAGCTGGCAAGTACCTTTTGTTCACAGCTACTCAAATTAAAGACAGGTACTTTGGTGTGTCTTCAACCAGAAACAAACTGTGAAAATTCATTTCCCAGTGCTATTCGGGTATTTTTGTAACTCACTATGATCACACTGCATATGCAGATACGAGTTAAAAATAAGCTTTTCAACTCTTGCTTGTTTACACAATATTAGAAGCTCTTTATAAAAGTGGATGTTAATTAATGCTGTATTTTAATGGCATTCCTATGAATTTGTAAGTACATTCTGGAGAGACTTTCAAATATAATTTAATTTCAAAACAATTGGGATTATCATTATCAAAATAATTCAAATATTATGTTTTGATTTCCACTACCTTTATTACAAGGTTATGCTTAGATGTCTCACACATACAGAAAAGAACAAAAATGTAAAGAATTTTTTCTTAATTCTTTTCAAAAGTAGTTTTTAAATAGACTTTCCTTCTTCATTTCAGTCTACTCATTCTCAAAGAGAGCTAGGTACGCATTAAGTTTTCAAAGAGGTGAGCCATACGTTTGTGCTCAGGAAAGATGCAGTTATATATTTAATTACCTATTTAGGATACCTTGCAAGCACCCAGCTATCAGTCAGCTAGACCCATGCAGTCACAGGGATTGTACAAACATCTGAAGCACAGCGGCACTTGCAAAGATGTTGTCCACAGAGATGGGCTTTTTGATAACTGTACCTAAAATATTTAGAAGGAGACTTAAATGTTTTCAGCGGAATTCTTTGAAGTTGCGGGAATTATTTGTTATGCAAACTATGGTGTGAACTTTCCTGATTTAGCATGTTATTCTGAAGGACTGAGCGGAGAGCTCTCCAGTGTGAAGTGTTAAATTATGATCTGCAGAGCAACGGGACCATACGCTGCTCGGAACAGTGAACGTGTAGGGCTGCACCATATGCCGTGTCTCAGGGAAGGGTGGGAGCGCGGCTTTGTGCTCTCGTAAACCCAGCTTTAGGACAATCGCCGAACTCCCCCAAATGCCGAATGCCTTTGGCCGATGCCTTCGTGCTCTCGGTTCCACTGCCAGCCAAGAGCGGGTGGAACGGCGTCATTTGCTCAGGCTTGTGGAGAAAGTCCTGCAGGTGCTCGGGGGAGTGAGTCCGTTCAATCGTTCCTTGGTGATAACAGAAACAACTTGGTTAGAATAAATAATGACCTTAAACTCACCTGAGTTTGTCCTTTGTGTTAACTACATTTTTTTATTTTTCTATACTCACGATTTCTGGATTGGGCTGAAGCCAAAAAAGCCAAAATATTTTGAGTTTATCTGTATTCGTGGTCATCTTCTTGCCAGAGCACATTAGAAGGGTTAGCAATAATGTCTTTTCTCACAAGATTTTTGTCTCTTACACAAAGAAAATGTTCTGATAAGCAGCCATGCCCTTGGGACCGCATCTGAACAGGCTGCGCAACCAGACGTAAGCTGTGATCTAAACAATCGCCTAATGCAAAGTTTAGATCTCGAGCTGAGCTTACAGTTTCCATCTCTAGTTGCAACAACAGACTGGAACCAAAATCCTTCACCCAAATGTCTTTGAACTTCTGGAAGGTTAGAGGCAGATGAGATTACAGGCTTCTGGGCTCGCACCCACCCCTCGTTTTGTTGTATTAGTTTTAGGGGCCGTTTCCGATGTCTTTGGTCAATACCAAAGAGACAGTCCCGCTGTGTAACAACTTCTGATAATTCCCCCTGGGTTTAAAGGACATGTGCCCGATGTTTGTTGGGCTTAGGGAAAAGCAATATCTAAACTGTGCATCAGGGGCAGGGAATAGCAAATAGTTCTGCTTCCACATCTATCTGAAACACAAGGAGAGTATCTTGTCCAGACGAGTCAATCATGAAACTGTCTTCTTAAAGAAAGCATAGGAAATGCTTCCTTTATCATTTGTCTGCTAATTAGAAAAGGAGGTATGGCTTTCAAGTCTCCCTTCGACTCCTTAAGTGGAACAAAAGTCTCATAACAGAACTTTTCATCCAGCCCACGGAGCTGTCAAAGCACAAGGAGGGGAAGGGGACGTGTCAGCTGAAGTAAATGCACAGGGCGAAGCAGCATAGTCGAAAGTTATTATGAAATGGTATGCTCCGTGCAAAAATGATTGCAAATGCAGAGACAATAAAACTTGAAACATGTTAAAATCCAGCACAGTTACACATCTGAGTTTCCATTTATTATGGTTCACTATTTTAAAATGGATCCTGAGTCATAAACATGGCTGCCAGGAGCTCCACCTGGGTCCCATGAAAAAGATAATAAATACCCCTCCCCTGACTTTCTTCTGTCATATT
This sequence comes from Aramus guarauna, assembly GCA_013400195.1. Taxonomy (NCBI): domain Eukaryota; kingdom Metazoa; phylum Chordata; class Aves; order Gruiformes; family Aramidae; genus Aramus; species Aramus guarauna. The sequence continues at coordinate 597,412 of VXBL01001169.1, read as the reverse complement.
ACAGATATTGCAGTGATTGCTTTGGGGCTTTCAACCAGGGCCATAGGAACCGTGTCCCCTGTGCTTTCCTCTCTCCATAAGTCGTGGTTATAAAACATTTTCATCTGCGCTCTGTATCAGAAAGCATCTGCATTTTATTATATTTCATCTTTGTGCCAAGAAAGGAATATGTTTTGGAACTTCCGAGCACCATCATATAATTTTCATTAATAAAAGGAGGAGGGAAGTACCATCACGCAGCACTTGAAATGACCTTAAAAGGGGACCCGTGCGAAACTGCGCAGAAACAAAAGACCTGGACGAGCAGGGCCCGGGGTGTCCGTGGTGGAAGTTCCTTGACGTTACCCCAATAACGAACAATCGGTGCAACGCTTTGGTGTTAAAAAATGAAGGGGAAGGGAAAAAAAAAAAAAAGAAAAGAAAAACAACACTGATTACTCATGGAACGTAAAATACTGATGTCCTGCAGTAGCCGTATATCAGATCGGATCAGCTTAAATATGTTCAGCAGTGTAACTACAACGAGCCGTGGTGCTCTGGTTTTTAAAATCTCGCAGGAGAAAGCAAAGCCTTTACAGCATTTCTTATTATCATTTATTTCTAGAATAATCTGTGCCAGAACTGTCCACTGTCAGCAAAGAGAGGGCTGAAACAGCCTTTTTCTTACTATTTTTTTGTGGCAGAAGAGGCCGTAAGGGTGCAGGCACAAAGCACAGGGACTCCCTGCCCTTCCACGGGTGTTGGCAAGGCATTAGCAGCCCCTTGCTCTCTCCTCATCTCATCCATCCGTCCGTCCGTCTGTGTTTTCAGTGGTATAAAGCCTACCGACATGTGCTGGCAAGTACCCGGGGGCCTCCAGAGGTTCTCCGGAGTTCCGGAGCTCGATGTCAATGGCGAGGTTGTTTGCGATGCGTTGTTTGTGAGCTCAGCCCGACTAGTCCCTCCCTGTCCCTGTTTTTCGGTGACGTTTATTTTCTCTGTGAATTTAGGAGCTCGTTTAATCTACCTCAGTTTCCCGATGTGTAAAGTGAAAAAATGTTATTGGTCTTCACGAGACCGTAATGAGGGCAAAAAGGTCAATAAGAGCTCTAAGCTGAGAAGTGCTTTGCAAGTGCAAATTATTTTTCTGGTGTGGACTTTTCTGCAAAGTTACGTAGCTAATATTTTAGCTTTTTTTTCCCCCCGGTTTTAAATTGTTATCTTGAAAATGCACAATAGCAAATTTTTACAAACTTTAGCCAATCAGGATCAGCCCTCCTAGATAATGTAAATACAATTAGTTGATTTAAAGCACATTTCATGTTATGCTTATCTGCTAAGTGTTTCGGTTATGGCGTTCATACAGAATGAGTCACTCATACATATTCCTCAAGGAAGAGCCAAAAGATGGAAGGAAAATACAGCCTGAGGAAAAAGTCTATAAAGATTTCTCGCTTTTCTAATCCCTTCTCTCTAATGTTTCTTTGTAAATTTGTCAGATGGGAATGAAATTGCCTCATAACTCTCCAGACGTGAAGAGCATCACTGCACAAAATTACGTACTTGTCAAAGCAAGGGGGAATTTATGTTGGTGTTCCTGAGATGTGATTTTATTCAGTCTATTTCCTTTGTGCACATCATAGCAACTAGAAAGACAAAAACAACTAGTTTATGTATATCTTCTCTTTTTTTTTCCCCCCTTTTTTTCACCTCTGGTGAATTTTTTAGCTTCTATTTTTCCCTTTTGTTTTCTTATCTTCCCCCTCCCTCCTTTTATCTACTGCTTATTGCTAGTGACAGTAAACTTCCATCCAACAAGGCTGTGATGAGAGCAGCTATGATTCTACCAGCGCCAGGCAGTTCAGACAAGCGCTCCGGTGATTTCCCTGCGGAGCCCAGAGAAAGGTGGGGCTCCTGTCCTGCTGAGGAAAGATGTTGGGTTAGAAACCTGCAACATTTCTTACAGGCAATCAGATTATTGTTTGAATTAATACTTGCATTATATTTTTTGTATTTTAATTTAAACTTTGTGCATTTTCACTCTAAAGCTTCTGCAGTTAACCATTATGGTTAAACTTAGTGAAAACTTCTGCCAGTAAAACCAAACTGCAGGCCCTTTGTGCTGGTTTGAGTCATACAGTTCTCGGTCTTTGTGCAGTATTTCTTCCTTTGGTTTAAAGCTCTCTTATTAAATGAGGTCCAAAGCATTAGGTACATAAACTCCTCTGAATTTCGGCCACTCCTGGCCATGACCTTCTCAAGACATTTAAAAATTTTCAGCTTTTTAATCCTCCTATTTGTGCTTCTCCAAAACACCTAAGATGCTTTTAAAACCACTCTTAATGAAAAAGAGAAAGGAAAAAAAAAAAAAAGCCAACAAAACCTAGACCTTCCAAGCATTATTCATAATGGATCCATAACCTCTTCTAAGCAACCGGGATGACTCATCTCACCTAACGGGGCCTTTTCGGTACCACCTCAAGGCATTGGAGGAAAGAGATCCAGATCGACCCCTACCTCATCTTACCTGCCCCGAGTACAGCCTGGGCCCCCCGCCTTGCACCCACCTATTTCCATCAGTCGAGGAGGGTCCAGGTGACTTAGTCCAGACATCTTTCAGGTGAGATGAACCTGGGCGCAGGTTTATTTTACTCCGTGTCACTGCCCTGGGCTTGTGTCAGCTCAGGTGCCCCTCGAGTCGTATTTAGCAATGGTCAGGCTCTGGTTTCATCTTACCTAAACAGCAAATACAGTTCGGCTCTTACAGTCTGGCCATATATGAAGCTTTGTATAACTGAAGATGGGCATAAGTTGTAAAAATCAAATGTCTCCTCTTCTTCTTTCTTTTGTCTTCCCCCCCTGTGGAAATTGGTGTTCACTTCCCTACATATTTTTAAAACTATCCGTATTCTGAGAGTGCAAAGAGGGTAAACTTCGGTCTGCACACACACTGAGACATGTCGTGTATTTACAAGTAAAAGAAATATTCTCAAAATGATGAATGTGGTGATACAAGAGTAGGTGATATGCTGAGGATTTTGCAAAGCAATGTTAGAAAAAATGATGTAACTGCATGCTAAGTTTTCTGGGAGACAGACTGTGAGGTTATTCGTTATCTAGCAAAACGGACTCCAAATGTCTGCTTCTACGTTCTGTTACAGTATTAAAAAAAATCATAGGTGCTAAAGCCCAAATAGGCTCTGTCCGTGCTAAGAAAGTATAGGTAAAAATATATTTGAACTGGTTCTCAAACTGGTTTTAAGCTGCAGAACCCCCCTGCTGGAGTCCCTCACCAATTCCTGTAGGAAAACCACCGAGGAGGCTATGGATACGGCAACGCCTGTGCAGATCCTCCTGATCAAACATCCTGCCTCTCTTTACACCACTGGGCTTTTCATACGGCCTTCCAAATATTGTCCTTACGCAGTCAAGCCCAATCTCTCCTCTCCAAGAGCAAACACATGTTGTCCCACACGGAGTGACAGAAGGAGAGGTGGTGTCCGCCCCTTCGTTACCACCACGAGAAGCACGGTCAGGCAGCACCGGCAGCGAAACAGCCGTGGGCTGCGAACAGCCGCTCAGGGAGTGTGTCCCAGGGCAGAGGTGCTTTATGCTACCTGTTGGACCAGGAGACGAGCACATTCCTTTTGCCTTCATCACGCTCGGGTCCTGTAAGTGTCTCTGTGTGAAACGGTCCTTGAAGTCAATGAGCCCTTAATGCTGTGGGTTAATGGTAGGTATCTATCAGCCTTTTATCTCAGCCAGGGTGTAAAACACTGGCTTAGAACAATGGAGAAGAGCTCCTGGAGTCATCCCGATCAGTTCTCAAAGCAGTTTTCCCTGCAGTATATGGGGTATAAAATTGCCCCGGTGCTGATGGAGCTGGGAGGCTGGTCATAGCAGCCTTGATCAGGGGCCTGGAGATCTCTGCAAAAAGCAGCAAAGTAAATGCCAGGCCACATATTGTAAAGTAACAAGAAGAATTTTTATTATTGCTTTTTTTCCCCTTTGTATTTTCCTTACCATTTTGATCAGCTGTACATTGTTTATAACCCCTAGTTTACTGGCCCCAAACATCATTACAACGTCTGCACTATGATATATGTTTAGTTGTTACCCTTTTAATGGATAAAAAAAGATTTAAGTACTTCATTCTGTTGCATTTTGACAGCTGTTAGCCATCATTTTTCCATTCACCTGCATTTAGCAATCCCATAAAGGGAGGCAATCTTAGAACTAACAAGAGCTGGGCACTGCAAGGTGATAATTCTGTATCACTTTGGCCTATAAATACCTGACAGGCTTTGCGCTGAGTCAGCAGTCTGTAACAAAGTGGCAGCCATGCCCTTTTATCTGTGTGAGTGTTTCACAGCAATTGGACTATCAGCCCCTGCAGTGAAAATCCATAGTATCGATCAGGCTATTTCTCCACTGTAATTCTTTTGTAGGAAATCCCTGATGACAAATTTTATCTGCACCACTTTTTGATCGCTGGTTTGATGTAAGCGATCTCCAAGGGCAGAGTTAAGCTCCTGGCCGTTCCACATTATCAAGCACTAGCTTTATTTACTGAAACTACAGTTGTGGTCACCAACAAAAATGAAAAAGAGAGAGAGAGAGAAAGGAGGAGGTGGAGGAGGCTGAAAATTAAGAGCGAAATAATATTTCAAAATGCAGGAGCGAGGGGAAAAAAACAGTTGCATCAGCTACTTGATTCTTAAGCATAAGTTAGAAAAGCATGTACCACATTTATAAACACATAAATAGTAGAAATACGTTTGATAAAAATGTCTACATGATATAGGGCTCTACCTGGGAAGCGGAGCAGGTTTGGACCTGATCTGCAAATTCTCGGGACTCTCGAGGGGTGCGGAGCTGGGGTCTGTTCAGAGGCGACCTCGGAACACCAGACGCTCCGGAAAAGCTCATACGTGCAAAGCTCTGGTTTAAGCGTATCTGTGGCAGAAACTTGTATTAGTGCTACTGCCCTGTGGATTAGTTCATGGCTATTTAGCCTACAAATTTAACTTGCAAATCCTACAGAAGGAAGTGCATGGATTTTCAGTCTACCTGAGCCGAGTAAGACCAAGAAGCATCAGCTATGACAGAACACAGAAATGCTGTTAATGTGAGTTCAAAATTGATTCCACTTTAGATTTAAATGTAGGTTATTGTCTCAGCAGAGTTGTTACGTATTATCCCTCGGACACCCTCAGTTTCTAATTTTTCCGTTCCTGATGAATGAACCCTTTACTCCTCTGCCCTCAGGGAAGTTTTCTCACCGACAGTCCTTGCCGAGGTAGATTGGTGTTACTTAGTATGACTTTGCGGAGATGTTTTCTTTTTACCCAAGTAATGCAGCATGAAACAGTGAAATGGTGCCTTATGTTTTTATTTAAAGCCCTGAGTCATTGACATATCCCAAACACAGCACGTACAGTACAGAATTACTTAGGAAAATAGTCTACCTCTGGTTTGTTTTTTCACCCAAAATATGTTAAGCACAAAAATAAAAATAGCTTGCATAAGAATGAGTTCTCCATCAAGAAAATATCTGTTTGTATAGCTGGACTCCGGCATACAACTATGTCACTCTGCTAAAATTCAGTTGCCTAGTAAACATACATCTTCAGATATATGTTTATTGAGCAACATATATTGGATTAGGCATGGAGCCAGTCCAATTTCATGACTACACCTTTGAAAAATTGTCTAATTAATACTGAGAGGAATAATTGTATGTGAAGGGAATAGTAAACATTACCCACTAGAAGGGATTTTCAGCAGATAATGTGAAATACTTGTCCATTCAGGACCCTATCCCAAAGCAATCGCTTTAATCATTTTCTTCAGCAGTAACTCAGATTAAATAAATTAATACCGATTAAGTATTGAGAGTAATTGGCATTATTTGGGAGAAACTATTTTGTCTTTACATATGATTGAGTACATTCAGAGTCTGAATAAGCTCAGCATCTGAGTAAGTTTGATTCATGCAAGTAGAATCATAAAATCCAGAGAGAAACAGTAAGATTTTCAGGGGGAGATGAAAGAATTTAAAAATCAATGAAATTCTTCATTTAAGCTTCACAGACTACATGTCTCTATCCAAGATTTTCGTCATAACATAGTGAACAAAATTCAAATCATGCAGTTTAGCCCAAAGTCTGTTATTCTTACTCAATTGTCATAAACCCCAAACACATTGCCCAATGCTTTTTCTCTAAATGATCATAGAGTAATCACTCATCCTTTTCTATACCCAGGAATGCAACTTTGCCCTGTGCTTGGAAGGTTAGCATATCTGTGACTGGACTGACCGATGTGAGAGCTAATTCATAATTACTGGTTTATGTTCCAGCCTTGTTTTATAATAAGGCATTTCAAGTGCGGTTGCCTCCAGTACCGTGGAGAGGAGAGGAGAGGAGAGGAGA
>VXBL01001169.1:518630-590956 GCA_013400195.1 Aramus guarauna | reverse complement strand
AGAGAAGAGAAGAGAAGAGAAGAGAAGAGAAGAGAAGAGAAGAGAAGAGAAGAGAAGAGAAGAGAAGAGAAGAGAAGGGGGGAGAAGAGAAAGCCTCTTGGGTTGTGTCTAACCCACGTTAGGGCCTCACAGCCTAATGCCAACTTTGAGGTACTGGTGACAGGTTTGAAAAAATATGTGGCGTGGATTGTTTATAAATTATTTGGATTTATTTATTTTGTGTTTTTTTTCTTTAAATTTATTCTGGATGAAAAGTACTAAATTGACATCCATAGAGACTCCTTTTGTGTGTCAGTGGTATAGACAGGTGTTCACTCAATTCTACATTAAGACCACCAACCCATGTCACTTAAACTACTGAACAGCCATCAAGTAATAATGACTTCCAATTACTACTAACCTGAGCTAGAGTTGAACCAGTGACCTTGAAATACTCTGTATCCCATTAACAGTTCCCTAAGCTGTCCAGTCCCCCGGTGTTTGATTGTTCTGAATATAACAAAAGAGCTTTCCTTCATTTTTTCATTTCATTTTTAAAAACTGCGTAAAATTAGGGGTGGATAGGTATCGAAATACTCAATTTACAGTTTCTCTGTATCTCTAATACCACATCTAGAAGAACAGCTTTCATTTTCACTGAGAATACCTCCTGCTGAAATGAAATTCTCTTTTCTCAGTCCTTGATGCCTTGTCTGTCACTGACGTATTTTGCACACCTAGATCTTGAGAATCAGTAAAAGCTGCCACGCTTCTGCCTTGCATTACATTACAGTGTGGTTTCAGACTCTCGTGATGAATCCTGGTATATCCTCTCTGTTATGGGAGCACGTTAAGAGCTGACCAGATGATAAGAAATGAGCCATTAGGTGCTAATTTCTGTTTGTGGAATACAAATTTGGTTTTCTATATTGATTAGACTTTTTTTTTTTTTTCTCCATTTTTTATCTATGCTTAGAAACAGGTACTCAAATATTTGATATTTTCACCAGGTCAAGTACCACGCTGGTCCATTAGGTACCAGCACCAATGCGTCATGTACCACAGCAAGCGCTGGCAGGGAGGGAGAGGGCAGCGGACCACCGTGGCCGGGGCTGCAGGCTCGCCTCTTGGGGTGGCTTACCCTCAGCTTGTGCATCCAAATAGGTGACCTGCTCATGGTAGCAGCAAGGGCGACAGTATCTTTATGCTTGCATATTATAAAAATAAACACTTTTTGTAGCAGCTACCCAGCTGTAAGGATTTGCCAGTTCATTTGCACTTTTACAACCTAAAATAGGTTCAGCTGCAGCACTTTGGTGTACCTTTGTGACACCTTCTGTGAAGAAAAGGTGTCAGTTCATTACGGTCTGTAACCCACCACCTGCCTGTCTCATATCTGCATTAAGAGATCCAGTGATATTGCTGGAAAATTTCATCCCACTTTCTTCTCCATATTTCTGGTGCTTTGGGGCAAATTCAGTGTTTTCATTAACATTTAAGATAAATCTGGAAAGAACACAGACATTAATGCAGATTACAGGCCAGAAATGCTAAGCAGTAACAGCTTCCTTTGATCTACTGAGATATGTCAGATGTAAATATTTTTACACTCCTGAAAATCAGCACTGTGTAGCCCTTGTCCAGATAAACAGGGAATTTCACCATCAAAATCCTGGTAACTCCTGCTCTGCCGAGCACACGTATCTTACCGTCCCTTACCGTGGTTTGGGTCTGATTCTGGGCTGGTAGAGAAGAAAGCCCATTTTGACAGGGATAAGCGAGCAGCAAGACCTGAGCTGAGCACCTTTGACACAGAGGATTGAAAGGCATCAGGCCTGCCCTGTAGAAGGCATGTCCTTCCCCCTCAAACTTTAGAATATTTTGCATGGAATATGGACAATTTCCAGTTTTCCTGCTGAATTTGTGCTACTGTGCAGAAAAATACCCTCGAGGTTTATGATGCCAAAAAGAAACCTACCAGGAGGTTCACAGGCAGGGTACACTCCATGGAAAAGGACCTTCTGAGGGTTTGGGGTCACTCCTTGGAGAACTGTGGTGTATCGAGTGGTTCTTTCCTGTGAAATGTCAAACCATTCTTTGGAAATAATCATCAGGGTAAAAAGGAATGCACGTGCTTGCTTTGTCCACAAAACAACCTTCCATCCCCACCTCCCCCTTTTCCAGTCAAGTGAAACGTAAGATGAAAATTGCCCTTCCTTTCCAAGTCAGCTGCTGCACCTGGCCGTGACGGCACTTTCCAACAGGAGGGAATTAAACCCGGATCCGCCATCTCCACCTGAGCGTTCACACGCTGTACTCTGTGTGTGCATTGATGCTGTTACCAAGTTTTAGAAGGAAGAACTTAGTCCTTCTCTCTTACACCAGAAACGGTCAGGAGATGGTTTTGGACAGTGGATCTTGAGCAGGCAGGGAGCATGAAAAGACCGGAATATTATTCTTAAGGGCAGTATTTAAGACTCACCCGTGTCCTTATTACTTCCTCATTGGCGAGACCTAGGCTTCTGCTCTTCCATCGTGATTTTGGCCCCATTCTCAGGGGTCTTGTTCACCCCATATACTTTTAGTATGTTTAAGTGCCTAACCAATATACAATTTTACTAGAATAGTCTCAATTTAGGCTTCAAAATTGAATCCTTTCTTTACAAGGACTTTAAGATCAGCAATGTAAAATACTAGGCTCAATACATGGGAATTATTCACGCTGGAATTTACAGCTGAGACATGCTGCTTGCGTGCAGGTCTCTGATTTACCCCTGAAGAATGAAACAACTCTATTGCAAACAGCATTTGAAAAGTAAGATGTTTCCTCCCCTGTTCCGAATTTGTCATCCTGATGGTGTTCTTGGCTACACGTAACCTTTGACTACAATTTTAATATGTGACAGCAAGGTAGATCCAGTTTGGCCAGGTCCAGATAAATATATTCTCAAAGGTAGTCAGCATTCACTCGGGTTGTTTTGCCTTGACAGTTTGTACCAGAGAAAACTATTCCTTTAAGCACAAGGGTGCTTAGCTGGGGCAAACCAAAACTATAGTAAATGTATCTTCCAATGAAATTACATCGATGAGGTAGTGAGGTTTTTCCCTTTAACACAGTGGTGATATTAATTACAATTGTAAGCTGTATGTCAGGTTTCATCAGACCTGTCTTCCACCATCAAACAAAAAACAGTCAAATGTCAAATGACTGAAGTCTCCCAGCTGCCGGAAATTCCACTTCCCATCTCCAAGTGTTTTTCTTTACCACAAAATAACAAGCAAGTCCCATGTGCTTGTATCAGTCCTGAAAGTGCTGTCTGTAAAAGTCATGTCATAACCTCAATCAATCACTCAACATTGGCCAACACTTTGGTAGATGATCCAGAAATACTACTTACTGGGATTATACTTCAGGAAATAACATACTGCTGGCTGACAGCAGCAGCAAAATACTTTATAAGGAGGTCAAATAACCCAGAGTTACCCAAGTAGTTTCTTTCTGGAGGTTCTGGGGCTGCATCTGTTTACACGTCCCTAAGTATATCCCACAAAGTGCTTGGAGCCCGGGTGGCAGGAAGAGCACTTAGAGCCAATTAGCGCCATGAATATACACAGCCACTGATGGCAATTAGTTTTCAGTAATCGTCATCCTTCCCAAAGGATGGATGCTGGACCTCGCAGCAGAGACGTAGAGGCAGCGATAAGGACGGGGTGCTGTAGAGGGTGACAGAACCAGGGTGCATCCATGCAGCATGGAAGTGGGGTGCTGCCCAGCCCTGTAAATACAACAGCTTTCCACCAAGGAGCTGAATTCTCCACGTTGCCAAGCTAAGTGCAGGAGTGCAGTCAGTAATGTCAGTAGATGGAGAGTACTCGAGAGCAGCTGCTCATTGGGATAACTTTTCTGGAACTATTTTCCAAAAAAAATCTGTTTTAGAGAGGACTTTAATGTGGATCTCTTAAGCCTGGGAATCAAATAACTTGCACGGTAATTATTAACCTAAATCAGCTAGTACTAATTATTTTTCTAGAACTAAATTCCTAAATACAGGCAAGTATTTATTAATTTCTTTCACTTGCTCATGAACATACACATTAAATTTTCTGGATATGCCCACAGTTCATTAATTAATCAATCTGTTACGGAATAACAAAATGCTACTGACCATTTAGCCCCGTGGAGAATACAGCCTGTAGATCTTAAGCCTGTCCTTTCTTAGCCTGGATATTCAAAATTTATGGATCTGCCAGTCAAGATATAATAAAATGCAGAAACATGCTTGTAAAAAGAAATGTGATATTTACTGTTCAGCCATGTAATATCTTCTACTTATACATCTCCCTTGAGGATAACTTGATGTTATTGGAAGTGTAGTTTTCTTAGACATGCTCCATTTTCCTCTTTTCAAGTTATCTTCTTCCTTTTTGTCATTTTCTCTTCCCTTTTTTATTTCTTGTATCTCCTTTGGAAAGTGCCAGTGCTTGGAAAGAGTAGCATTGCAAGAGTAGAAATGAGGCGCATTTGGGACATAATAGTGGGCTTATTGTAAATAATTTGGAATATAAAGCTAAGGAGCAGTTTAGAATGTGTGTGCTTAAGGTCACTGAAGATTTAGACTTTGGTTATTTGTGCTAGAACCAGTCTGAACACAGACTTGATGGATGTCCACTGTTGCTAAATCAGCATAAGTCAAGTCAGAATTGGGGCCTTTCAGTGCACTTTTCCTGCTGATTTAAGCCAGTCAGTGTGGTTCTGGCTCTGTTTCCTAGCAAACTTTGGGATATTACGGATCTATTGCTAACAGGTAAGTGGCTTAAACGAGAGGTCAAGCAGCTGTATCCAAACTAGAAAACAGTTCTGAATTTAAAATCCTCATAACTTGTCCTGTTCCTCTAACGTACCGCGTGTGTAGGAGCCATGAGGTCTCTGGAGTTACATCTGTTTGTATACACAAGTCTTTGTGTACGTGTACCGCGTGTTCCAAACATTGCACTGCTGAAAGGATGCCAGCTTAAGGTCTTGGAGGAAGCAACAGCGTGTTTGGTAATACTCAGTAAAACTGAATGTCATTTGAGGATACCTGTTGGTGAAGGAATAGAGAATATGCCCTGCTACGTGCTGGAACTTTGGGTCTCCTTGCTTTTATCACTTTCCTTGCTTTTATGATGCGCGCAGTGAAAAAAAAATCTCTTGTGAATGAAAGTCTAGCTTTCACTGCAAGGGTTATTAAATGTGGAGAAGCAGTAGAGGCCCCTCTGCTGCACATAAAAGGTGTTGCCTACGTGGTCAGCCGGCTGGGGAGCAGTGAGGGACTGCCTTCTCACCGCGAAACCAGGCTCCGTAACAATTTATATAATAGTTTGGGGAAATCCCTGTGATGGGCCAAGGAAGACGCAGTGGATCCACTCTGTCTTGAAGCACTACTACTCGATGTAATAAATCTGGAGGAGATGTAACTGCTTCTCCAGCATCCACAAAGGCCTACGCTGTATGCCAGATCTGTTTCATGAATTTCTCTCTTCTCATTGCCTTAAGCACAATTACAAATACATTATGCAGTGTGAGTTTTCACCCTTTTTTAGCATTCAGCGGTGCTATGAAACACCATCCTTTCCCCTTAGTGTACTGGGTTGAAATTAGTGCATTCCCCAAATATCCCGCTGCCTGTGCCATCCCACCGTGACCCAGAGAGGGGATGCTACAACCAAATGCTTCCCCGAAGGGATTTAGTCAATCACATCCACAATATCTCCCGACCTCAGCTTTCACAGAGGTCAGGAATCCAAGTCTGCCGCTGATCCCAGGTCACCGCACAATGAGCTGCTGCCAGGCTCCGAGTGATAATAAGCTCTTGATTTTCGACTGGGGGAACAGTATGCTGTGCACAACAAACCCGCGTCAGGTCCGTGTATCCGTTGGAACGGGCAGACACTTCTCCCTCCTCCTAGAGGGGCTGCGGCTGCTCATTAAATTGCATCCTTTTATGTACGTTTTTGGCAGACAGACATTGCACACCACCAGGCGCTGTGCTCCATTTTGCTGCGGCGCAGGGCACGACACGGTGCATTGGCATCTCCTGTGTGAAACAGAATTTGACAGAAATTTAGAAAAAGTTGGGGTTTTGATTGAGAGGCAGTGATCAATTCTGACAGCGTCCTGCTCGGCTCAATATTATCTCTGAACTGCCTGGAACCAAATGCCAGCGTGCAGTGCATTTCTTCCCAAAGTTCAAGAGGGTAGATGTAAACACAGGCCGTAAAAGACCTGCATGTCTTGAGCTTGTAGGGGTCGTAATTCTTCCCAGCAAAGTTACCTTTCCTGTTTCTATGAATTACTCTTACATTCTTGTAAGAGATACGGTTTGAGGTATTTATGGTGCATTCAATTCTGCTATCATTGATTTACTGGACTAAACCTGCTCCAGGATATGATGTAAAGCCCCTAATTCCAAAAAACTCTTACATCGCAGCGAGAACAGCATTTTCTGCCCTGTTGCCCTCAAGCAGATGACCAACGGAGATAAACAGAGGGCACTCCACTCTCGGTTGCAATGTGCTTGGTGATGTGAAGGAATCAATCAGACAAAAGCAGATTATTAGAGTGTCTGAGAGAGATCAAACATTGCTGGCATCTTCACCCACACACGGTTGATTTACAGGCAAGCTGATAAAGTGCTGCAGCTCACTGTCAGAAGTACATGACAGCTCCTCTAGCTCTATGGATAAATTATTGCTGAAGCCCATGATAACATTTCTCCACCTAGCAACCAAACATAACAGGATGTGGCTTTTAGTACTCGGAGCCAGACTGATACAAAGAGAAAACACAGAAACTCCTCAAGCAGTGAGGTAGCGCTAAGAAAGGCAGGCGTGAATAGATTTTCACACACACGCACACACGCGCATCGTGTGTATCTCTGCATCGGCTCTGCCGGCGTAAAATGGACTTTGTGTTAGAGCTGTGCATTTGCAAACACACGTGCCAAAAGGCACAGAATTGGTGCCGGCAGTGACTGCAGTAGCGGGAGGGCAGCGGTGCTAATCACGCAAGTGTGCGCGCATGCAAACCGAAAGCCAGTCCTCGCACGGGGGTTGTGACTGTACACCCCGCCTGCACACCCAGGGCTACGCTCACGAGCGGAGAGGAACGTATATGGAAAACATCAGGTGCTTCCTTTTACTTGGAAAAGTGCCAGTGATGTGAAACCAGCAGATGAGCCAGACTTTAAGTAACGCTATCTTGCCTTAAAAAAAAGGCAAATCAAAATAATCCAATTATTTGGAAGACAGTGCTAAAGAAAGGTGCAATTCAGATATTCTCTTTATTTTTATCTGGTGTCTCATAAAATAATAAGCAATATAATCTGCTAAATATTGCATCATGGCTATTAGACATTGGGACTGCTCTCAAAAATTAAGTTGGGTTAATTAGAGCATGTACTGTGTGCCTATAAAAGACTAAATCAGGCTCTGTCTCGGGAGCCAGACGTGAGTGCTTTTCAAAAACTGAGAATGTGACCCTGACAACTTAAAATCTAAAGTATATTGAAAGTACTCACAGGTTAGAGGTTCTGCTGCCTCAGATGCCTTTAACAAATTTTCTTACTTTGAAATACACTTCCTTATTTAAAAATTATTTTTTCTCTTTGTTGCTCTATCAGAAGTCAACCCACAGAAGAGTGGGGAAATGAATATGGAAATAACTGTATGAAAGAAATTATGAAACCTGTTTATCTGCAGTGTTCTGCCAAATGAACAATCAGAAAATGTGATTCTTTTTTTTTTATTTTTTTCTCCCTGTGGCTTTTTCAGTTACAAGAATTTAGAAAAGGTGAGAGGTAAGTGAGAAATTCTGAGATGTAAACAATGTAAGCTGATGATATCCCTTAAGTAATTCTTCATATTATTTGTTAGTTTGTCATATTAAGGACTCGGTATTGTTTATATTAAGGACTCAGTACTGTTTATCTGCAAACTGAGATCTAAGACCAATTTGCATTTGTACGTTTCAATTGTGTTTCTTTAGTCACTGCTGTGATTGAATGTGTCCCAGCAAGCAAGCTCCTGAGTTGGCTTAATTAACCCTTTGCACTTGCTCATACCTGCACCACTACGTTATCTGCATGCACCTTTGCGAAAGTATGGACCTGACTAGAATGTTTTCCCTATTAATAAGTATGTTCCTGGCTGGATTGCTTGAAGTACAGCTTACCTTTCTGCCTACTGGAGGTTAAGTGCAAGGGTAGAATCTGTGATTGTTCTTCATGTTTTAAAATCTCCATCTAATTTTACCACAGACTATGCAGACTTAGAGACACATCGCGGGCTGGTTTCTGTCGGACCTCATGGGGAGGATTTAACAGTGCAACTCTTGTAAAAGCCAACAGAAATTGCATGGCTTAATCCTTGCATGCTGCATTGAAAAATTACCCATAAATATTTCACCATTATGTTTTATTATTACAGTCAAATTTGTTTTATGTACTTATTATTTAAGGGATAATAGGGCAGGTGTCCCATTTTATGAGGCAATAATCTGGTTCACGTTGGCTCCATAGTTTATCCCTACCAGTGAGCTGCATTATCGCCAAGGGACATGGGGAGCTTGTCTTATTATAGTAATAATGATAATACCTTATATTTCTACAGCACCTTTCCTCTAGAATGATCCTAAAGCACTTTACAAATCCTATTTGATTTTTGACAACTGGGGTCATCTCAAGGATTATTTGAACAATTCCGGTTCTGGGGTCTAGACAGAAACCAGACTTTATACCATCCACATATCCTCTCTTGAATCTCCGGGAATGTTTGCCGTTTATACATCTCTTGTCAGACAGCTGGGTGTGCACGTGCAGGGGATGAGGTTCCAAATATTGATGGGTGTCCTTGGCTGTGGGACCACGGGTTCACGTACTCTGGGAGGGGAACATGAAGCCCTTCAATTCAGATGTCTTGTAAACCTCTCTTTGTAAGGAACACCAGAACAGCTCTCTGAGGAGGGGTTGTGAGAGCTGGACTGCCGGCATGCAGACAGCCCTCACATTTATTGGGAGGTTTGCTTGAAACCAGATCAAAGAGGGGCGATTCCCACCCCTTCATTAGGTAATGCTCCTCTTCCAGATGACTTAGATATCTCTGGATGGCTATGATGATAGTCAACGTTAGTGCCCTTTTGGCAGATGCAGGTGCTGCTGACAAAGGCAACCATTCTATTTTTTTACGTGCAGCTTAGTTTTGCCCAGGTTTGGTTTTCTCTTAGTATGAAGACTAGACCTAAGCGTGGCCTAGGCTGCTGCATTTCTCCTGAAGCTGCCTCACAGCCAGGCATGTCGATGTGTGCCCGTTCCCAGCTCCCTTTCATGAGCCTGTGCCACATGAGGTCTTGGTTAGTCTCTGAATAATGTTATCTAACATATATGCCTTGCGTGCCCAGCCCTTCGGCCAACGTTGTGTGCCACAGTGACAAAGCATCGCATCACTCAGCATGTCAAGCCCCCGGATGACTTCAGAGCTTGTGACTCCAGCGGTTCCTCTCACTTACAGCCTGCCCTAGGGAAAAGAGTTGCCAAATTGAGATTAGGCTTGCATTTTATTAAAAGTAAAAAGAAGATTTACAAATATGGTGGGGTTTGCTTTTCCTGCTGCTTCTCTCTTTTACATTTTTTTCTTCCTTTTGTTCTCTTTCTTCAGCCATGAATCCAGAAAGGCAAAAAACTTGTGTGTTTTCTTGTAATATGAGTATCTAAAAATTTCCAGTAATAGAAGTGGTTTATTTCTACTGGAAAGTTGAAGCCAGCTCTGATGAAGTTATATATTCTTTGATTAAATAAGATATATAAGGCTGAGTTTGCTCTCTTAACATCCCACAGTCACAAGGGCATTAGCTACTCAGAGGCAGTGTTACTCATTCCTCCCTTATCCAAAATCCCAGGCTGACCTAAAAAACTTTCCCAACTAATGCCTCACTGAAATGGCCAAATTTCCACAGTAAGTTACAATTTTACAATTTGAATTTTCCCCATGGGAAAAAAAAAATCTTTAAAAAAAATTTCCAGAGCTTTGCTTACTTGCGTCTTGCATGATTCAGCATTCTCAAAATACACTATTTTATTTAGTGTTGGAGGAAAAAAGGATCCATTTCTGCCATCTTCATAGAGAATTAGTTGACCAATCAGATTTTTAAAATATTAGTGCATAATTGTGCCAGTAGTTACTTAAAAGGATTTTTATTACTCCCTACCTGTGTTTTTGAGTACCTAAACACCTCAAAATGTTTCATTCCATTATACTTCAGCATTGTGGCTAAGGGATAATGCTTTCATTAGATCTATCATCCATTCACAAAATATAGCTCTGTGCGACATTTACATCAGTAAAACAAATCATACTGTGCCTCAACTTTCCCCCATTAGTAACTGAATGGATGTCTTGCCTCACCCAGGCAACAGGATATGTCAAAAGTTCATTGGATTTACGGATAACAAATCACTAGCTATCTTTCAAGCATTGTGCAAATTATCAAACATTATTTTATGTCAGCGAGTGAGCTGACTGGGCCATGATTCAGGCATGTGAATCAGGCACCTTGTTGACTTCGGCATCTAAATATCTAAAATAAGTATTTAGAATGAGAAAAAGAGACATGCTTTCCTCTTCCCTGGACCAAGGCATAGATTAGTTCCTTATCTCATACCTCAAGAAGTATCAAAGTTTATCCAGGAGTTCAGCAGTTCAGCACCTAGTACTTTGAGTATCTGGATCTACTTTTTCTCTTTCGTTTGTTTCTTTTTCTTTTCTTTTTTTTATTTTTACTTGCTTATTATAAAATGTCAGGTTTTCATAACTTCGAGAAAGTTGATATTGCAAGAAAAAAGTTGCATATATCTCATAATATTAAACTGCTAGCATTTCTAATATTTCCTAACGACACCACTATAAACTAAACATTGGAATGAAAAGATCTATGACAAAAGTGGAGCCTAGAGACATTTAATGTGAATGCGTTTCTGGGGTAGCTCAAGATTTGTTTTCGAATGTATAGAAGATTATAGAAAATTGGTACAATTATGCCCTCAATTACAATGTGTAAAGTCA
The DNA here is from genome assembly GCA_013400195.1 of Aramus guarauna. Taxonomy (NCBI): domain Eukaryota; kingdom Metazoa; phylum Chordata; class Aves; order Gruiformes; family Aramidae; genus Aramus; species Aramus guarauna. Next base: position 579,880 of record VXBL01001169.1, on the reverse strand, counting down.
TTGTATCCCGCAACTGATGGCAGAATTGGGACCAAACAATGTATGTTGAGAAATGTGATGTAGCTTTTATGTTGATTTCACATTTTCTGCTCATATATCGTGTTCTATGTTACTGTCTGCTATCTATGTGAGACAGTTATCTTTTGTTATCCAATTCCTGTTTTTTTTAAATAATAATTGGGATAGAGCCTGGAGTGCCTGTCTCATGAACACCCTCATGGCAATGCTTTACTGACTGGTTGTGGTTTAACCCTGGCCAGTAACTGAGCACTACACAGCCGCTCGCTCATCCCTCCACCCCTCAACGGAATGGAGAGGAGAATGGAAAAAAAACTGTGGGTTGAGATAAAGATAGTTTGATAGCATAATAAAAGAAGAGAACAATAATTATTGTTTTATATATACATGTATACATATAAAACAAGTGATGCACAAATGCAGTTCCTCACCACCTGCAGAAAAAACCCCGATGCCCAGTCTGTTTCCTACCAGTGATCACAACTCCCAGCTAGCTTCCCCAGCTTTATACGCTGAGCATGACACCGTATGGTCTGGGATATCCCTTGGGTCACTGGGGTCAGCTCTCCCGGCCTTGTCCCCTCCAACTCCTTGTGCACCCCCAGCGACTCCCTGGTGGGGGGTGTGAGGAGCAGAAAGGCCTTGACTCTGTGTAAGCACCGCTCAGCAGGAACGAAAACATCCCTGTGGTACCAGCACCGTTTCCAGCACAAATCCAAAGCACAGCCCCGTACGGCTACTGTGAAGAAAATTAACTCTACCCCAGCCAAACCCAGCACAATGGTCAAGGTCCCATTCCTGATGGAAACAATGGTGTGTTTTTCATGCCACGTCCAAGTCAAGGTGTTCAAACTCTATTGGAACTGCTGCTGCACAGAAACAGGTGAATTATTAAAGTAACTGAACTGTCTCCTCAGAAAACAGCCACAACGCAGGCAGTGGTGTAGAAATGCTTCTTGCACAACCCACCATCATTGATGATATCCCTAAACGCCCGTGTCTGGAGCAGTCACCTCCGAGCGAGCCAGTCCTCTTAGTCGCCAGGAGCCCTTCCAATCCAGCTGCCCATGGAGGTGCCAGTCAGGAATCATTTTGCTGGTTTTGTAGGATGGTTTTCTGCTTCATCAGACACCACTGAGCAACCGCTATTAATAGTCATGGAAATTTCAGCTGTGTTAGGAGACTAGCTATGATGAAGGCTTGACGAACACTGAGATTGTGTTTACTGCTTATATCACAGGACTCCAAACACTCCCAGGAATTAGGAGATTTTTCTAATTCAATACCTATGGCCAGAGCCAATCAATCCCCAATAAACAAAGCATGCTAGAACATGTGTAAAATATGAAACAAATACTGTTGGTCATATTTGTAAAGAACATTGTGAGCATAAATCATGACTTACAAAGCCAAAGGAAGATGTCAGAACAGTTAATAAATGTTGCTTCTCTACTCTGTTGATTGGCTCTAAGATTACATGGATCCATGGTTTTCAGTTAGGCTTGCATGATTTAGCTGGTCATATTTAACAAAATCTGCCAAGATCTTCTCGTACCCCATAAAGGAGCTCCCAAAATGTGTAGCACATAATTGCCTCCTGGGTTTTTTTTTAAATGAAAGCCTCTAGCAGCTGGGAGATTCTACAGTTCTCTGAGTATTCAGACAATTGAAATGCGATAAAAAAGAATCCTTCTCTGTGGCATCAGGGTTTTGGGGGTTTTTTTGAGGCTGTGGATATTAGGACTTAGATGTGTGATGCTTGTGTGATCAGCAATACAATTCTATATTCATGAGAAAGTAAAATATGAAGTATAGTGTAAAGTAGCTGTTGCATTCGTGCTTTATCTTGAAACAGTAATTGAATAGCTGCTAAGTGCTGAATCCTGAAGGGGGGGAAAAAACCTATATGGTTCTTTGGCATTCTTTTATGCTACGAGAGTTCATCCATCCATCCTAATTTATGAAATGCATTCATATTTTGGCCTTCCAAAATTCAACCAAATATGTTTCAGATGCAATGTCTTTATTATCTTGTGCTTCATCAGAGGAGAGGAAGAGGGCACTGAATTTCCATGAATTCTCATTGTTGTTATCTCTGAATATGCAGCCCAGACAAAGAGCCCTTTGAATGTAAAGTAAGAGAAGTGCTAATGCTCAGCTATAGCTCGATGCTGAACTCTCACAAGCATGAAAATCCGTCTCACATTTCAGTGCATGCAGCATCTCTGGCTGCTAATATGCAATAAAAGAAGCCCTAGCACCATGGAAAGTTTTTAGTAGTCTGTTGAAGGTGCCATTCATCACATTATTGAGCGCATCTGTGATCTGATCAGCTTCTCCACTCCCATTAAAATGGAAAATAAGGGCTACATGGGTTCAGTACCTGGTAGGTCACCAGCAACTTGCAAAACCTGTGTGTCCAAAAGGTGCCAGACTCGTAGTAGAGGGGACACTCTACTTGGGGTAATTGGTTCGTGATAAATGTGTTGGCTATTTTGTTCTTGGTACTTGAGCTACTTCAGCACCAGCTCAGACATCGTTCCACCACGCTGCTCTCCCGGATGCAGACAAAACTAAAACGTGGTGCTTTTCCTATCCCAACACACTTCTGTTGCCTGCAGTATTTCACAGGAAACATAAACAGCCTGCCTACGCTTGGAGTTCAGCAATAGCCAAGTTCCTGGCAAAAATATTGACAGAAAACAAAAGCTCCCTGTAGTTAGAGAGGGTCTCCGAGCTGAGGTTAGATCTATGGCCTTCCAAACCACTGAAGGCTGAGAGAATTGTGGAATTTGGCTCAGCTGGGCTGCCTCCTTCCTGCACCAAAATTTCAACACAAACATAAAATGAAAATTTCTTTCTTCAAACATACTTAATTGCTTTCAAGTTTGGGCATTTCTGTTACTATTGGATTTCCAGGGCGTCCCATGGTAATGATTAGAACTAAGCAAATACCTCAAAATATTTTCCATGAAAACTCCCTTGAATAAAACATTGAATAGCCTTCAGCTGTGTTCACACCCCTTTCGTATTTGCTTTCTCTGAATATTCCAGTGACTGATTTATGGGCAGAAATGTTAACTGAAATAGCAATTTTTAAGGGACTGTTGCATAACATTTATGGAAAGCAGATTTTAAATATGGATATACTAATTAAATGAAGTCTAACTGGAGCAAAAATAATACCAGGTGATTTGAATCCACTCAGTGTAAGTAACACATCTCGGTCTCCAAAATTGCAAACACCACTAACAAAAGAAGTTTCTGTCCACCATAAAGACCAAAAATTAGGACCAGATACAGACAAAACTTAGGAGATATTTAATGAGTTTTGAAAAAATGCCTGAGCAATGTGTGTGTCCAGCTCCTGTTGACAAAATACCTTTGTAAATTTGGCCATAACACAAAATAAATGTTGGATATTAAATACATTTGGAAAATGTGAAAGTAATTCAAAGTTAATTGCGAACAGGAGAAAAGATTGAGCTCATTGACTTAGTTGTTTACTACAAATAAGTTGATTGGCCTTACTAATGATACAGGATTTGTGGCTGCTTCTTGAAGACTTCATTGTCAAAGAGCAAATATTTGCATGTTGCTCTCCAACATCATTAATTTTGTTTTGGAAGGTGAGTCGTTAAGACTGACTTTTTTAAAAGTGTATGAATATTGCCTGTATAATTTGCATCAGTGTCTAGTATGTGCATAAATCAGGTGAGATTGTATGGAGATGACCAATCATGGCATCCTTGGATGTGCAAGGATGCATATAGGCAACTGACGTTATCAATTGCATTTAACAAAAAAAGCTGAACAGAGTTTTAAAATATGGTCTTAAAACTCTCAATTTTTGCATATGAAGCTCTTATCCATTCTGTAGCACATTCCAGAGAGAGATAGCTTTGCTGGTACAGGGAACCTTAGACAGATCTGCGTTATTCCCCTATGAGTGCAAAAATATCTTCATGCAATATCTGAAAAAAACTCATTTAAATGCTCTGTGAATACAGCCCTTCCCAAAGGCCAAGATGTATTCATGTATTTTGGATGATCTTCAGCTAGAGAACTGTGCAGCTAATGTGCCCATCTTACCATGTAAAAGATTTAAACAACAACAAAAAAAACCTCACCAAAAAAAAAAGATGAGCTGAAAAAGCCAGCCTACAGCCTCTAACCTAGATTCATGCTTTTAAATAAAGCTGGTTTGAGTACGTTCTTATTACCCAATTCCAACAACAGCTAAGGGTCATTCTTTAGAAATTAAGAGCCAGGATATTTTCTTAGGGACAGTTACAGTGTGTTGTACCTTTTTCACCTTTCTGGTAAAATCTCTTAAAAATATCAGAATCAAAGAGCAATTTCAAGGACGGAGAGTGCTTTGTTTTCTTTTTCTATGGGAATGACTGGAAGGATTTCAAAGGATAGAAATTATGGGTGGATATTGGAGGTGCTGTACCCAAGAACTGACAAAGTTCAAACTCAGACTGGGTATTGGTCACTAAAGCTACTCCAAAGGCTGCCAGAGCTTAGGCAGGATATGGAAGTGAACACACTTTAGTTTCCCTTTTTTTCCAAAAAAATAATTTGCTTACCCTACTGCCATCGCATGTTAAATTAAGTCATGTCTTTCTTTTATTAATAAGACAGCTATTTTCTGAGCTTCTTAACCTTTTCTAAATTTTCTTACCACAAACACTGTTCAGTTCATTTCTTATCCTGAGACTGGTAACAGGGTTTCTATAAAAATGAACATTCATGATCAAAGAGCAGCTCTGTATCATAAACAAATTACAACAACTGGGCATGCTTTGAAATAGCTTAACCTAATTAAGCTCAAACACTTTCTCAAAAGCTTAAAAAAAAAAAAAATGGGTGTAATTGGAGCTCCATTCAGGTTCAGCTGACTTCATATTTTTAGTTTGTTTGGCATTTTTTTCCTTTTAGAGCTTTGCATAAACAAAACATTTTGACAGTGTTGCCTTCCTGGGGAAAAATGTTGGTGATGCTGAAAATTCAGATTTCCAAATGAAATGCAGTTCTAATTGCTCTTTTCTACAGTTCCCGTGATTCACGTGAAATGCCCGTGCCAAGTGCAGATCCAACTGACAGGTGACCGTTACACAGCTGTGTAACACTCGTGTGCATACAGGTAAGTGTAACGGAGTCGGTGCCCTTTGTATGCTGGAACGCCAGTAACTGTCCGTGCGAAGCTGAAATGCAGCTTAGTGTATTTTTTCTTACCAAACTCATTTACAAAATAAGGGTTTGGTTTTGAGGACTAAAATGGAAATCCCCATGGCATCATCTCGTGCCATGGTCTTCAGCTACCTTGTGTGTGCAGCGTGCTCACGCGTGGTACCCTCGCTCCAGCCGGAGGGGGTGTCCATCACTTGCACGGCGTGTTCTCCTTACGGAAAATTAACGTCTAGGCTGAGCTTATCGGACACGCAGATTTTGGTATCTAATTTTTGATCTCACTCTCTACCTCCAATCTAAAAGTGTTATTATAAAATACCAGGTTACAAGGACTGATCATCTCCTTAAATCTGATTCTAGGCTGATTTACAATAATATTACACCTGAATCCTTTACTTACTCAAGTCAGTTGTTTTAAAGGTACAGAAACACTTGTGGATGGTAAAATGGCATAGAAAAAAATCTCTTTATCAAAACATCAATTATCTTAAAAGTAAAATGAATAAATCTTTTGTAATCAATATAGAATTCTGTATTTCCCTCATCACCATAAAAACTGAAGGCTTTCTAGCAGAGCTTTAAACATCATGATTGTTATCTGTTATGTGTTATCTGGTCTTTTCTTCTGTAGTGAATTATTTCTTACTTTTTATAAGCTATTAATTTTATTGATTTTTAATTGCATAACGAAAATTTGCTGTTGGCCTAGCTGTAGAATTTCCATAAGAACATAGCAATTTTTTTTTATGCTCTCCACTTTTTTTTTTGTATCTGTTCTGCTCTCAAATATCAAAATACAAGCTGTGATTGGTGTGTGGATAAATGTCTGTATGAGTACCTCTACCATATTATATACCAGGAATATTTGTGGGAAAAAGGATTTCAAATGCATTCTTATATGTTAACTGTTAACATTAAATTTTGTTCTTTGCGTATCCATGCTTGCAAAAGTTTACTGTACTGATGATTGCTGAAGGCCTTAACTGAAACAAATTTATGCATACATTTCCACAAATATTTGCGTTCTCCAATACTCATTTTTTCCATATTTACTATTTCATTTCCATCGCATGAGAAGAAAATTCTCAGTGAAATTTATTTTAATAATTGGAAAGTATTAGAAGTGCTAAGCCAAATTACCTGTAATTATATAACCTTCTGATTCTGACTGTGTTTAACAGATTAAATGTTCTGTCTTTACAACTTTCAAGGTTAAGTGCTCATAATGGGACATGCTGGTGAGTAGGTCATATAATCCACAGCAAGTGGTACTCAGCAAACCAAATGGAAGATAGTTATTAAAATCTATAGCATACAACTTTAATCTAACACTCAAATTATAAGGGAACCACTTGGAAAGAGCTAAAGGCTATTTGCAGGTTCAATATATTCACTTTGCTCTCAACAGTGATCAAAGTTTGGAACTTCATGTGTCTTGGACTGGTGTAAGAGCTAATTTGGAGGAGCTGCAAAAAATACTGTTATATCCCCAAGCTACAGCGGTTTCATAATTGGAGTCTTATACCTGTGACCGAGCAGGCACGTGCATCGCACAGCGCTCATAGGTTTCCAGCATTGCCTCTGCAAGGTTAAAAGGTGGTTAAATGAATCTGAACACTAAGACAAATTACACTTGTTTTGTACATACAGTTTTCTGTCGGAAGTAGTTCTTTGATAATTGGTGAATATTACTTTAAAACAAGACACAAGTTTGAGAGTCGTTTTTGCAGGGCTATTTCAGTCACTGCAAGCCCTCCCGGTAAGTTCATGCCTGCCTTTGTTCCATGTATTATTATTTCTTTATCTTGAATTTTCTTGAGTTTACTGATATTTTGTTTTCCTAATCTATCCTGACAGCCAAACAAAGTCTATAAAGTTAGGTCCAAAACCCATTTAGCCTTGGGGTGACACATTGAAAAAGAGGGTGGGCTTCTTTTTTCCCAAAAAGGCCACCTTATCTGTGTAGCTGTTACGCTGAAACAATTGTGGTGAAAGCCCTCTATCAAAACAACCACACCACCTTTGCATTGCTGTTTTTCCTCTGCCGGTCCTTGAAATGACCTTGGTTTAATTACCTGCATCTCAATGAGTGAATCTACATAGAAAGTGAAGGTTAATTAATGAAGGATCGTTTCTTACTTTAAACCCATCAGGCAGTGGCTGACAAGCAAGTCTGGTCCATGCAGTATTATCCTATATCTCATTAGAAATGGTCAGATTGATGTGCTAGCTCTGCTCTAGAAAAAGGAGCAGGACGGTTAGTTAATGAAGAGAAGTGATGGTACTCTTGCAAAAAATTCAAAGCCGTGCTTGACTCCGTTATCACTAATGTTGTTGAACCTCAACTTTTTCCACTAGCTTCTTATTTTCAAAAGAGTTTAATTTACTCCTTTAAAACTTACCAAACTTCACTATTTTCCAGCCAAAAGTTACTGTTGTTTTTTTGACCTGAATGAATCTGGCTAAAATTGGCAAAATAATTAGGTCCTCTCTCACATATTTGTGTAGCTGTCACAAATCCACTCCGGTTGCATCGTTAGACATCTGGTGGCTACACGAATTCATACTCTTGACCCATACTTCTGTAGGTCAGAGGACATCCTTGCCCAGGAGTGAATGGCTATGCTGTAGACTCGATGCCGCTCTGTTAGTTTTCCTCGTGGTGTCCAGCAAACCACCCTCAGAACGGCTGAACCGGCCCGCCCATTAGGACGTGCCTTCCCATACACTCACAAAAGCTGTTTTACGGCTCTGTAATGGAGAGAAGTAATGAAGCAAACTGAGGAGGGTCTTACTGTCATGCTGTCATCCCTGTAGGTAAATCAGTGATTAAATAATGGTTACTTTCAGCTACAGCACAGTGAGCAATGTGCCACAGGACCAGGCCTCCTAATCTACTACTGCTCGTGTCTCCAGCAAACCAAACATTCTTACTGTGAAAGCTTCAACTTTGTTCTTTAAGGGTTTTAGGGTTTTCCTCCAAAAAAATAGTTTATCGTGGAGATGACCATGAGGTGAAACTTGGAGTTGCACTAAGACTTGAACACCAACGTCCTCACTGTGGAGCCTCCAGTGGGTGTAAAATACCCACAAAGATCACTGAAGGCCAAAACAAAAATCCAGAAAATAAGGACTGGAGGAAGACAATTTCTCAAAATAAGCACCTGAAACCAAAGTTCAGAAGTTTTACTGAGAGCCCTAAAACCCCTCTGTACTTCCGCTCGTATGAGAGACAGACACACACCGCACATAAATCTTTTCTTTCCAATCACCCATGTTGTCGGTGTAAAATAGGATGCTCATGGTTCTAGAAAAACACTTGCAGTTTGTTTATTTCAAAGACCATGGTGGAGAATGTATTTTTAAGACAATAAACAGTGTCTTACGTCTGGCTGTCGCCTAGTGTGAGGGAGGTAATCTGGTCCCGTGTCACTTGGAACTTTTCAAAGCATCATGTGAGACTCAGTTTACCCAGGCAGGCTGTTAACAGACCCGTGCAGACGGAGGGATGGCACCTGCAGTGACTGAGTGCTCTCTTAACCCACCGGAATGCGAAGATCAGACCAGAACCTCTTTCAGCACAGGACCTTACCTTCCAAAGGCAATGCCCCCTGCAACAAAGAGCGCCAAGATTTCTGGGCACTGTAACCAGATCAAAGGCATCCAGCCGCTCCTACGAAACCAGCTTGGGCATTTTGGGGTTCAAAGCGCTGACGCTCTCCAAATGAGGTCGCGTTTTTTACCCTGGGAGTCAGGCTGGATTCGTAACCCCCCGCAGTGCAGACACCAGGCAAATGTTGGCCAAGCTTCACACCACTGGCAAGTTTTCCAAATAGGAAAGTGGTCAGAGAGGCAAACGCTTCCTCTGCTGGCAAACAAAGAACGTATCGATACCAGAGGTTTGTTTGCTTCGTGTTTTGACTATATTTGATCTTGCAAACGTTACAGATTTTGGCTGCCTTGCAGTTTGTGAGGAAAACATTGTTTCTTTGCTTTGGATTATAATATGCTCTTCAGCATCTTGCAATTCCTCTACCTTTTTTTAACGTCTTCCCTTCTCAGTCTCATCCACTGATTAAGAAATAATAACAAGAATAAAAAATTTGATCTTTTTTCATCATCACTTTTGAAGGTTTACATAAAAAAAAGTGGGACTGAGCTTAGAGGTAAAACTTTAATACACTGTATAAAACTATTTTTATGTAAAGATTTAAATGGCAAACTGCTCCCATCTTATCGTAAGTGGAAAAAGTCTTGTGTGCTCGTGCTCCTGTCTGTTCTATAACGTGTGACTTCTCCATATGCAGAAATAAGAATTGTTTCTGGTTTGGGTATGTGCCAGCATTTAACTCATCACACTTCTATGTTTTCAAGTACCAGGAAAAAAATGATATAAAAATGATATAAAAAGTTTTCTGTAACTGTGAAACAGAGCTCATTTACCTTTGTAATTTTCTATTAATTTACTACAAGGATTCATTTTGCATTTAATTCAGTCCTCTAATGGCTTAAAACTGTGTCTTTGGTCTTTACACATTTGTGGTCTCAGTCATGTCAAGCTTTTTCATCTACTTTATGTTCATTTATTTTAACTTTTAGTGGTCTTCTAGCCAATTCTTTATCCTCTTTATTACAAGAGCATGAAATTTTATAATGCCCTAGAGCTTTGTTAGTAGGCTGCTACAAGGTTCTTAACCTTAGTTAATTTATTCTTTCACTTTTGACTTTCAGATATGGAGCATGCTTTAATATTTTGGTTTTGAATATGAAAGCAACTTTTATTAAGTAGGTTTATTGCATTAATAGAGCCTTATTTCATCTTTACAGTAGTGTTTAGGTATCCTGCTAGCCATAGAATGTATCAATTTATATAATGATTTATAATTTTTGGTAATATCATTTAAACTTTACTATATTAAAATATTACTAATGTAACAATCATAATATTGTTAGGTAATTTTGCTAAAGAATCATTGTAAACAAGCATAAGAATGTTCTTTTCCATTGTAAAACCTGATTTTTTGTTGTTGTTGTTAACAAATCTTAAGCAATGGCAGTTTGCTTATGTACAGAAAAACAAAGGGGAAACCACTAAAATTATCATTTGTCTTAATTTTACATGATTATTCTGAACACATCTTGTATCCCCATCAAGTGACGTAATGCTGGCCTCTCTTGCAATTTGGGCAGTCCTACGGGAATTCGTTAAATCCCTACAGCCATGTTATTATCCAAGAGTTTCATATTTTCATCTTTCAGAAGTAACTATTAGCATTCCCAGCTAGAGAGCAAAGCTTGGAAATCTAAATGCTGGTCTCCAACTTGAAAAGGCTAATGAAACCCAAAATATTACAAGGAGGAGGAAAAAACAAACCCAAACCTTAATTTCTATTTTTAATGCCCCTTATTCTAAAACGTATATGCAAATTTTGTTGGTCTGACTCACATTATACTTCGAGTGGGACCACTACATAGATATAAGAAGTATCAAACCCAGAAAGAGGAATTCTGAATTTGTTTGGGACCTATATCTGGGCCGACTTTGAAACCCATTGAAATGAAGGCAAAGACTTCATTTTGTTGGAAACTTTTGTGGTCCCTCATGAAATGGTCAGCTTAGAAAGATTTTGCTGTGAAATGCAACCTGCTTCAATCCAAGGATGTAACCTGCTTCTTGTCACTTAGGTGAGGCATAAAGCATGCTTTCTACATAATGGTTTTTACCCTTAAACATCACCAAACGTTATACTGTGCCCTTTACTTTGTAATACGTCTTGAATCTCTGTTGGTACTCCTCTTCTTCCTCTGCTTTTCTGACACCAAACTATCTTTATGTAGCTCATTTAAATCGTCATACTGGTGTTCCCAGCAGCGCGTGACTTTTGAAGATGCTTTAGGGAACGTTCCCATGGGATTTTGGGAGCACCCAAGGCAGACTGTACTCCTGAGGTTAGCAGCTCCTGCTGCCCTTCCCGGGTAAGCAGCCTGGTTTCATTCTGCCACCTCCCCCCAGGACAGCCGGGGCAGAGCACCAGTCTGCGCACGGGGCAGGGGAGCACAGCCCTGAGCCTGCCTGGGAGCGCCGGGCAGAGCGGCTCCGTGCCCAGAGCCGGCCGCCCCATCCTGCGCCAGCAAGCGCGGGGAGCACTGGTGAGGAGCCAGCCTGGGGCCGGGCGAGAGGAGTGACTTGTGTGAAACAGGGCAAGATGAGGAAGGGTTTGAAGCAGAGGGAAGCTCGGTGTATGGGGGTTTTTAGTTGGCTTTGGGGGCAGGAGGTAGCAAAATCAAAACATCAGTTTTGAGCACGGCTCCCTTGGCAAGCACACAGACATCGCGCCCCAACCGCTTGCGCGGGAGGGTCGGTTAACAGTGCAGAGGGCATCGCCACCGCTCTGCTCGCTTTCGGCTTTGGGGCGAGAGAGCCGATCCAAGGGGGGACTGCTCCAGAATGAACGGCAAAGGGGAAGAGAGTTCTCGTGAAATGCACTGGCTAGACTTACAATAACCATAGCTGTCTGCAGTATTACATTTTTATACTTTTTGGCTTACATGAATCTCCATTAATCTGTAATTTTAATAAAAATGCATTTTCATTTCAGAACAGGTAAGAGCGCTTGCTATAATTCTCATTCTCAATGTGGTATAGTTGTTATTCCACCTACATTATTTACTTGTGTATAAGTATCAAACTAACTCAAATACATTGGAGTTTCGCTTCTGTTCTACAGGGAGCTAACACTTAACGTGATTTTTTTATATATATATTTTATATATGTGTGTGTGAACACTTCTTTGTCAGGTAGAAGCTTTTAGTCATTCTGACATGAGGCTTTCATACAGCAAAAATATTACTAATACTATTTTGCCTCTAAAGTGCATTTGTTATCAATATGCACTTAAACTAGTGATCAAGAGTTGGTGGGAGAGACACCTGCTCTGCATTTCTTATCTTTTTAATACCTTAGGGATACATCACTTAATAATTTAGTGCTAAACCATTTAGCATTTTAGCCCATCATCTCTTATATTACACATAGGATTTCAGTAATGTCTGATAAAATTATGTGTTAGCTGCCTTATGTGTGTGTAAAACTTAATAAGTCTTCTTCCCCCCCTCAAGTTTAATAACTGATTTCTTACATTTATGGATGTGAAATTTTATTGCTCATGGATATAGTTTGAACCTAAATCTTCATATCTTATAAATTGATTTTTAGTTTCCTTTTTGACCTTATGAATTTCAATCAGACATTGACCTCTTGTTGCTCATGAATCTGACTGATTTAATGTCATATAACAATAATACTGTGGAAAAGCATTATCATAAGAGCCCACAGGGTTTGCTGAAACCCATAACTAGATTTTGGAGGCCTCTAGCAATAATAATTCTTGACCCAAGACTATTCTCTAATGCCTTCATCCTTTACTGTTCTGGACCAGCCAACCCTTGGTTTAGTACATTCAAGGCAAGTGGTGGAGACTCCCGGGAGGTTACGAGCTAAAACTGTATGGAGAAGATAATGCTGAATATGCTCCAGTAACATGAAGCTTATAAAAGACCAATTCTGTCTGGGATTTGTCACATTTTGAAGTGAGAGGGACAGACTATTTGAAAGGAATCTTTTGTGACAAAAATTAGTATTTACTTAGTGTTTAAGATTTTCAAAAAATAAAAATTTAACACTAATTGTCTTTCCAGGAATGTATTGTTATTCTTCAGTCTATCATTATGGCTGCAGCCTAAACAGAGGACTTGAATGATTACTGCTTTGTTTGCTTGGCTGTGCTAATTTAATTTAATTTAATTGCTTATATGCTTTGGTTTACTGAATAACTGGGTGTTGATGTTCATTATTCCTTATTAAGAAAGAATCTTAAAGTGAAAACAAAAGTGTGAAGGACATGGGACTGTGGCATTAACTTCTGAATGCTGCATGTGACTGACTTTGGGCATTAATGTTTACTGTAGGACTATACTTACCCTGCATGTAAATACATACGTATATGGGAGTTTTCTTTATTAACCGATTGCTAGGAAATAAGCAGGGAGTCAACACCAAAAAATTCAGATAAAACTACTTCTGGTAAACAGGGCAGGGGGTTAAGAAACAAGGCGTGAGCTATGAGCTGTGAAATACTCCTTCCAGACCCCAGCCAAAATTCTACAGGTGTTCCAGCATGACAGGGGGCAAACAGATCAAAAGGGCTATAATCTGTTAAAAACTCCTTCTGTTCCGAGGCGATGGTCAGTTTATCAGGGGTTTATTTATGAGGAGCAAACTGACACAGTCACTGCCTCGGAGGGCTGAAGGATAATAGATCTTAAGGATCCAGCATCATGTAAAACCTAGGTGAGAGAGAGAGAGAGACCACTTACGTTAATCCTTCTCGCTTCTGCATCCTTATATCCTTGCTTTTAGTAGTAAAGTTGCCACCAAGAAAGGCAGAACTTGCAGTCTAACATCAGCATCTGCGTGGCTCATCGCTTTGATCGTAGGCTTGGGTCCAGATGCGTGTGGCCTGTGACACCTGGAAAGGTCTGGTGGCTTCACGGTGGTCCGGGAAGCAAATCTCCTGCAGGACCGGTGCTGGCCTGCTCCCACCTAAATCCTTTCATGTTATATTACATGCAAACGCACACACAGAGCTGCTCTTGCACGACATCCAGCAACCATTATTTCATGTTGGAAGACAAGAGAAATGGAAGATGGTCCTGTACTTCTCATTAAGGAGATCATGTCCTTGATGCTTTGTGTTTAAAAATTAATTAAAAGTGAAGACCTCTTCATGGCAGTCTAAAAACACGCTGGCACAGAGCCACGTCCATTCGCCTTTCTCGAGCCAACTGTTCTCTGCGTACTGATGGCACTGGACACGACTGGCGTATCTCGCCAGGTTCACAGAGCGCCCGTCGGACCGAGGGCAGGGCAGACATCCAGGTTAAAACCTGCATTCCCACAGTGCAGCCGGAGCTGCTCAGGGCTTTCTCCAGACATCATTTTTCTTATGTGATGGCGAGTGTAAGATGAGAGCTTGCATTAGCTGTGAAGAAAGGGTGCCAAGCATCGCTTAAGGACCAAAAGCTACACTAGATGTAATCCAGCAGTGAAATCAGACTTCACATGCTCTTTTTTTGTAACAGCCCAACGCTGCTTCCTTATGCACTGGGTAGTGAGCTTTTAAAGTGAGAAGTTTGTGTCTGGTATATTAATGTTTGAAGTTTTCCAGTTTAAACATAGAGTACAATAGGTGAGTAGTCCAAAATAGAAATATATGAGCCGAGCTGTATGGTATTACTACTCTATTTATGATGCCAAAGAGTAAAAACAGTGCCAAGCCATTCTCTTCTCTTATAAACGATTTAAATTATTTATTGACATGTAAAGTTAACAATTTTCTATGTTTACTCCAGCTTGTGTTATAGCTGATATGAATGAGACTCTTCGGACCTTGCATTTTTATCTAATTTTCTCAATGTAGGCAATAATGTTGCTGCTTCAATAACGGATCTTATTCACCTGCTGCTAAAAACACTTGTCATGTTGAATTACGCATCCTGCGCAGATATTGTTGCAATTAGCAATTACAAAATATCACAACAGAAGCATACAAAGGTTTAGAATCCAAATTTCTGTAATCACGTCCTAATTTGCTTAAGCATGTGCCAACGAGTTCTGTTCATTTGCACATACTGTTTATCGATCTGCGTGTGCAGATGTAATGATTGCCCGTGTAAATTTGGGGCAATGTGATATGAGCATAATCCCACTTTCCAGGAACGTCCTCATGCCCCACGTTCCTGACTGGCAGGTCCACTGCCATCCAGCCGGTCAGACACGCTGGGCCCGTGGGCTGGGCGGAATTAAATCCATCTGAATTCAGTGCATGTCCTGTCTCGGTTAGAAAAAGATTACTGACGATACTTTTTTGAAGCTGCTGAGTTCATGAATCATTTCCCTTCCGCAACCAAGTATCTCCAAGGTAAGATTCAACCAATTTTTTGGCTATGAATTTACTTCTCTCCTCCCACCACACCTCCACTAGCATTTCCAGGCGTGACAGATGTCCCCCTCCACATGGCAAGAAAGCGTCTGTGCCACCGTGTCATTGTCTTCAGGATGTGGCCAGAGCAAATTGAATTTGAGTTTGAAGCAGTGCAGCGCTAGATGGTTTCCAGGGAGGCCTCCAGGACCCACTGGCGCGTGCAGCTTCCCTGTCGGCGTAGCTGCGTGTGGGTCACACACGGCAGCATCCGAGCATCCCGCGTGGCTCGTGGGAAGCGGAGAGCTGTGCAGATGGGAGGCTCTGTGGGAAGCGCTGCCCGGAGCCGGGCAGGGCAGGGGCTTGAGGAAATCGGTGTGTTTGAACAGGGGTCCAAATTGTAAGGATTTTTTTTTTTTCCCCCCCTTAGTATATGTAGCACACATAGAAATTACCCACAGTGACGTATCTTTCTTTAAGAAATAAAAAAGAAAATAAAAGGAAGAAAAAAAAAAAGAGAAAAAAATTAATATAGACGGGGGAGAAAGACCGGAAACACTTACTGCTGCTGTTCCCTTCCAGTTTCTTGGTACAATACTAAACCCTCGGTTACTGGGGATCAACAGCTATTTCTTCTTTTTTGGCTCTCCAGCAACTCGAATCTATTTTGATTTCTTGGTGTCCTTTCTAGTTATGCTGTATTACTCATAACTGCAGCGCAGTGGTAGCTGCCAATACAAATTTAGTCTTTTCTGTTTATTCTGTGCTGTCCTGTCAAAGCAGATAAGTCTGCTTTGCATTAGAGCTCAAAAATTTAATTGTGGGAAAATGATGAGTCACTCCAGCTAAGGTAAACCAATGTCTGTGTCAGGGGACGTTCTTTTGATGTACAAAGCAACGAAACGACATTAGGGCCATGAGCCAAAATCACTAACTCTCACAGAGAGGTGTCATTTACATTTCCCTGGGACAACGAGGCTTTTTGAACCAGAGATAAGATTGATTTGGGGTCAAGCTGGGAAAAAAAAGAGAATAAAACAGGAAAAGGGAATCTTCCAAGCTTTATTACCAATTCAAGCCACCTAATTGTGAACATCTAATGAAATTCTCATCATCGTGACCATCCCTAGGAACCAGAAATGCAACCAAGCTGAGAGGAGCAGCCCCTGGTTGTGACCAGGTTTGTTAGAATTGCTCTAACACCACCTCTGAAGGACTTCTACTTCTCTTTTCCAGGATGGAGGTGTGGCAACCTACAGCTGATGCTACATATCTTCTGGCATCATCCTCTACAGCAGAGCTGCAGAGCTGCAGCTCTGAAACCCAATTCATTTCAAGGAATGGACTGATACCTCAGGAATCGGAGAATTGGGCCTTCTGCATGTCTGGTGGTGCTGTCTAAAGGAAGGGTGGCTTGGACACCCCAGCCCAGCTGTCCTCTGGTGCTACCTCAGGCATAGGGTGAAACTTTCCCAGGCTGAATGCTGCCACTGTCGGTCCTATCCTGACTACTGCATCTAGGTTGTTGTGAGGGCCTGTACAAATATGCGTACCTGAGCTTCATTCGTCTTCCTCTGCCTTCTCGTCTGTTGAAGAAGACCTTTTCAAGGACAAATGTAGCAAGTCACACGAAGACTAAATTAAGTGTCTGCAGGATTTCCTTGTGACATGACAAATTTTCAGCAGAACAAATAGCAGAAATTGAGTAGAAATGCATAAAGAAATCCCATGAAGGACTGATGGAAATGAATTGAAAACCTCTTTTTTTAGTGTAATTTGGACAAGACATAATAGAGTCCACAGTTTACGAGAGAGAAGCAATAATTGAGAAGTATATAACTAGTAAAACAGTTCTCAATTAATTTACATTCTCTGCTACATCTTTATGGTGAAACTCAGCTGTGTGTTAATGGTCCTCAGAAGAATCTAGACAACACTGATGCTCTACTTATACTTCTTATTAAGGGTAAAATTTGCCCTATTGAAGAGGACAAGCTTAAGATCTATGCACCCACTTAGAACCACTTATCCCAATTTTCACTTAACAAGGGTGTAAGTAGTGTATACGTCTGGATTGTCCTTCTG
Source organism: Aramus guarauna (assembly GCA_013400195.1). NCBI lineage: Eukaryota > Metazoa > Chordata > Aves > Gruiformes > Aramidae > Aramus > Aramus guarauna. The sequence continues at coordinate 562,600 of VXBL01001169.1, read as the reverse complement.
CACTAAAGTGAATTTTCTCCCTAGTAAATTAGATTGGTCTGATGTGTGCTTAAAAGGAAGAAAATCTTTGCTTTCATTAGGGGTTGTTCTGGGAAATTGCTGCTTGACCTGTAACTTAAAATTTTTCAGTTCTTCAAAACTGCTTTGACACGCAGACACGGTGTATTGACATGATTTACCATTCGATAAACAGCAAAGTTGAAGTAACGGAGCCCATCAATCACAAAGGAGAATAAAGTTTTTGAGGGAGCTGCTTGTTCCTTTGCTATTCAGATCCTTCCTGTGGATGGATTGTTTAATATACATTTATTTTGATGTTTGAGTAAAATTGGTATAGAGTGGGTTGAGGAGCATCATAAGACCATAAGCATATCCCTTGGCAGAAGACACAGAATGCTGGAATGTAGTTATATATTTAACTTGCATGTAAGTGAGATAAACATAAACAGGATAATTTGGCAAGCCAAGAAGTCATGACAAAGTTTAATTACATGGAAGGTCTCGTGTGCGTGCAGACCTACGCACATTTCTCTGTGCTCCACTTGTTGCTGGTGACAGGTTAGACCCACCTGCGTCTGCAGCTCTCTTGTTGCACGCCTGAGTCCCGCGATCGTACAAATCCGTACTCACCCGCTCCCAGCTGCAACTGTGCAGAGCCCTCTAGCTTTTGACTTTAAAATAGGCAGCTAGTCGTACACAGACACATCAGGGCACGCAGAATACCTTCCTGTGGCCTCAAACGCATGTTTTTATTTGCAGGAACACAGGCTCTGCAAGATATTCCAGTCACAGTTAATGAAGTCCTTAATGAACTGATGGGCCTGTTCCTTATCTCACTTACGCCAGATTTAAACCTATGTAACTCCATTAACTTGTTGAGTTGATCCTAATTTTACATAAGTGTAAAAAAGATGAGAACCAGACGTTTTATGTTCTCATTATCTAAGAGAATACAAAGTATGAAGTTCTTAAAAACCTTTTTTCTGTTTTCTATCAGTTACAAAGCGACTTAAGCACTCCCCCACCTTTGACCCTGCCCACTTTCCCTACGTACCAATTTCTGCAGCTACTTACTCTGTTTTCCAACAGTTAGGCTGATCATGCCAGCTTTGATCTCACTGCGGTTTTGTAACTCCTGAAATGAGTTTTGTAAACTTTGTTCCTAGTGAGCACATTCCTTCTCACGTGAATCAAAACTATGCATTCCTCCCCCCTTCCCACAGAGCTCTCTTCTAACAGTTCAGCCCTCTCCATACCATCCCTACCTTTTCCCTGGTGTAAAGAAATTACCAGTATGGAAACCAGTCATAGAACATGAGTGTAACATTGCGGAACTGAAGGCAAAATCTTTGTCCCACTTAGAGTTTCACTTTGGTAATGGTTAATCCCGGCCTGTTGTTTTCGGCCGCTTATGCTGAACTTTCTCTGTCTCCAGGAGTTTACCTTCCATGTGACCTCTGAATCGAAAGATCAGTTTTACCCCAAGGAGACATACTCTGTGAACACAGAGAAAATTATTTCAGATGTTTTGTTTAACTTTTGTTGTGTTTTGATATTGCCCGGACGTGACTTACAATATAGTACTGGAGTGTACGCTTCTGTCTCCATAGCCAAGTTCAAATGCCAGCGTGAACCTGATCTTCAAGAAATTCAAGGCAACGATTCCTGTGAGAAGCCCACGGATCAGGTACTTGTCCCAGCTCACTCTAACCACGACTGAACGACAGAAGTGGCCAGCAATACAACAGGAGCCCCAGTGAGACATCTGAAATCCTGAAAGCGTGAATCTGAGCTGACCTACACCATGTTAGCACTGGAGCAATGCCTCTGACTTTGATGGAGTCACTCATAATTTACAGCTATGTAAGATCAAATACATAGCCCAGAGTACAGAAATGTTAACATGGATAGTCTCCGCTGGAGAAGGGATGCTTATTCTAATGGTACCTCCTGTCAGTCAAGTCATAGACTAGATGTCACTTATGAGGACAATGGGTCACCCTTTTTCCTCTATTCTGAATATGATTAAAAATATAAAAATGAGAGTTAGAATGGAAAAAAAAACCCTAACTATTGGGAAAACAAATAAGAGGACTGAAAAGAGAAATCAGAAAGGAGAATGAAAGGCAAGTGCCCTCAACAGCCCCAAACCAATTACCTCGGGCTGAGCAGAGGGTGAGGTGGCTGTCTGAGCGGCTTGAAATGAACCGCATTACTCAGCTGTGTTACAGTAGTCATTTCCTATTTCATTCTCCCAAGGCTTATGCAAGGCTCCTCCAGGAAGTGCCAAGTTTCTGCCAAGGGAGGCAGCGAGGGCTCCAGGATCCCTCCGCAGCCAACGCCAACGTGGGGTGAGGGCAATCCCCCTCCAGGAGTCACATCTGCTGAAATCAGACCAAGAAAGCGAGAAGACAGCAATGGCCAGCTAGCAAAGTCATGTCAGATGTGACTAAATAAACGCAGGGTTCAGACCACGTCTTTCAGTGACTGAGCTGAAAGAAAAATGAATAAAATTCAGGAGGTGAAATGCTGAATAGGTGACTATTTCCCTTTGCGTAGCCCTGCAATATGCCTGACCCTTTACATCTCTTATAGCAGTAACCAAAGGTTAAAGTCAAGGCTACTATCCTTTTTTGTGCTAGCTCATGCATAAAAACAAATGATTTCTTTCTTTCTTTCTTTCTTTCTTTTTTTTTTCTGGAAAAGAAAAGAGGACCCAGGTCCACTGTTGATAAGGTAGAAGACTTTTCCATGCCTAATTGCAGCCCTAGTCTTAGAGGTGCTGAAAGCTCACATCAGTTTAAAGATACATGAATTCTGCTCTCAGTCATAACCTTATGATGCCAAAAAGACCTGCATCTTCAAGTGACTGCTAACGTGATGGGTTTCAGTTCCGAATTCCAAAGTGAGAAGCCTCTAAGGACCGCAGATTCAGAGATGTGCTCAGAGCCCTGCAATTGCCCCTGAAATCAGTGGGCACTTACTGTAAGCACCGCTGAAATACAGTCCTGGTCCCTCATCCTGGAATTTTTAAAACTGAAGATACCTGAAAGTTACAGGACACTTCAGAAAAGGTAAGCTGGAGATGACAGGGCTTTCTGAAGTACAGCAATACCTAAGTATGACAAATACTATAGAAGCGCTAATGCTGTTTGGCAATTTCCTGGAAGGTCTGTGGAGTGGAAATTCAGTTCATTAACTGATGTTGATACCTCCAGAAGTCATTTCAAATTGTTTTCCTGAAATAAGACTTGAACCCAGATGGCAGAGGTGAACCTGCTTCGCTAGCCTCCAACAAGAGATGTTATAGGTTGAGAAACAATATTTATATTCCCAAATCTCAATCTCTCTCTCTCTTTTTTAAGCTTATTAAAATTAAAAGCATGACCTGCCACATCACATTACATCAAAACATGATGTAACTTCTTAATTTAAAAAAAAGTTTTAATTTATGATGTTGTATTATGCCACAAAAAGCTTTTGTGTTCCCCAGAGAAACTATAAATTTTTTACAGCGACTGTTTATCCAGTATCTTTGGCAGACTGAAACAGTGAGCGTTGGCAAAAAGCAGATATTTAACAGCTACTGACGAACAGCTTATGAATCACCAGGCTTGAATCCTGGCACACGTCTCCCTGTAGGTACCTCACTGAAATCACCATCTTCCCTTCGCCTCCTCCTAACTGCAGTAACGTTGAGTAACTGACTGATCCTGAACCACTAAACTTGATCTACCTTATCCTTTCAAGCCTTTATATTTTTGGAGAAAAGCACTCTTGCTGTAAAAGTGCCACTGCAATAACATTCCAGGAGCAGTGTCCAATATGGATTTCCCACTGATTCTGAACAGCCCAGGAAAATACTTTTTGTTACAACCACATTTGGCATTTCTATGTTTTTCATTTGCAGATATAAAAGGGCTTTGAAAAACAGCTTTACCTATACAATTAGATAGGTGGGGGGACTGAGGCATGAGCTGTAGAAGATGTCATCAGTAGAGCCAAGACTAAGCTGGTGCAGGTCTGCTCTGCTGGTCCATGTATCTTCCAGATGATGAATTCAGGATGTTTGGCTTATTGTTTTACAGGGTCTGCGAGGCAAGCTGGGCTACCCTCGGGCACGAAGGGCTGTGTGTTTGTTGGCCTGGGTCTCTCGCAGTCTGCTTACTTATCTGGTGCTTTGTTTTGGGACTGCTCTGGCTGAAGCAAAGGAAGTTCAATGGAACTTGAGAACAAGGACTACTTATCCGAACAAGGGTTTTCAAGCCCTTGGTTTCTAAACAATTGCTTTATAGGGTGGACTGTGTACCATAAATCTGTAGCATAGGAGTATGGTCATATTGGCTTAACTGTCTTACTAAGACTGGACTTATTTCTCACACAACTGATAAAAGTCATAATGCTGTCAGTCCCTGGTATACTAGCTGTACTCAACTTTTACTGCTTCCTAGCTCCATGATCCATAGTGCACATATGGGGTATAAAGCCTTCTTAAAATCATAGCCCCTTAACTAAAAGCTTTTTCTGGGAGACAGTGTGGTTTGAATTATACTGAGGACCCCAAACAGCAATTGCTCTTGGGCCACAGCCTTTGAAATAGATCTATTTTAGGTGGATATTCCTCTTTCGAAGGGGTACTTCTAACCCTATTTATGAGCCTCACTGCTTGTACCAAATAACCTAACGGGGCACTGAAAGCTCCTTGACTACTTCTGATGTAAACGCACAACGATGATCTTCATCACATGCAATGTGTTGGGTGAAAAGGGGACTGGGGTTTTTTCACCATTGCGTAGCTGTCGCCTTGGGTGCCCTAGTGAGAACAAACCACAAGGCTGTGACCCATTTTCCATGAAAATCCTAGAAAAGTGTCTATTCCATCTCAGCGTTGACATGGGGAAGGTTCTCATTTCAAAACCTGTCCATGAGTCAGGAAACCATTCCGGGCGTCATTTCTAGTATCAAGCACTTTTTCCATTAGTGACTTTTCTCCCAGGGACAGATCGGTGAATTCATCTGGATTGGTTTTACATGAGATCAGATCTTCAGTATGGTTCCACAAGTGGTGTGCAACAACCACACCAGCAAAACCGTCAGAGCACTGAGTCTGAAATAAGCTGGGGGCTGCTTAAAATACGGTTGTCAACCCACACCTAAAATGTGCTTGCCACACCACAGCTTGAGAGAGGACACTTGGCCAATGAGACAAAAGGAAAGAGGTCTCAGGTGAAAATGCTAGATGAAGCTGAGCTAAAAAACTCCAAACTCTCTCACAAATATGGAAGTAATTCTCTTGAATGAATCTCCTCTAGACTTGACATAGGAGGTTTCAAGTTTTATGGCATCTTACATTATTGTTTAAATTTGTTTCAGGCAAGAAACATACTTTTTAAGGTCAGAAATACACATTTGTTAGATGCTAAGACACCTGAAAAGCAAGAATACAGATTGTAGGATGAATATTTTACAGAGTAATTATTTAAATATATTCAAGTATGAACATCTTTAGATCCTAAATTTAGTATTCCTTAAAAACATAATCTTACAATAAAATCTAGCCCACTCTCACATTGTTCATAACATTCCAATTTTCTGTTTGAACTAGTTGTTTTGAAAAGTTGTGGCTTGGTTGCTTATTTAAAGTGCCCCACTGATATTTTTGCCCCAGACTTTAATTTTTGGCATAACACTTGCACATATGTTGATGATGATATATGTCTGAAGTTCTCAAAACACGATAGCATGCTACGGCTGGTGTGTGAACCACTCCGATGCGATGGGCAGAGGCAGCTCCCTGTTTCCTATATGGAGCCCGTGCCTAAGCCATGGGTTAAGTGCCTTCCCCGGGGCACACAGTGGCAATCCAGTGACTGCTAGATTCTTTAGGACAAGAGGAAATGACCCCAAGTTGTGCCAGGGGACGTTTAGATTGGATATTAGGAAAAATTTCTTCACTGGAAGGGTTGTCAAACACTGGAACAGGCTGTGTTGGAGTGGTGGAGTCACCATCCCTGGAGGTATTGAAAAGACACATAGATGTGGTGCTTAGGGACGTGGTTTAGTGGTGGACTTGGCAGTGCTGGGTTAACGGTTGGACTTGATGATCTTAAAGGTCTTTGCCAACCAAACTGATTCTATGATTCGGCAGCTCTGTTCAGGAGCAGTCTGCGCATTGAGCATTCGGGGACCAAAGGCAACATGGTCCCTCGGGAGATCTAACTTCAAAGAGATGACAATGAGTCAAGTAGTCGGGTAAGCACTTAAGATGTAAGTAATCGAGAGGTCTGGAGATGCTGCTGGAGGGAGGGATTTTGTATTAAAATACAGTAAAGGTGAGAAAGGAAGGGATGGACACGTTCCTTTGCCTCTACATGTGCCTTGGAAATTAAAAAATTACCAAGTAGTAGCAGTTGCTATTGCAAATTCCTGAGCAAACTCAATTTGCTGTAACAGAGATAAGAAATCCATAGGCTCCCCTGAATTACTGGATTGTAAATCAAATTTTCAGTTAGGTTCTCCAAATCTGCACACCACAGTGAACTCAGATTTTAGGGTTCAACTATTTTGTTTAGGCACTGCAAACAACTGGATCTCAGAGTTTAATGTCTGATTATATCTCTTGTACCTCTGAGCTTTATGTCTCATTATAAGGACAAAACAGGCACCTGCAGAAACGTGAGCCTGCCTGCATCTGGCTGAAAACAACACGGCTCAAATTTAACCACACCTGCCCTATTTAAAACCAGTGGTAAATGGTTATTACAGTGAAATAGAGATAGCCTCTATTATGTTATGTAAAGATATCACAGAATGACACAAAGAGAATTTATTATTCATGGTATCGCCAAGCTTCAATTTCAGGTTTAAGTCAGGACACATTATTGTCAAGTATTGGCCATGATATAATTGTTGATCACCTTCTCTGGCCACCTGTCTCCTGCATGGTCCGTGGTGTGACCTGACTGAACCTTAGCTTGCTCGACTGTACCCGAGATTCTTACTCTGGATCTTCTGCTCTGCTAACCCAGTGGGATTAAGCACCATGAAAGCAAGAACTGAACTTCCTCTGTATGTGTCATACACACTTCTTACTTTTATATAGTGGCCAGCTGGACACAAGCAGATGCAGGAGAACACTTTAGTCTGCCACATGACTGCTGTCTTGGAAGAACTTTATAAAATACTTCCAGAGCCTTCCCATGTTTAAAATGCAATACCATGAAATCATCGCAATCGAGATGGCAAGGAATGGGCGAGCCTAAAGAATAGGTCTGTCGGAACGGGTGCAGAGATGCTGTTCCTGCATTTCGGCTCGTCCAGACACAAGGCACGGAAGTTTGCAAGTCATTAGGACAGCGCTGAACACACAAATGACCACGCGTGCAGCTAGGGCTGCCGTGAGTGTTCTGACACAGAGCACAATCGTCTCGGGAGTGAGAACCCTCATGCGTGGAGCCCGCTACTTCCACCTCCTGGATGAGGGTCTGTGTGCTGGGAGGTCGAGGTGCTGCCCACGGACGGTGAAGCTGCAGCCTGACCCACAGCATAAATATCTTCTGCTTTGTTGCTGGGGCTTCAAAACCTCGTCTATGGACAAGACAAGGAGAAAAGGGCGATGAACTATTAGGAGCAGCATTGTGTGGGACTCACTACGCGCTGTTTTCCCAAGTGAAACATGAGGTTTACAGGGTTTTAAAGGGAATTTAATCTCCTTAGGTGCCCTCGCTGCATCACTTTCAAGTAGGGTGTGCAAAGATGATGGGGATGGTGCAAAAGAGCTCCAAAACTTTCATACCCTCCGTATTACCTCATGGCTTTCTTCCCAGTAAGCCTACCTCATTTGTGAAAATTCAGCAGGCATTATGTCCTTCGCAGCAGGCATTACACATCTATTCTTACACTTGCCATTGTCAAACATAATGTTGGAGCCAGAGAATGATCACATACACTGTATTTGGACCAGGCGTAGCTCCGTGTCCCCAGGTTTCTGGAAGTCGTAGGTAGGAGCCACGGAAGCAATTCGAGTCTCAGCCCTGCGGGGTGTTAACCAAAGGTTTCCATTTGGAGCCTTGACTTATTTTCCCAGTTTGTTTCCCTGTTACCATACCCTCCACTAACCTGAACTGAATCTTCCCTAACAAAAAGGCCCTTTCTCGTCAAGATTAAAAGCAGAATACTTTAAGTAATTTAGAATACAAATGTGCAATGAAATATCAGCCTGGGTGATGTTACGAGAAGGAAGAGTGTACAGTATGCTTTATGTGCTTTTAGCTGTTCTACCCTACACTGCAACATGTGCACCCACTCTTGTAACCTTTACTGCTGTGCAAAGATGATCTGTCAGTTCTGCAATATATATATATTTATACTGAGACAGCTTTGAATCCTTACTGCCCTCTAGAGAAATTCTGCTAGAAAAGCTCAAACTGACAGAGTCAGCAAAAAATAATTGCAGTCCTAATCTTAACTACACCAGCTGCGTGCAGGGTCGGTGACAAGATCTGTAGAAACAGAAATGCACTTAAAGGACCCTTTTTCTTGAGGCTCTCACTATCACTTGGAGTTGTGGCCAGGCTCAAACACACTTACCCCATTCACTGCATAGGAAAGCTCAGCAAAAAAAAACCCTGAGTTTCCATTATCCGGGGGTTTAAGTGAAAAAGAAATGAAAAGATTTTTTGGTAATGAAATTACAAGTGCAGAAGCTGCCTTATATTCACTTCAGCATGTGATGCTTAAATTATTTAAAGTACATATCTGGAACTATATGCTTTTACTTTGTCATTCTCACTCTCGTATCTCGTATTAAAGGTGCAAGGCTGATGACGGTGGAGGAAGCCGGCTGTGACTGAGTGCCGGGGCCCGGGCTGGAGCCACAGGGCTGCACCAGGCTCGAGCTCCTGCTCTGGAGGAGGCTGAGCTCCCGCGCGTGCAGGTGAGCCCTTAGAGCTATTGCTGACCGCTTGCACGATTAATCGCTGCAATGCCAAGAGTATTTTTTGACAAGATGTATCTGTAAGATTCTGTAAAATCAAAGTATCAGAAGACATGGCCAAAAGCACGTGTTTTACAAAGCTGCAGGAGTATTATTTCACGTGGTGGGGCCAACACAGAGAAAACAGCAATTGCAATGTTAGCAATGAAAGATAGCACAGTGCAGCTCGGAATACATTCAGCAAACTGAGATCCTATTTTTACACTGACAAAAAAGAGAAAAAAATGTAAAATGTGTGTCTGTGTGTGTATATTTTTTTCCAAAACAGCTGAATCCCACTATCCTGCAGAATCCTGTTCATCTAACGGGCTGTCAGTGCAGGCTCCTTTCCCTAGCTCTGCCTTTTCATGCCTAATGGGGTTTGCCCTGAACCAGACAAAGCCTATTAAACATGGCAGAGGAAGGGCTGGCGGAGCGGTGCTGCCTGCCCTCTGACGGCACCGCCGCTCCCCGGGGGCTCTGCCAGGATGCCCGCAGGCTGGGGCGCGGGGCTGCCCGGTGCTCCCTGCAAGAGAAAGGGCCGTGCCCTGGGCAAAAATGGGAATTTGCTGTTGTATATTCGGTTTCGCAGACCGCGGCGGCGGGACAGAGGTGGCGAGCGCGGTTCGAAAGCACCGTCAGCGCGGAGGGGAAGATGTACGGTCGATGACGCCACCGAACCGAAGGGCTGGCGTACTTGGGAGCAAAAACATGTTCGGCGTGTGAGTACCAAGCGCTGCGCCTTGCAGCTATCTGTCAACCAAAACCTATAAATACTGAATGGTGTCAGCATTTCATTTCCTTTGATTCTAGGGAGAAGATTCAGAAGGTTTATGGGTTCAGATTGAGTTAAAACTCCTAACTCTGAACGGGTGCTGAGTCAGAATTTTATATCTGTTTATCTGATTTGTGTGTGCAAATATCCAAGCACGAAGGAATGAGCTGGACACTTAAGCTGCAAGTTTACTGAATAATTGTAAAACTGTTTATATAGAAGAAAATGACCCTGAAAGCCTGAGAGTGTGAAGTTAGAATTGTCACACAGAGACAAAAAAAAAAAAAAAAAAAAAAAAAAAAAAAAGGCAAAAAAACACAATCGCAATTATTATTATTGTTTTTCTTTTGTTACAATAGTAGTAAGGGATTCAGTGCACCCCTCTCTACAGCCAGATTCTCTTATGTTCCAAATAAATAAGGGCTGAAAAGGAAATTAAGGTTTCAGTAATGAATTCTTCTCTAAGCAGCTCAGGAACAGTGCTTCAAACTGAGCCCAGATCTTTTGAATCTCAGGCTCTTCCCTCGTTCCCTGAATCTCTGATGTCCTTTCATGTTCTGTTACTTATAACATTTTGCTCAGCAGATCGTTTTAAATCTCCACTTGAATCAGGGAGTAAAGAAACAGCAGAAATTTTATTCCTTCTAGAAAAAATTATTCAAACTTTTCTGAGACTTGAAAAAGGTTCTGCTCAGTTTGGGGCAGAGTTGCAGACAGAGTTTTACTTTACCTGAACCACATCTTAATCCATAAATGTATTTATTGTCATTTCTATTGATTCTTTCTCCACTTCTCCACTGAGTAATCTGGAGGTCTGCAAAGGATGAGTCGAGGCTTTGAGCTAACAGACACTCTTAGTTACTTGGACATTTTTACTTATTTTTCCAGTACGTTTACTTTGAAGTGAAGGTTCAAGGTTTGTTTGCTCCCTGAATAGCGACCATCATTCTGATTTTGTTATTGCTGCTTAAAAAAGGTTTCTGAAGATCCCACACACATTTTCCCTGTGCGTTGGTGATCTGTGGGTAAGCATTGCCACAGAGATCAAACAAATGCCGGTTCAGAAAGCAAAGCTACCATTCCAAAATGCTTCTATCAACTTAGCAAGCTCAGATTTAAGACGATACGCTCCAGGGCAACACTCACCTGCACATGCATGAGTTTTAGTGGTGCCCATGGGAATGGCCCAGCGCTGTCTGGTTCCACTGACGAAGGAAGTCCATGCCTGGGGGAGGACGAGGACACAACTCTTCTGTGTCTCCATCACTGGAAATGGCAGAATTAATTTTTCTCTTTCTCTATTTACTGTGTGGAAGGAGAACCTACAACGGATGAATTTTAACAAGCAACCAACATCATAGAGGCATCTCCACTGCTCGCTTCTCCGTTGTTGTTGAGTGTCTTACCTACCATTGGTTCTGAGGTTTATTTTGCTTTTGACCAGAAAATCTCCTTGAAAGTCAAGAAACCTTCATGACAATCACTTATTCAAAACTGACACATTTCCACACAATAAATTGGTTTAAACAATCAGCAATTTCCAGTGAAAACCTGTTCTGGCAAAAAAAATGCCCAGATAGCTCTATTAATTGACCTAACCCTGCACCGCCAGCGATAACTAAGCACAAGGTAGATAAGGCCTGCTCAGCTCATTAACGGGACAAACTACCCACAGAGGAGCTTTGGTTTGTGACCATTATCTGTCTGAGTGATCCACCCTGCCAACAGTCAACTGTTTGGCTTGCATGCTTATTTTTAAATACTTCCTCACTTCTTCATTATTCAGTTTTCATCTTCTCTGAAGACCTTTCTAACCCAGGTAATAGGGGAAATGGCAATCTGGCAACTCGTTGGCAAATCGGATAACTTTTCTGCGGCGATTCTCGCTGGTCTTCAGACAGCAGGGTACTCTTCCCTTGGTTTCCCAGCGTAACTGAATTTCTGATGAGTCTCATCCCTGGCCTGTTTCAAACAAATGTTTGCATTTATGTCATATATGAACTAAATTGGATACTTTGGGGTGGAGTCCAACACTGGCATTTTTTTTTTTCATGACAGTTGTCAGTTGCATTATTCAAAACAGCTTAATACCGTATGACTTCTTGCACAGAAATGTAACATGCTGATAATATCCATTCCCTTTCTTCTGTATCTTTGTCTTTCTCCATTATTATAATTCTGTCCTCTAGCTTCTTCCTCTGCTGAGCTTTCAGAGACCTTCCTGATCGACATTAGACACAGTGGGGAGACGGGTGGCGCGGGCGTGGGAAAAAGGCTGTGCTGTAATTTGAGGGGGTCTCCCACCATCTTCACGAGTGACGGCAGCAAATACAGCTCTGGGGAAAACTATTTGATTTTAGATAGAAATGTATTTATATTTATGTGCATATGCTTGTACGCATCAAATATTAATTTCTTTTATTCTAATTTTCCCTCATTAGCATCCGTCCCCGTCCCTCATGATGCTGGGGCGGGGGCGGCTTTGCACAAGCGTTGCCTTGGAGGTGGCACCCAGCAACATCGCCGCAGGGAAGGAGCGGGGTCTGCGAAGCGCCCGGGTCTCCCTGTGCACGGCAAGCGGGCTGGGCTGGGGGGACCCCGTCACCCCACGTGCCGGCCAGCCGGTTCTGTGAAGCACTTGGGCAGACGTTTCCAGCACAGAGGGGTCAGCCCCCGACGCGGACGGTCCCCAGCGCCCTGAGCGTGCCAGGCCGCACGGCCATGCCGGGGGTGGTAGAGCCCGTGCGGGCGAGCACGGGGGGGTCAGGGCACACCTGGGCACACACCCTGGTCCGGGCAAGGACCCAAGACCGTGATCCCATAGGGGTGCTGTCCAAGCCCAGACGTTAGGTGTGACACAAACCACCTCAGATTACTAGCCCCTATAATTTGTAATTCCTCTAACAAATCTCCCCATTCCTTTTGATCTCTATATGAGCTCCTTTATGTCCTTAACAGGGGGGAAAATCACCTTGCCTCCCTCAATGCTCTGCTGGAGGCCACCAGGTTAATTCCGTGCTATATGCGTGGATAAAAAGGAGGATAAGAAGAAAGAGCAGGTCGTGGAGTGGCAAAGGTTGAGCAGCTCTGCTTTAAACACTTTATGGGAAATTGTAAAACTTCTAAACAATTTAATAGATTAACTTCCCCTTTCAGTGGCATCAGTAAAACTGAATTATCATCCTCACTTTTAACTGATGCCTAGACCCAATACTCATCCATCAGGGATCATTTAGTGATAAAGCAATCAATCCTGCCATGGTGCAGAGGGGACAAACTATGCAAGATAGCATCACCAAATATCCTTTCCACCCCAAAGCATTCTGTGAGGCTTTGTCAATGAAAGTGCATTTGTCTAGTCTTATCTGCTGCAGTATACGTGGAATACAAAGGAAGCAAGTAAAATCTGCATTTGATGTACATGTGCAGATGCCAGGCATATGACCAAGCCAAGGAGCGCTGCCGCTCTTCCAGAGCCGAGCGCAGCACCCGCTAACCAACACGGCACCGCTACCCCAGGCACCAAACTACCGGGGACGCGAGCAAACACGTCTGAAAATAATGCTGTGACAGGTGAAGGGGGTGAGAGAACAAGGAGCGATAATGTTGAAAAAATGTGTTTCTGTCGCACCCTTGTTTTAGGAACTCTTCTGTGACTTGAGCCAGCAGCTCTAAAATACCGGTCGTCTGTACCGTCAGAGCGTGCAACATGCACTTCCCTTTTATACTCGTGCTCTGACTCCTCACTAGTAGCAGTTTTGGGTTTGAGGGTTGGTTTTACAATATATTAAAGATTTCTGTATGTATTGAGAAGATTACACATCAAAAAGAATTAGAAAAATTACAAAACTTGCTATAATTATTTTAATCAGCAATTAGATTTTATTAAGGTGTGTAGAATGTGTACAACTATCATTTGAAGAAATAACTTAAAAATTTTTTTTTTTTACTGGAAATATCCCCACTTGCAGTAAGAAATTGTCCATTTCCACTACAAAACAAGTAGGTTTTAGTAATAGAAACTTTTCAAAACCAGAGAGAATTGTTTGATTTTTCCTGCTAACTGTAATAACATTTTTATATTATGTGACCAGAAGGTAAAAAATCAGAATAAGTTTCTTTCTCAGCCAGATGTGAACTTTACTCAGACCAAACTCCTCGGACATTTTGTGAAGGATAACGTGGCTACTGGAGCAAAGGGAAACCTTTCCCTACTGCTGCCAGGATTTTCATCAACAAACAGGTTCAGGCTAAATTAAGAGGTTCATTGTAGCAGAGTTCTTCAAAGGCTTTGGAGTTCTTCAACTCCAATTAAAAGTCAATTGAATTGGACACTTAATTCCCATTTGTGTCTATGAAAATCTCTCTGCTATAATGTTCTGTGTTACAATTCTGGGCTGAAGAGCAGGCGCACAGAAATGGATGAAGAATGCCATGCATGCACTTATTTCGAGGAGTAAAGAATATAATAGCTATTATATCAAATGCTTTATCTTGACAATATTTAACAAAGAGTATCTCCACAGCAGTACACAAATAAGCAGATAATAACAAATTAAGATTTTAGTAGCTGTATTTATGCATGTGATCTATCAGCCAAGAAGCCGTATGATTTTTATGTCCAGAAAACATGATTTATATTGTGTGCCAAAGGCAGCCAAAAGAGCTGGTGGCACGTAGCTGAGGACCTTTTTAAGGGAATTTACAGGGGCAGCAGCTGTAGTGGGGCCCAGAAGTGATGACAATAGAAAATTCGTCAGGGAAGAGAGTCTGACTCTGCAAAAAGTTCCTGACATATGTAGGACAGTCGAAACAGCCCAAGAGCAAATACAAATCCTGTCTGAAGATCATGTGGTGAAACGTATCAGGAGGAATTACAGGAGAGGAAAATGCAAAGGTAAAACAAAGGCAAAATCGCGTGCTGCTGCTGCTGCAGAGCAGCCCGACTTACTGCAGAAGTCTGGCCTGGAAGAAGCCGATAGTGTCCGAACCGCAGGAGACAACAGAAGGGTCAAACCCTGATGTTCAGGCCCAAACCCTGATGTTCAGGCTCAAATAGTTTTGAATTTAGATGTGAGTCAGGTTGGAGTGACCAGACCAAAACCCACCCCGGAGGATTTTGAGAGAGAGTCACCAGTGGAAGGATTTTATTTCTCGCTTCTGTTTGGGATGTGAGCAAGAGCCGCCAGCGGCATCCCCTCCCGGCAGCTCCTGTCATTTGGGGCTGAAACGCCGAAAGAAACGTTGCTCCAGCGTCCCGTTTCCCTGCCCAGTGCCCAGCAGAGCAAAATGCCAGTTTGTGCTGCTCAGGCGGATTGCGGCAATCCTAGCACAAACCCCAGGCTGGGGAATGCGTTAAGGTGTTTGGGGAGCGCTGTACTTCTCTCCCCATCCTTCTCCGCTGAGCAGATCTGGTGTAAAATGCCGTGCCCACCGGAGAGCTGGGAAGAGGAGGCGACCCGAGTCCCTCATCCTGCCTGCGGTCGTGCAGAGTTGCTGAAGGTTATTTCTTCAGCGGTTTTGAGTGGTTTTATTGAACCTGCGGCTAAACTGTCTTTAAGAGACTGTCCAGGCTCTGAGAACAGAGCAGTAATTATAAGGAAAATGAATTGCATCCTCGAGGGGTGACCCTGCTGAGCACCATGTGGCCAGCAGCAGTCTCAGCTGCTAACAGCATGAAGAAGAAGTCAGCCCCACTGGCTGAAGAATTCCTCCTGCAAGCTCCAAGTCCAGTTTTACCCGGGCAGCCTGAAGCGATAAAAAGCTCCTGCTCTCGGTACGCTGGTCCCGCCTTTTACAGAGGACACTAAGCAGCACTTCTCTGTACAGCAAATACAAGCAGCATTTCTGAGTTGCGCTAACCAATCGCTGGCTGATGATAGGAATTTCTGCCAAGCTGGAGAAACTGAAACCTGCCCAGTAACATAAAATACGGCATAATCCGCACACGTCCTGTGCCTGGACAAACAGGAAGGCACAGAACGATAAGCAAGTAAGCGAAAACCTCACAATTAACACAAAGGGACGCATGCTGAGATGAGGAAAATCATTTCTCCGTGACCCCACGTGAGAACTGAAAGGTTCACCATTTTCCTCGCTCGTAGGCACCCCTCAGCTGGGTGCAGCCTGGATGCTCACCCGAGGCTGAGCACTCCTCGTCTGGGGGCCGGTGGAGCTCAGACCCTGCCCGCTTCTGCTCGGGACTGCACTTCCCCCAAAACCAGCGATGCAGGAGGAAGGCGAAGACCCGGAGCCCTCAGGGCACCTGCAGGAACCTCCCGCAGCTCCGGGCTCGTGCCAGCTCTGCTGTGCCAAGCGCCCGGGTCACCACGGTGGGAGCGGTGTCTATATGCACAGGCTGTCATAAAATCTTAGCCCAATACATCTTTCTCCAGGCATCTTGTTTCTTAAATAGTCCCCCTGGCTCCCGTGGAAACCTTCCTGAGATCGACTTTTCAATATTTTTAACAGTATTAGAAGTGACTTCTTGCCTCTGTGCATACAAATGATTGTAACAATGCCTGTTTATCACTGTGACAGATATGTGTGCTAATTAGATATTCTTTTATACATCCAACCAAATCCCAACTCTTCGGAAAATCAGAGCCTCCACTAAGCTCCTCGAAATGGCTTCTTCCTCTTGGAGAACGCTTTCAAAGCACGCTGTATCCCGCCACGAGGAAGGGGTGATGCTAAGGGTGCAAAGGCACGAACGCCTGATCAGGAAAGCCATAATAAACCAAGCTTTTGAAGCGTAATGACTTCTAAATATAAAGTGAGACCGCAGATCGTGTTTTTACAACTAAGGAAATGAAACAACGCGTCAGTGTCTGCCACACTAACGGTCTTCGTGCTGTGTGACGCACCGTCGGGGAGCTACAAGGCAGGGGCTGCCCGTGCAGCCCAGTGCCCAGGACTTCGACCGGCTCCTCAGGGCCAGGACCTGCAGGATGAACCGCACAGCAGCTACGGCATCGCTGGCAGGGAGCGTGTCCCCGCTCCCGGCACTGGGGGGGAAGCTGCAGCCGTGTTCCCCTCACACGCTCCGGCCGCAGAAGCCAAGAACGAAGAGAATGCTTGAAGACCTTCCAGCAGAAAGGCCAGGCTGGAGTTGCTCTCTGCCATGCCAGTTTGTGCAGCTGGGACCCGACGTGCTTCACAAGACGACAACGGCGTGATCCTCACCAGGTGCTCCAGGCCCCCAAAGGGTCATGCTGAGAACCATGAAAATCCACAAAGCACCCTCATTCCTCGGGTGGCCCTGGGAACCGATCAGCATCCACAAGTACTAACAGATGTAAGACTTAGGTGCACATTTTCAAAACACCTTAGGGCCAGTTTCTATATGTTTATTGCTCACGACGAACTCGAGAGTTCCATAAGCACTTTGTTTCTATTTAATTAAATAAGAGCCAGCTCCTTCAAAGCGCTTCACAGATCCCACCCCACTGCGATACCACTGCTGAGCTCTTCTGGGAACCTGGCTGCGAGGGCGTGTGTTGAGTACTTGGAAAATCTAGCTCATTCAGATCTGGCAGGCTGATTTTGAAATAATATCTGGAAATCCACTTGCAACATTTGTAATAACCATCCATTTGCATATACAAAAGCTGACTTTTGGCATGAATATAATTTTCTTATGCCTTTCCTTTGAAAATCTGCTCCAGACTGTCTAGACAAGTCAAAACCCTCATTTCTGCTTAATATTTTGTAATTTATTATTTTGCTTTCCTTTCTGATTAATTTGGAGACGTCCCTTAGCACAGATGTAGTGATAGGAGGATATAGTTTTATAGGCTGCTCATATAATCCCACTGCTCTGGCCACACGTACCCTTGAAGTTTGCTCTGAAGCTTACGCACGTAAACCCAGCCTCATAAATCTAATTCTACCGACTGGCATGCGCTTTCAGACATCCACGGTTCATCCAAACACACACTTTTTATTCCCTCCTATACTTTTTTTTTTTTCAATAGCAGCATTGTAAATGTTTAAGCAGGTGAACGTTGTAGAGCTAAAAGAAATTTAAACGTGCCATGTATTTGCTAAGCAAAGATACTATGGCAAGACACTGAGACACCTCTAAAAGGGTCTGCCTCTCTCTTTCTCTTTCTTACTCAAAATACAGCTTTTACAAATATGACATCTTAAAATTAAAATGTTTGTTCTGAAAGTAATAGCCAAGATCATAGAATATTTATGTGATCATTAATATTTGAATTTTGAATAATGCATACTTATATATTTCCACAAAAGAATGCAATGCAATGTTTTATACCAAAGCCATATTGTTTTCCCTGTAACAAGTGCAGAAGCGGCTTTATTTGCATTGCGCACTTGCAGGTATGTAATATCAGATTACACCGTTAATTCTCTTTGGTTCCTGGAAATATCTATGTCAGGCTTTTCCACTTTGCATACAGAGGAGGTCCATATTCATAACAGCCTGGTTTAAATGCAGGAAAGTTCTGTGCACTTAGCTGTTAATTTTGAAACAGCGTCTCTTTTCATTCATTTGATTTCATTCGTCACTAACGGTTGCTGCCGCTTCCCAAAAGTTTTGTCTCTCGGAAACCTAAGCCCCATCCTACCGCTTCCCGAGGAAGGGCGAGGGCACGGAGCCGCGCATCAAACGGCTCCTCGTGCGCTGCCACTCACCACCGCTCCTCGGGACGCTGGTGGAAGTGCGGACAGACGGAGGGTAACTGGAGTTGGGTTTTGGCGGCACAGGAGACAGAGCAGGAGACAGAGCAGGTAACCAAGGAGGTTCAGAGGAACAATGACAGAGGTGGAGAGAAGGAGCCTTTCATGCGAGGAGAGCACGCCGTCTGACCAGCAGCGGGAGGGAACTGAAGAACCCGAGGGTCGCACAGAAGGCAAAGGGGAGCCGACGCTGCGCTCGCTGCGGTGGGAAGGGGCAGAAGACGCCTCTGGTGGGAAGCCAGGTTTGGGGTGGCACTTTCAAAGCTGCGCTCTGGTTCACTGCAAGGTTTGCTTAAGGTTCGTGACCCCACTGAGCAAATGGGAACCCATTTTCATAGGAGTCTGGACTCGCTATGTATCTTGTATTTCCAATTCTGGGCTTGATACGCAGCAAGTTCACCTGATTTTCACCTTGAGGTCTGGGTGCAGACACAGTCATTATGAGTGCAAACATTCATTGAAGTATTTTGCTGGACGTTCATTGGCAAGCAGAATTACAGCACGTGATTTATGACCACCAAGGTGTTCATGGGGTTTAGTGAGGCTGCTTGTAAATGGGCGATTCTGAGCACGTGGACACGGAGTAAACGTGAACGCAGCCCAGATTTTACACCCGCTCACGCTCGAGCTGTCTATTACCAGCAATTTCTGTAGCACCCAGTTGCAGGAGAGCTGATCGGGTCTTCAAGCACAATTGTAAAACTTAAAACCTGCAGAAGGGATTTTATGTGGAAAGCACCTGAGCAAGATGATGCGAAGTAAAACAAATCCACTAAACTGTCCACAGACAGATCTTCTTTAATTGCAACTGATTGGTAAAGGATTTCCTATACTTAACTCTGTAATTAAAAGAAGATTGACAACCTCTAGTGCATTCTTCCATTAAAACTCTTGCATGTATTTCCAAAGCTGAATTTTGAGCCCTAGAAAATGCCTTTGAAATATTGGCGAACATAAATCACCCTTCAGCCACTATTCTCAATAAAACTGTTGAGGATATGTTGAGGATATGAACCCTGTTTCTAAATTATCTGTGTAAGTGCTTCATAGCAAAACGTGGGGAGGGTTTGCATGCTCAGCCAGCTAAGGGCTGTAACGACTGCAGAAGAACGTGCGCATTTAAATCAGTTGAGCCTGCAGCCGAAATCTGTTGCCTCAGTTTTTAAAGGGAGCCAGAGTGCTCAGCGTCTTCTTCCCCAGCATGATCCCATCCAGCCAAACAGACTGGGGCCAGACAAAGTGTCTGCGTTGCCGGCTGTGAGCTTCCATCAAGGATTTAGACATCTCCCTGATCTAAACTCCAGTTGTAAATAATTGCAGGTGAAATAAGCACCCGTAATTATTGTTTTCATCACAAAAAAAAAAAATGTTGGCATTTGATCCTTTCCTTACTCTTGTTTTTATTATGAAGCACAAACATGAAAATTATACCATCACACTCCGCGCGGTGCACAGAGACATTTTACCCTTTAAGCCTCCAAAGAAACGTCGGGCCCAAGCACATGACCTAATCACCGTGTCTCCACGCAGCGTGTCCCAGGGCAGCGGGCGGATGAAGGCACAAAGGCAATAGCGGCTTTGGGAAATTATCTTCTTGATTATCAACCAGCCACGTACGTGTGCTCCTGTGCCTAAATATGTGCCACCACCAGACATAACCACACGGCTTTGCTGATTAGGTATCAAAATGGATGGGGGATATACGGATGTTTAAGGAGGATTTTTAAAGGCATTTCTCTCCTAACCCAGACACCACGTGAGTCGGCGGGAGCTGGCCTCTTAAAATCCGACCTTTGCATCCCGCATAACAGCTTTACCTTAGATATTTGTCTCAGTGACTTACTCCAGAGTATCACTCTCTGATAAACGTCACAAACGTAATCCATGCCTTTACTTTTATTTCTCCAGCGTCCACAATTTTGGGGGTTTTTGTTCAAAAATGTGCATTTACTACCGCTTCGAGGTAAGGAGGAAGCCGTGTCTTTTCCCTCTTCTCTCGGCATGCGAATCGGATTTCTAAAAATTCACTGTAGTAATCACAAAATGCTGCTGCAAAGAATTCCTTGATAAAACCTTTTGAGATTTCAGCCTACCTTGTCCCTTTGTTTCATAACTAGGAGAAGTATAATGAATGCAAAAACTCAGCGACTAGAGCTCAGCAGGGCCTACTTTTTTCTCATGACTCCTGTGATTATAATAATTTGATTTTATAGGTGTCTATCCGAAGACCCCAGCTAGGGAGCAATCTTTACTGAGTCATGAACTTTCACATCATTAAATCCCTCTACATTTATTTTAAACATATCAAAAGTGTCAAATAACTTTAGATCTACCGACTTTTATTTGCGTTGGCTAAAATGAAGTTTGGCCACTTGGGAAGAGAAGCGGCATCGTTTCCACGGCGGCAGGAAGGCCGGTGGGCTCTGCACCCCCGCGGCGGCACAGCGCATCTCCCGCACGGGCCGGGACACGTGTTTACAAGGACAGGAACCTGAGTAATTTCCTACCAGTCTGAAGGGAATATTAAACTCTTCTGTCAGTTGGATGTGTATTATTTATGTTCCTTTTTTTATTATTGTTGTTGTTGTTGATTCCAAAAAATATTTCTTTGTTGGTTCAACGCTGACTCCCGATAGAAAGTGATGAAATGCCCAATATGTTAAAAAACCTTATCACTAAATCAGGAGCAGAACTATAAATTTTGGCTTTTGAAACTGAACTGACTGTTGAGGATCATTTTGCTCCTGAAATATTACAGCAGTGATCAATTTGCTGTAAAATTAAGCAGTTTAGCTCTGCAATCTATAGATGGAAAACATGTTGTTCTTGAGCAAAGTTTATGCCCTGCCCAAGGGATAAATTAAATTTTATGGGTAAGACATGCATTATTATACGCTTATCTGTTTAACATATCATTCTTTTCCACATCAGTATTATAAATATTTTTAATCATACATTTGATCTCTTGTGCATATAGTGATATGGTAATTCCCCCTGCCCCCCTCAAAAAATACGACCAAACGCAGTTAATTCATCACAGAACAGGGGAGAATATTCTCATCTTCCTGAGAAATATAGTGAAGATTGAAGCAGAGGTGCTTAAAATTGGGGCTACTTTGCAATCATTCAGTGGAATAAAATTTTCCTGAAGGAAGGGGTGGAGCTACGTTACACATTTTTATTATGGTTGTTATTATTGAATATTTATACTCTAAGTCTCTAATCAAAACTGGGGGCTGCAGTCAAAGACAAGTCAGTTACAAAAGTTCGGGAAAGCAGTCAAATGTATTCATTTGGTAAACTTGTTACTGGTTTTACAAATTCCTGCTGATTTTCCTTGAGTGGTATAGACTAGACTCAAAGCCCTCAAACTGACCGTTGTCCCAGCTTTCCAACACTGCGCAACTTCTCTCGGTAGCTTCAACAGAAGGGGATCTGCTGAGGGAGAGCAAGACGAGCGCGAAGCTGTGAATCCTCTGCCTTCCCTGCAGGAGACGCGGCGTGGAGAAGACCCGTAAGGTGTTTGCAGGAAGAGGAGACCCAGGCGTCCTGATGCAGTGGCAAATAAAATCCGAGGCACAATCATCTGTTCAACATTTACAATACATGACACTACAGTGGTCAAATCAGAAGCAGAGGAACTCCACTTACCCGTGTTTACTATCAGCCACATCACAGAATATACTGTGCAAGCGGCAACGTTGTAAGAACGGAGTCGAAGTGAAGGTGGACAAGCTGGGAGAGTCAGTATCTCCACTACCTTTTCTTTTTTCCTTTTGCTTCTGTTAAAGCACATTAAGGGGGACAGACTCAAACCCTCAATCACAAATTGATTCTATGATTCTGTGAATTCATCTGGTCAGTTTGAGTGGGAAGAGACAACAGCAAAGACATCTGAATTTGGATATTTGCTCACCAGCCGCCTTCCGCATCTGCCGTCTCCACCTGATGCTGCTCATTGTGAATACTTCATGTCATACTATGTTTTACATGAAATCTCTCCCCACATGCAATTTTGACTTGAGATACATGCAAATTCTACTAATTTCATTTAGAACTTCTTTACTCAGCTTTGAAAATCTGAAGCATGGGTCCCTGTAACATTACCTTCATGGTTGACAGCCCTTTTCTGCTCTCACCACCCACTTGCTTCCTCTCAGTCATACAGATCGTCAGCCTTCCAGGTTTTGGTGACATGGGTATCGCTGACATATTATTTCTAGTTGACTTAATCTGCATCTCCTTCCTTACTTTTTATTTTCTGTAGCATATGCTCCCATTATTTTTTCTTACCGACATAAATACTTTAAACAGGCACATTTCAGCCCATATTTTAGTCTCTTATAATACGTTTCCATGTGAATAACCTTCTCCCATTATGGAATGAGAAGTTTAAGGTGACTATCCTAATAAAAGAGAGAAAAGAACCGCACCTCTCTTCAAGGCGAGATCTATCCCACTGTGGAGCAAGTGCCGGATGACAGACTGCAGGGCAGGCTCGCCTTGCCAGGAAGATGCACACCGTAGAGGTAACTTGCCTTCCTCAGCGGGCTGCTGTGAGGGTTAATCAGTGAGTGGTTTATAGCCTTGGAAGTTGCAAAGAGCTACAGAATTGCTAAATATTATTATTGCCTTGTTATATCCTCGCGCTTTCTAGTCAAAGGTGAGCTGTTTGGAGGAGACAACGCAGACGTGTCCCTTATTATCCACGTTCTCCATCACAGCGAGGAAGTTCTGCAAATGTACGTACGTCTCAGGAGTACGCTGCCAAAACGTGATTGCTGCAGGTGTATAAACGGGCTGCCTTCTCAGGCCTTTCGGTAAACTTTAATTCTGTTCTTATAAAATCCCTTCTAAAATATTGCTCTCTGGGGCAGGCACTGTCTGTATGATCTGTGTTTGCACAGCTCGGTGAAATCTTGATCTGTGACTCAGCGTCCTGCACACTAGCACACAAAAATAAAACAAAAATAGATAAAAATGTTACTCACTGAGCAGAAATTGTATCAGGCAAAAGATTCAAGTCCTAGATGTAATAAAGATAAAGTAAATACCAAGAAATTCTAACTAGTCTTTGCGAGGGATGTAGTGCTGATAGGAAATTATGCTACGAGAACCGATCTGTAACCAATTTATGAGCCCAGATTCTTACCTGCGCACCAAGGGAAAGTCATGGTGCAGACGGATGCTAAGACTCTGTAGTACAATCCCAATGATCACACGTAAATGGGAACTATGGGACAAACGAGCATGGCATAAAATAGTGTTCCCCCAATACGCACTCTGTTGGCAAATGCCTGGGGTAAAAAGAAGCGAATAACATACTTCAAAGATGATGTGATACATCTATTTCGTACACTGAAGATCGAGAGAAGAGAACACCGAAATGTTCGAATGGCTTCTGAGGAGAAAGGGTTGGCCCGTCCCTGTGCTCTGGCGTGGAAAGAGGCTCTTCAACCGCTCTGCGAGAGGCACCGCTTTTTGGAAGATGGTTATGTATCAGGTAAGATCAACACGTATAGACATATATGAAGAATGTTTTAAAGAGGTAATTTCCCTAAAATACCTTTTAACTGAACAAATATGACAGTGTTGAATCTCTCTCTGGTTACTAATTTTATAGCCTTAAAGAGAATTACACTAATTAAACTTGCCAGATCTACTCAGATCTGTTAAATCCCTGTTAACACAACTCAAGTTCTGGTGTGAATAAGGGACGATAGTATGAGCCATCCTAAAGGAGATGATGACTGGAGGCCATGGGTCTGAGAAATCTGCACCCAGAGTCACCCAGTGGACCCCAGACATACTAGATAATGTGAGATGGGGTTTACAAAATCATAGAGTCCCAGACTGGTTTGAGCTGGAAGGGTCCATCCAGTCCCACCCCCTGCCATGGGCAGGGACACCCTCCACTAGCCCAGGTTGCCCAAAGCCCCATCCAACCTGGCCTTGACCACTGCCAGGGAGCCAGGGGCAGCCACAGCTTCTCTGGGCACCCTGGGCCAGGGCCTCACATTACAACGCAGCATGTGTGCAATTTCTCATCTGCAAACGCCATCCTACAGGAGCTACTCAGTCTTCAAATTCCTGAGGTACACATGTTACGTACTGTGGGCAAGCATGACTTGTTGTAGCAGGACAGTAACAAAGACTCCGGTCCCGTGCTTTGAACTCAATGACAATTTGCCGCTATCGTCACTGAAAACTGGAATGAGCCCCCCGATGGGACAGTGAAATACACTCATACTCATCCTTGTTTCTTGGAGAAGAACAAGACAAAGGAGGTGGTTCCAGGACTCCAATATCTCACACAACTCGACTACACTTGATTATTATTTGCTTCTCACAACCTGAAAAGAAACCTACTACCAGATTTGTCTGTCTCAACCCTGCTGAAGCTGAACACTTTCATACATATGTATGGATAGCTTAAGTTTTTATGAGCATAATTTGGGCTTTTCAAAATAGTGACACAATAACAAAGCAAAATTGAGACATGCATGTAATTTGAATACTGATTTGGTTTTATCTCTTCCTGGTGCTGGCACTTTTGATGCTGCTCTTTTCCATTCCATCTTCTTTCTGTTCTTATTTCCCAATGAACGGAATTAGTTGTGAGTACATTTGCTGCTTCTACCAACCAAACACGAAACCTGAGGAAATACACATCTATGACCTCCCTAGGAGTTTTGGACAGTTACTCATTTGCTGCAACCTCTTGAGTTTTCTATTGACTACTTAAAGACATGTTCCTGATCCTCTTGTCAAACAGGAGGATGAGGACTGTCAGGTGGCTATTGCCCTGTTTCGTGGCATTTTCAACACCATGAGCCCTGGCTTTTATCTACAGCAACGCAGCGTTTCAAGGAGGTTATTGCAAAGGATGTCTCCTGCTTCTATTTCATCCCAAATACCCTCGGTGAGCGGTTTGCATCCATTTGCAGACTCAGGGCGGGATTCCCAGCGCTCCCCTGGAGTGAACGGAAGGGAAGGCACTCAACCAGCCGTCTACTGGGCCACCATAGCCAGGCTCACGTCTGCCTCTGCTGCTGGGTCATCTTGCAAGTTTGGAGCTGTTAAAGGGTAGTCTGTGGTAGAGAACTAGGTGTGATGAAGCTCTGCCAGCTCTCCTCGCCCCTTCTTGAGGTGTCTGAGTAAGAGGCAAGCCCTCAGACCCACCACAACTATGCAACCGTGCAGAGGCCCCTCGCGTGCAGCGCTTGCAGATGTGAACGGTTTAGTTTTCTGGACAATCTGGTCCTAAGGATTATTCCTAAAAAGTACTCAGTTAATAATTTCAAAGAGAAAACTAAAAAATGCTCAGGGGCAATCTAAGAATAGAAAAAGGGGGTTACATTCACTTAATAAATTATTTGCAGGTTGAATAATTAATGGAAAATATAGGATGCATCTAGAAAGGTTTGATTCGGTGTGTCAGCCTCCTCTGGAAAGTGAAGCTACCTCAGAAACTTTGCACTTTCTAAGATATCATCTTGGTATGTTACCCCTGCAGAATTCCCACCAGGAACCAGATTCCCTCCTGGTTCAAGTTCATTGTCCCTGACATGAGCCAGTACCTGATGTCAGAGGGAAAGCCACAAGGAAAATCTTGCAACTGGTTTTTTCCATCACTACCTAATACAAAGCTTCTTGCATGGGGCAGAAACTGGAATAAAGGTTTTGTCATAACTGTATTCCCAGCCCGCAGGCGTTTCCGCATGTTTGAACTTTCATCACGTGAGCAGAGATTTGCTCACTTCTTTAAAGTTAAGCAGATGTATAGACCAAGTGCAGGAGTACACGTGCGTATCGTTTACGAAGAAGATTTGTTACCTTGTGGACAGATTTAAAATTACTCATCTATAAATGTAAATGAACATCTAAGACCTTTTTGAAAGCTGTTAAACACTTGGCTTCATCTTGTGGCAAAGAGTTAAATTCCGCACAAGCACTAAGTTTATTTCAACTTGGGATAAAATTTTCAAAACCTACATGAAAGCAGGCTGAGGTATGTTCCAATGCAATTGAAAGCCTGGCATTTGAAAATGTAAAGTAGGTAACAGAAGCAGCATATCAGACTTCATACACAGAGATTTTAAAACAAATTTAATAATAGACATTTGAAACCCCCAAATCACTGTCAGAGCATATATATGTTAAAAGACCTATAAATATATTTTAAAACAATCTATTTTCCTTTCACTTAGCTGCCAAGATCTCCATTAGGAGGTCTGTGTTTCCTTCCAACATTAAAGAATACCTCTAACATCTGTAGCGACGAACGGTGAAGAGTGTCAGTTCTGCTTCTGAAACAAGCTTCGCCACCATGTGAGGGAGGAAGAACGTGAAATAATGAACACGCCTTCGGAGAGCAGTCTGGTGTGCAAGGGAAGATGTGCAAAGCCTCTGGATGGGTTTGGTCTTCTCAGTTTCTTCCACGCACCCACAAGGAGTGCAGTGAACTACACAAAACTTGCTCACTGGGAAAAGTATTGCCCAGAGATGGCGAACCCGACCACGCAGTGCGGCAGAGCGTATCGCAAGGACTTTGTTTCATGTTTCCTTCCTTCCTTCCAGGTATCGGGAAAGAGAGAATGGTATCGTGTTCAAACATGAGCCAATCTCAGCTGAACTGGAGCAGCCACCTTGAAAAAATCACTTGTTTTTTTCCCATGAAGGTTCCCAGAAGGAAGAGGAACGCCGCGCTCCCTGGGGATTTGGGAGGTTCACGGGCACTTTTCTTGTGGTGGGACTTGGGCCCCTCTGCACTTCACTGCCCTATCAGCAAGGGACAGCGAGAGCCTTTCCTGGTGCTTTACCACCCATTGGTACTCAGGTGGGCACGCTAACGATTGCCAAATGCTCAGCCCTCCTAACCAAAGGGAGGAACGTAGAACCGTGGCAGAGTAACGTCTGCCGGAGCTTTCCTGGAACCACGGCACGGACTGCCACGGATCCTGCTGTGAGAGGACGGGCAATACTTTGTCATTGCAAGTATCTTTTAACAATCTAAGGATGTAGTAGGATCTGCACAACTTCCAAGCCAGGAGAATTCACAAACGTTTTCGAGCAAAGTGATGTCACTCCTGGTTTCAAGAAGAAAATGCAGACAATCCATGGGAGGTGTTTTAACCTGTGTAAACCATGTCTAACCCTCAGAGACACGGCTGATAAACGCTCACTCCACCTAAAACTGCAGAAAAATTTTGGCATGAAGGTCTTCGCAAATATTTCAGATATTCTCACGTTTTATGTAGAAAATTTCCCGCAATTACACATAGAATGTATCTTAATGTAGACAAGGCGTCCTGCCACTTTTGCAAGTAAGAACGAGCACAGGCTTTAGTGACACTCAATCGTAAAAATAAAAAAAAAAAAGGAAAACAATTTTTTTACAATTTTCAAAAAAATCTTTGGGTGCACTTTAATCTCAGACCTATATTATCTAGCTGTACTTACAAATAATTTCAATTGACATGTGAATTGGATAGCTCTATACCCAAATGCGTATATACAACGCTAAGTGTGTAAGTATGTAATTTATAAAGACACAGGGGTATTCAAAGGACCATATTTGCCGATCGGAAAGGTTCTTAAAACCCTGATTCCTAATACTCATGTGTCAAAGAGAGTGAAAACCACAGTGGTTTAAAAAGAAAGATAATAAACTGCTTGCTATTCGACCTTAACTACAATGACAGGGGAAAAATCAGTGTTAATCTTGCTACTCAAGCCTTAATCAATTTTATATTTTGCTTAGCTTTTCCTTTTCAAGCACGTATATAATTTTATATAAAAGATATGCATGGTTTTACATTTATTATCTGTATATATGCTCACCCCAAATTGCTAATTCATCCTTAATTTTTTTTTTGGTTAAAGTTACACACTTAATGTTATTTTAACATAGGGCTTTTTTGTAATGTAATGATATTTAATTTGCATTAGCACAAGTGACATACAATAGATCATGCTATTATCATGATTGATATCAGATGAACTGGCATAAATTCAACGTTATAAATTGAGCTATAAATGAAACTATTATTTTACAGGAATTACTGTAGTAGAAAGGCTAAGGACCCTCAAGTCAACCTTAGTCAAACCCACTCTTTAGAGTTTTATATTTTATGCCTGCAATAAATGCTTTTGTGAAAGCCCATAACCTGCAAAAAAAAAGTCATTGGAAGTCTATTAATTATAATAATACTATCCAAAAAGCTGTGAGGGCTTATTTTTGTGACATCACTCTTTGATTTCTTACTGCCTTAAATTATCCCTTTGTTGGCTGGGTGAGGGTAACAGTCATACTTTTGTCATTAAATATAAGGAGTTTTAAAGCCTGATCCACCTTAGCTCTAATTGATATTGCTTTCATTTGGCAGATAGTGACCTGATTTATAATTTAAATATGCATCATTATATGCACCTCTTCTGTATAATGAAAAAGCGAAGTTACTCTCATCTTTTCCCGCAATGTTAACATCAAGGAAAAGTATCTTTCTTTTTTCCCTTTTATACTCAGAGCCTAATTGAAAACTGTTCATTGAATTTCAACATGAGAGAAAAGTCTTTTTATCTCTCAATTTGTCCATTAGCTATTATAATTGAAGTATCTGCTACACAGCTGAATTGATATTGTTCTTGTTTAAATTCTGGATTTCTCTAAATCTTCTATGAGGCATCAACTAAAAAAATATGGGTTAGGAGACATTAGCTAACAATATTGCCTAAATGGGACATTAGACTAGCACTCCACATGTGTAAAGCTACAGAAAGTAGGAAGTCATCTAATTTTACTGGAGAACGTGTTGCATAATAATCTTAACAGCATGACCATAAGGTTTGCTAATTGCCACATCTGTTTAACAGCTGTCGGATGTTTGCCATATGCTGCCATCAATATTACAACGGAGTACATTACAGGGAGTTTTATTGTGTTCGACTGTTATTTATTTGCCACAGACATTACTACAGCCAGTGACGTCTATTTATGTTAGATCGCTAATTATATTTTAAAAGCTGCATGCAAAATCCAGGTTTTTCAGCTTCCTTAGACCCCATTTCTGATTACGTTAACTAACAACTTTTCCCCTACAGATCTCTCAACTGATTTATAAATTTCTATCTCTTCTTACGGTAAATAATTCTTCTGCAAAATAACTTATTTATGCTGGTTTTGAAGGATGTTTCTAAACCCAAGTCATGTTTTAATGGTGATGTTTGTAAGAACTCAAAAATCAACTTCTTTCCCAATGAACCCACTTCATCCCCTGGTTTGGTTCACCGGGACGCAGGTCAGGGATGGAAGATCATGCAGTTTTACAGCTCAGGAGCTTGGATACCCCAGTTCTGGTCCCAAACCTGCCACTGGTCACTCTGTGACCTTGATTCATTGTACGACCTTGATTCTGACTTGCTGACCTGTATGCTAAACACCCGCTGTGCCGCTGTACCATCAGGACTCATTCGCTACACCTCTCTGAAAAGTAGAAGGTGATACAGCGCTAGGAGCACTAAAGCGTATAAATATGGCTCATCTTTGCTGGTCTTTTAAACGTTCTTTCAGGGGGAGTTAAATCACTTCTTTCAACTGGTCCGTGTGCTACTTTTTCGTTAACTGTAGCTACTACAGCAATGGAATAGGAAGCGGAGATTGACAAAGTGCAGACTAGGCAAAATATGCGTGATGTGATTTAATACGAGTTGATAGGTGTCACTGATCTCTATTATAAATAGACTGTGTGAATTCCATATGATGTATTATTTATCTATTGTAGATGCCTTTTTGTTTCATTAATAAACCTGGAAATCAGACGTATACATTTCCAATGATGAGGTTTTGGCAACACAAGGCATCGTGGCATTTGTCTGCAATTGCTCAATTATATTTTGATGATTTTCTTCTTCTTTCTACATAAATGATTAATGCTTGAGATGTTTGTTCAAGATTCTTCTGATTTTAGCTCATTTGTCCGGCTGAATTCTGTTTTTCCTCTCTAATGAGAGAAGATTATTGCCGCGCAAGGACTTCCACTCTGACCTGAATTCCGGCTCCTTTGAGAGCTGTGCCGGAGCACACAACGTAGCTCCTCTGACTTGGGTTTGCGTTCGGCTGTGAGAACTCTTGCAAATCTCACATTAACAATGCGTTTTCAGTTGAAATCTGCCTCACAGCAGAAACTCTCGTGCTGTTGTTCTACCTACAGTTAAAACTGTTTCCCTGGTACTTCTGTGCTTGAGAAAGGTAAGGAAACCCAAATTTAGAGAGGGAAGGACTTGAATTTTTCAAGTTTCTGACAAGAAAAGTAAGCGGCAGCTACTGCCTTCCATTTGCTCTTTCTGAAGACGCTCAAGCAAAGATATCCTTGAAGACATTAAAGGGCAAAGAGTTTAAAATAAAAGGCAAAGCTGGGGGTTGTTCCAGGAGCCCCATCATCACGCCTCGAGCCCCCTGAGATGGTGAGGATGACGGGGGGTCACTGAAGGAGGACAACGGGGCTGCGGGTTCAGACAACACGTGCCTGGAGGGGAAGGGGGTGCTCAACTCCCACGAGAAATCAAACTTCCTCACAAGAACGCCTCCACCAGTAATCTAAAATTTGTCTGCCTTCTGCATTTGATCTCCTTATTTTCTTCTTATATGCCTTTTTAATGCTGTTTGTAGCCATTTCAATTATGTGATTTCCTTATCTGTATACCATTGAGAATACTGTACAAGACTTTATAAACAGCTCCTAAGTTTATCCGCCTGTCATTTGGTTTTCATTATGCAAGATAACAATCTTTCTCATATCTTATAAGAAGATATAATGTGATTGTTTCTAAACGGGGAGGGGGGAAAAAGGCTAGTCCGCATCGTCCTTAGCCTCGTAGTACTCATAGCGTCGGTAGTGTCAGCACAATCTCCAACGTTTTTCCTTGCTGTGGTCCAGGAAGAATTATCTCTGGGGTTTTTTGTGTTTGCTGCTATCTGCTCTTTTTCTCCATTTTAGAGACAGTGAGTTCCTTATCTGGAGCGTGGTTCTGTG
Organism: Aramus guarauna; assembly: GCA_013400195.1. NCBI lineage: Eukaryota > Metazoa > Chordata > Aves > Gruiformes > Aramidae > Aramus > Aramus guarauna. The sequence goes on along the minus strand of VXBL01001169.1, from coordinate 531,114 downwards.
GCCACAGCTTTGCCTCTATTCAGTCTGATCATTCCTGTTTCGCGGGGCTCAGGCACCGAAGGGAAGGATGAGAGGCAATTGTCAACAGTTCGCTGTATTAAATATGGATAGATATTATTCATGTAATTTGACAGTTCTTGACTTTCAGCTGTATAATGACAGTGAAACGGTAGGAATTTCAGCAGCCGAACTTCTGTCTTACTTCAAGATAAGCTTATCAACTGTAGCCTGAATCCATTCAACTCATAAGCAGATCAAAACTCATGTCATGCTGAACTGCTGTGCTGATTCCCGCTTCCTGCTATGGCTTTACATGTCCATGTGGTCTCAGTCGTTTGCCGTCTTACAGTTACTTTGCGAGGGTTTGGGCAGACAGACTGTCTCAGGTATTTGTTCAGCACCTTGTCCAGTGAAGCTGAGCATCCTGCCTGATGCCACCAAACGCTCAGGTGACATAAACCACACGGACTGACGTGCTGAAGGGCGGTGGTCAGCCCTTGCAGCTTTGTCTCTCTTCATCGGTTATCCACTTGATGCATGCAGAGTAGCTGCTTTCTTTGGCTTCCCATTTAACATGGAAAAATGCCCCGAGGTTTATCCTGTGCTGTTTATCCCAGCGATTCAGAGGGATCTCAGGACAATACGCGGGACTCCCGGGCAGCGTTCAGGCAGCACGGCGTGGCAGCTGCAGACTACACGGTATCATTCCTGTTTCGCTTGACCAAGTGCCTGCGGCGTTTCCACTCTCCCACAGCACTGGTTCCAAACTGGTGGGGATTGGGGCGGGGAGAGAATGGTGGATTTGGAGAACCTTTGGAGGTTGAATGCTCAATTTAAAAAAACAAACCAAAACACGGAATTCTGAAAGCGAACGTGAAATCTCTCTTCAGTCATCTCATTCATTTTCTTCTCTGCCAGTTCACTGGATTTTGATCTTATGGGGGGCTGTAAACTCCTCCGGGCTGGGATTGTCTTGCTGGCTCTGCCTGTGCAATGAAGAGCACAAGAACGTATGAAAATGAACGTCCGTTGCTGCTGGCTGGTGTCCGACCTTCCACCAGACCTTGGCCACGCGCCGTTGTGTCCAACATCCTCCCCCATCGGCTAACATGGGGACTAAAGAAAGTCAATCGCTACAGATGTCCACAGAATATTTTCAAATAATTTATGTTTACTAAATCATTGTTGCTATGTTTTTCTCCTTTGAATTTGGTCACTTTTGAGTACACTTTTGAACAGCAGTGAACAAAAATGATTGTTATCAGAATAACAGAAGATACAGAAGTTTTGCAGTTTCTTAACACTAGGAAACCCTTTCCTATTTGACTTTTCACTATAATAGGTTGGCAGAAATATGACTTCAGGTTTCAGAATTAAATGCATGCCTCAGTGGTTTAGTTTATGCATTCATAATTATATTTACAATTAGAAATAATGCAATCAGGAATTTTTTATTTTTTTTTTTTTAATTGGCTGAGTGCACAAAATGAGTTGGGGAGAAAATGTAGTTTTAAGCCATGCCTTCCTTCTTCCCCACAATTTAGGATCACTTAAGCTTCCTCTCCGACATACATTAGGAAACTCCAGGCTGACGAAGTCCGTATGGGGCAGTAGTACAGCTCAGGATTGCTCGGTCCCTCACCAGATCCCCTCTTGCACAGCAAAGCCCCAAACGCTGAGGACACAGTAACAGGACACAAAGTCACCGCGGCGAAGGCGCAGTGACACCGTGCAGCGGTTTCCTGTCAATATTTTAATTCCTTTCTAACAGAAAGGTGACACTTTAAATGGAAAAGCAGATGGGGAGAGGGCACACGGCATCGTGCAATGGAGAATCCCCGTGCCCTGCTGGGGAGGGCTCATGGCCATCGCCCCGAGTCAACCGGCTCCTGCGCATCCTCGGCGTGTCAGTGGCACAGCAGACGACCGTGAGCCAGGTCCTTCTGGTGTTCAGTGCAGGCTGCGGGGCAGCTCTGAGCCCAAACACAGGCACAGGGTGTCATTTAGGATTGCTTACCTCTCATTAAAACTGACCAGAATGGCTGTCTGTGAAAAATGGATTTTTAATTGGAAAAGTTAAATCTGTGAACCTGTTTTATTCTTCCTTGAAAAGCTGGAAACATTTCACTGGGAACTGATGGAGAACATCCTTCTTTGCTGATACTTTCAAAAGCACTGAATGACCTTTTTTCCTTCAGTTTTTGGCCAAAAGTAGCAATGAAAAATCTTTGTTCGTGATTTTTGTCAGAAAAGTCATTTTCCATCAAAAAACAAATTTCAAGGGATGTTTTCACTTGTCAGGTTGAGAAGCACATTAATGGTGACGTAAAGAGGAGGGCAGGCTCTTACAGGGGGCTTCCACACTTCTGGTACTTCTCAACAGGACTGTCATGAGCAGCGCAAGGTGCAGCGATGTCAGTCGTAATTAAAACCTTTCGTTTCACCTACTGCATGCAGCAGCTGCAGCACGAACTGAGAAGCAAAGGGACCACAACGCCTACGAGATCAGGGTTGGTGGGACATCAATAGGGGACATTACTAATGTGAACTCCACACAAAGCTGGTTCGTCCCATAAATTCTAGAAAATGTTGATCAATTCTTCTTGAAATGTTCCACACAAACTTTCACTGATTTTCAAAGAATGTCAGCTAGGAAAATATGCAGGGTTGGGGTTTTCTCCTCAAGAAGTAAAAGGCAACCAACTATTCTACGCTTAGATGTACATCTGACTGACTGACGTTCTTTACGTGAATCATGGCTCGACACCATTGAGTAAGTCGCCCACAGAAGCTGTTGAATTTAACCCAGTAACAACTACACATTTAACTCGCACCCCGGGCTTTCCAGAGAAAACAATCCCTCTTACGGGGCGGACAGTAGTTGCTCACTGTCACTAACCACAGTCAGACTTTGAAGACGTTTAAGATGAAGAGGCTTTAGGTAACAGTTATAGGTATCGAGTTCATTTTGAATTTCGGTGTGACTGAAAGATCTGGCAACACAAAACCTCACACCTCCACAGAGACGGTAACCCTCCCTCGCCCCAGAGCCTCAGCCCTGTGTGCCGCCGCTCAGCCCTGCCCGCCCATCTCGCCTGCTCCCTCCGAGCGCGGCCGGCACAGTTCTCCAACCCTCTCCGCGGGAGGGTCACGAGGATGACTTGGGGTAAAAGGCAGCACCACAGGTAGAGGCACTGACCCATGCACGAACGCTTTATGCTGAGCCATCCTGCCTGGAGCTGAACGCCCGCCGGAGCTCGGGGAACGAGCCGGGCGCGCAGGTGTGATCCTGACAGAGGGACGTTCTCTCCTTCCCCAGCTGTTGAAATGGGGCTGAAGTGTGTACCACAAACCTGGGATGGGCCCTGACCTCCCTGAGGACTCATTGTTAGGTAATTACTACTGGTATCATAAGCTGGTGTGTCTGAGAGCCCTTGTTTATAAATCTGGGCCGCAGCTGTGAGGGCAGAAGTAAAATGCCCTTTGGAGCTGGTGGGTGAGCACGGACCGGCCAGCCCGAGCCCCCCGCAGAGCTGCTGGGGGTCCCCCCCTTCCACCCAAAACCAACCAAGTGAGCAAAGACACCATCTGAAACAGAGCAGGGAGCATTTGCACCCACTGCCCCGTCGTACAGGGGTGGAGGTGGAAGTGTCCTGCCCGGGGAGCGCTGAGAAGGACCTGGAAATGGGAACGTCTTCTGCGGGCCGGGTGGGAAGGAGGACGCTGCCGACCGCCTCGGTCACGCTGCTGGAGCGGCAAGGTCCCCTCTGCCTCGGTTTCCCCTTGCGTGCAAAAATCAGGTAAACACATCAGTCCCCGAGGAGGGGGAGATTGGTCATTAGACACTGATAGGCAAGTTATTTTAAATTGAAAAATCGCTAACTGGTGTGCAATGTGGGTTTATTCCTTTGCTTGTTTTTCAGAGATTTTTCTTCCTTTGTGAGCATTCGCAGAAATATCCTCACAAGATGTGCATCTCATTTTCATGAGAATTTCATGAAAACCCCAGGGAATAGCAACTAGATTACCTGAAGTTACCTTTATATCATAAGATATAGGTTGCAACTAGTCAAAAGACACAAAGGACCTTTGGAATTTAAACTTGTTAGGTGCTCTGCTTAATACAGCTGAGCAAGAATTTATGCTGGCATTGAAGTTTTCAGCGCGAGGCTATGCTATTTAAAATGGAATTTCACACTAATGAGCCTAAAATAAAATAATACGTGGAAGGAGATGTCAACGTGTGCTCAGTTGTATCAGCCGCTCCGAATGAACAGAAAAAATCCCAACTCCGGCCGCACAGCACCCTCTCCCGGGCACTAACACCCTCGGAAACGCTGCTCCCGAAGTGCAGGTGCTGCAGCAAGGCAGGGGAGCTACGGGGGCCCTAAGGGAGGAGGGAGAGAGGGGAAGGTGCTGTAGGCAATGTTTCACAGGCCATTTTCCAAGAAAACATAGAAAGTACGACTCTCCTTTCATTTTTCTGGATGCTTTAGATTAAAGCATGACAAATTAACAGAAACAGCCAATTTGCCCCAAAAGTCGCTCCTAGCTCTGAAAGGTTTTCGCCACAGTTTTAGCGGTTCTGTGAGACCTGCCAGGTGGGTCACTCAACAGAGCTGGGTTAATACTTTTTGTATCCAGTAGATTCTTCTTTTGTGTCTATTTCTGAACTTATCATGAAAAGATGTTTTTTTCTTCCACCATATACGTTCAGAAAATAGTTTGTGGAGCTACATTTCATTCTGTAGCTCTTTATGAGCAAATAAGTTTGATGTATTTGATGTTCTGCCTTCTTCAGGAAGATGCTCTTATGTTTCTGATTCTTGACTGAATATTTTTAAGTCCAAGTTTCCAAGGCAAATTCAAAATTTGCTTTCAATGAATGTGCTGCCACAGTCTCCGAAACTCATGAAGCCTGAAAATAGATGGATGAATTTGTTACAGGATTCCTGGAAAGCAGAAACACATATGACCATGGGGAATATTACCATGATAAAGATTTCGTTGTAAAATGAAGCTGAGTAGCAGCTGAAGTTCAGATAGTATTTCCCTAGCTGTGATTTTTGCATGCAGATGTTATTCTGAAGGAACTTAAAAGCTTGTTACCCTTTTCGTGATCTTTTCAGTGCCTGAAAAAATACAATATCAACATCGTGTGACATGAACAGAAAGCTCAAGCCTTCTTTCAGAAGGATTAGTATTTTTGTATTCATTTTTGTGCAGCGGGTGGTACAGAGCTCCAGAATAGTAGCATTAAGTTGTGGTGCAACACCAAAATACTTCTTTTTACAATTATTATTTCACGTGAGGACTGACCAAGCTAAATACCTTGATAATTAGAGATCAGTAGATGGAATTATCTAGTTGAAATATCCTCCGACACTCTGTAAAACAGCAATACATTTATACAGTGCACACGCAGAGTTCTTTGCACACTATTTCTGACAGAAGATTTGGAGTTACGCTACTTCTCTGTGTTGTGGCCCAGTTAATTAAAATGTGCACACAAAAAAGTGTCTCGTATACTTTGTTTATCATTCTAATGGCACCAGATGTAATCTACAATAGCATAAAAAGAAACTCAGCTCTTGCTCACTTGAGTAATCCCACTAAACTCAGAACAGGACTTTGCTTGTAAGAAAAACTTGCCATCGTCGGGAGCTGCAGCTCCAAAGCCTGGGATGTGGTATTTCATAAATGTCTATAATTGCACAATACAAAAGGAATTGTATGTTTATCTCCCATCAGCTAATCTAGCTGAAGAAATCTTTGAATTTAAAAGCTGGAGATGTCTGATCTCTAATAGCCAAGATATAAGCAGAAGGTCCCTCTTAGTGTCACCGACAAAAACGCTCCTCTTTGGTCCCTTGCACAAGCCCTGGTTGCGTGAGGAGGAAACCAGCTCCGGGTGGTCTGTGGCGAATCCAGAGGCATTGCTTGTACGGAAATTCTGCAGCCTCTTCTGTGTGCACGGACTTCCTGAAAGATGGTATGATTTACAGAGAGAATCGGAGGGAAGCAGCTTATTTTTGGTAAGCTTTGGAGTGTATGAATTAATAAATTCTGGTTGTCCTGGCTCTTAGGAATTCCATTCTGTCTAAATTTCAGTTTTGTTTTCTACTTTCCCTCCCCGGCAGAGTTGAACCAGGGAATAGCATCACTCAATGGCTCGTTAGTTTGATGAAGTGGCATAAGTGACTATAGCTACACTGGGTACTTCTAGCTCAGAAGCATTTATAGGTCTCAAGGGAATTCTGAAAAACACCAGCAAGTCTTTAGGTACTGAATCACAGGCAAGTATTTTGAATCTTTAATTTTTTTTATATATTCTTTTCTATGAGGATGTCAGAGCTAAAATATGGAATATGCTTTTCCCACTTGGTTTCTATTACTTGTAAAGCATTCAAAAGCTTCTAGAATAAAATTACCTCCGTGCCCTGCCAGGGAGCCAGCAAAACCCCACCGAGTATCAGGGGAGCCCCTCTGCTGGTGTTGCTTTCCATTTTTAACCCAAATATAATAATAAAAATGACTAAACATTAGACTGGAGCTGTACAATCTTAGATCCAGCATTTATTTGTTATCATGTTTATCCCAGCGGAGTTTTACCGTACTTCTATATTTATGCAAAATGTGCTGAAACATATTCCACAAATTAACTAGTTTATTTTCAGGTGCGGCATATTCATCATCATGGTAATGGAAGTTTGTTTCAAAAGTTTGTTCAGATTACGATAGCAGCCAATTTGCATTTAGAAAAAAGAAGAACTGAAACAAACGCAAAGAGATAAGAGGTGCAGGAAGGAAGGGAAGGTTTGCAAAGCAAGAAGTGAATTGCAGATAACAGATTAAAAACCAGCAAGAAAAAATTACAAAGTTTAAAAAAATCCAACGATTTTAGAGCAGTTTAGGGATGTCCCAATTCAGCAAAGATCTGAAGCCCACACAGCTCTCAGCAGCAAAAGGACATAAAACATTTCTTTAAGGCTCATCAGCGCCTGACACCAGGACAGGATTTTCAGGCACAAAGCCCACGCTGGGGAAGCCGCCTGCACACCCGGCTGCGGTGGGGACAGAGACACAGAGCTCGGGCACACGTACACCCATGGGATGCAGAGCTTGGGCACACGTACACCCATGGGACACAGAGCTCGGGCACACATACACCCACAGGACACAGAGCTCGGGCACACGTACACCCACAGGACACAGAGTTCGGGCACACGTACACCCACAGGACACAGAGTTCGGGCACGCGTACACCCTCGGGATGCAGAGCTCGGGCACACGTACACCCTCGGGACGGGTCCCTGGATGTCACCCAGCTCAGCCCCCAGGACACGGTAACTGAGCACGGTGACTGTCCCAGGCCCCCGGTGAAGCACAACCTGGGCTGGAAGCAACTGCAGATCGTCAGCGATTCCCCGTGAAACCCCCCGGCTGACTTTCCCCATCGTAAGTGTGCACTGCCGTCGTGTGAAAGGCAGCGAGGCAGAGTTAACCCCAGCAAAGCCTTGAAAGCTTCCCCTGTGTGGATTTAGGTCTGCCTCCTGACAATGAATAATTAGACATCTCAACATAAAAATACATTTCTGTTTTGTTACACTATTCATTTGAGGTTTAATCACAGTTGTCAATGTGCTATTTCAGTGAATAATATTTTCGCATTGAGTTATTTTACAGTTCATACGGCAGTAAGAAATATCTTAAGGTACTAACTGATTATATTTAGACTTTATTTATCGTAGAGGAAAGCAATGACATTGAAAATATTGTATAAATAGCAAATACATTAAACAGCAAATTCCCTACCTTGCATTATGAATTGAAATGACATTATTTTAAAACATTTGAAAAACATCATCATAATTATATGTTATCAACACAGAGACAGATTACCTATTATTTTAACATAATTAATTTGAGCTCAGTGCATTTATGTTGCTGTGTATGTCATTATCCATCAATATAATTATGAAATGTTAAAAATTGGGGTTTGAATCTTCAAGTTATTTTAATTGGCTAGGTTTTTTCTCTAAATCCACCGTTCATTTGTCTCCATCCTCAGCGTCTGAAATGTTTAATTACAGTTTATGTTTCTTTTTTTTTGTCTGTCCCCTAGGCCACGTTCCAATCCCACTTGCGATGCTACAGCACCAGGCCCTTCAGGAGAGAGAAGCTTTCCCTCTTCAGTGACCACAAGATTATAGACAAGTTTCTACTCTTTTCTTGCCATACTGTTGGGGTTTTTCACATCTTATTGGTACATTCTGTTTATTTACACATTTATACCTCTGGGTTCCATCCTTATCTTTTCCCTCTTTTAAGCCTATCCTCCTCCACCTACTGTGAAAGGCAAAGGAAACAATAAATGGCGTAACATTTTAGAGAAATCACGTCAGGGTTTGTTCTCCTGCCTGGCCCAACTGGTAACTCCCTTCCCACAACTTCAGTAGGTTTGGGCTGTTGTTTTCTCCCCGCAGCTTGCAAGGCAGGACACGGTGCCCCTCTGTGATCTCAGAGGACGGGGGGGTGGATGGAAGCTCTCTACGACGGGAAAAGTCTACACGTCTCTTGCCGCACAGAAGCGCCTGTCTCCAGGACAGCCCCGAGGCCGCAGCTGCCCAGCACGGTGCCCGGGAACGCCTGTCCCCCAGGTCTGATGAGGTCTGACTTTTTTATGCCTCTGTCTGATTTTTTCCCTTTCTCTCTCATGATTGACATTTGTCTTTTCGGGGCCTTGTTTGCTCGCACTGCACTTGTAGGGAGCCTGAAGCGCCGCAGTATTTTCATTTCAGTCAGGTTAAGGGTGACCAAGATTACACATGAATACTGATTTATGCCTTAGAGGCTGGAAATAGTGTCAAGTGTGATCTCAGCAGAGCTCTGCTCGATGACTCAAGTGCTCGGCATGGTGTTACACTCTCAGACATCAATCCTCATCCAGTAAAATGAAAACTCTGTCCAGAGCACCGTTCAATAAAGTCTTGATCTGTAAGTGTTATTAGTTATTAATAAGAAAATAATGATGTTTTCAACGCTCACGCCAAAGGCAGAATCGAGCCTTTATGGGGCTAAGTCCTGTTGGAACGCACAGCAGCGAGCCGTGCCAGCTCCAAGAGCTTTCACTGTCGGCGCACGCTCAGCGACCGGGGTCTCTGCAAGCCACGGTCTGCACACCCTCGTGTGCCGCCTTGCACTACGAGGGTCTTACGGAAAGAGGCGATCTAGCTGTAAGCCCAACGCTTTTAAAGACAGGGCCCGACAGTCTCACAGCAGGCAGTGCCGTACGTCACTTCTCATCAGTAGCCGTGGAGCCGAAGGTAGCCGGCGTCCCAACGACAAGAGGCCTCTTTTTTAATATTTCAGGCTCTGCATTACACTGAAGTCAGTGCCTATTGACCAGTTTTAATTCCTCTTCTAACCATATATGTAAAACAAAATGAAAACAAAACCCAGAGAGTCAGTGATTTGAAAGTTAATATTCCCTTAAGCTATAAAGGCCAAAGACCTGAACCGCAGGCACCGGCACTGCAAACTACTGGTTCTTTTTCTGCCGGTGCCTTTCTCTCTCCGGTTCTAACCACACATGCTGCCTGGACCCGAAAAACTTTTCCCAGCACAGACATTACCAAAATTCATTCTCACGTCCCTGTGAAAAGCATTCATTTGGCCCCATCTCCTCTTCCCCTGATGAAAAAGCCTGAAAATTCCCAGCCAAGCTGTATTTGCAGCATGCGGGGAAATACCAGCGGTGGGAAGAACGAAGAGCGGCCCAAGACTGAGCACTGTCCTGCCGAGTGCCCCCAGCCCTTCCCCACACAGGGAGCTACGCAGCTGGGTTTGCTACTGACCGAGCACTTCGCAAGTCAGCTGGAAGGAAGGGTGGAAGGGAGGAGGGATGCTGGCTGCAGCAGCACAGTTAGCTCTGCATCTCTTCCCGTAAGTTAATGTAACGCGTCTCGTTAACAGTGTCCAATTGAATAATGTAGCTAATGTTTCTAAAAGAGCTGGTAACACACCAGACACGAAACCATTCATATCTGACTCAGTAGTGCAACCTCAGACCATCCTGCATCAATTAAACACCGTTACCCTGCCAGGCAGTGCGAGGGAAGGAGCACGGCTGCACCACTCCTACCCTGCTGCATTCCTTCCGGCAGTCGAACGGGGCACAGCGCCTGCCCGCCTCTCACTGCAGGTCCTTGGGCGAGTGAAAATCCACCGCCAGCAAACACAATGCCTATTCTTTCCTAACCAAGTCAAGCAGGCTTCTATTCAAATGAAAAGGCATTAAACCAAGGGAGAGGGAGGTTAAAATAAGTTATGCTATCCTCCAAAGTGCACCTGTGACTGCAGCTATAACTGGTGGATAGAGAGACAGGCAGACACTCTGCCAGCTTTGGAAATGGGACACGGTGTTCTGGAAAAAACAGCAAAATGAGTTAAAAGTCAGTTTTCAGTTCCACAGCTCTATCTATACTGTGGAAAAACAGACTCAGGTTGATTACTCTTACTCTAAGGTTTAATTTCTTTTGGATATATTCCCGAAACAGTCTCATCACCACTAACCATATTTCTATTTCTGTGCTGTGTTTTATAGGTAGTGGTTGTGTAGCCATGCTAGCATAAAAACATCTGTATTTCCAGAATCAATGTAAATTCCTTAATTTTTACTATTTTGGAGGAGAGGGGGGATTCTGAATAAATTTTTGAACTCCTGGTAACATTCCACATTCAATACACATTGTGCGGCATTTATTTGGTTTCCTTCTTCATTCGTATTTTAATGTGTTAATCAAATTTTTAATCAAAAATTGGATTAAAATATACCCAAGCTCTTGACGTGAGGTAACTTTGATCCTTCCAACCAGCACTACAATGTGCTATCGAACACAGTCAGCAGGTTTCAAAGGCCGGAACTAGGATTATCACCTTTTGTGTCTTATCTTGGCCCCTAACAATCCCGCCTCTGTGCTATATTGTTTTGGCAAAATGGGTCAACGGAAATGTCAAGCGGACACCGCTTTCCCAGGAAAATAAAACTTCAACTGTAACACGAACTGGCATCTGAAATTCTGGGTATGTTTAGTGCACACACAGGCTGTTCTGCGTTTATTAATGAATACACAGTTACATCTACACAACTATAAAACCATTAAGCAACAGAATCAAATTCGTAAGAGAAAGCAGAATTGATAGTTTGTTTTCCCATTCGTTCATCCACACTACAAGACCTACAGTCACGGCCCTTCAGGAGATTTCCTGCCTGTGCAGCCACTTTACCCGTGTCACCAGGCAAGTGGCTTCCTCCCCGGCCAGAAGGAATAGCAGCGCCTCACCCAGGTCTGAAGGCAGCAGGAGCCTGAACGGGATGCACAGTGCACGTAGGTGGAACGTAGCGGCCACAGACCAGCTGCCAAACACCAAGTCCTTACTGATCGCCCGCAAACAGAGCTTTTTCTGTCTTACAGCTTGGTGAAATTCAAGTTGCAAAGGTGTCTACCCCAAATAAAGGCCACTCGACTTCCGAATTTCCATTTTGTACTCAGTGATGCGTAATGCTGTGGGTCTTTCCTGAAGAGCTGAATTTTTAATACAGGGCAAAGCAATGTAACTTTCTGTGAGCTGGCACTCCAGATCAGCTGAGCCAGTTTGCTGCAGCACAGCACTAAACACGCTTGGCACAAAACACGTCAATCCCCCTAAAAGGGGGGGTCATCTTACAGCAAAGAGCCTCCCATAACCCGCAGGATGAGGAGCACTGCCTGCAATGCACACAGATCTACCTCTTGAAACCCGCTCTAACAAGAGGGGCATTCCAGCAACTCCAGTGCCACCAGCTCTTACCGGGCACTGGCCCATCTTTGAGGTCTGGGGTGAGCACGACTGAAGCAGAGGTGGAGGGCCTGCGGAGGACCAGTGCTCTGTAAGGAGAGAAGACTTGCAAAGGAAGATCGGTAAGAGCTGGAATAGCAGAGTGGTTTTCCAGCAGTTTTATCTGTGCAACCAGTGTGGTTCTCAGCACAGTTACTGGTGTTGCACTACCAAGGAACGTGACCCCACACGAAGACCAGGAACGCCACTCCAAAGGCCAGCCTTAAGGCCAGGTTTCACTGCTTCTACTACCCCAAGATTTAACCCCACCATGGGCCCAGACTGGCTGCCACACTCCTGCAGCGCTGCCAGACAGGCTACAGCTCTAACTTCAGATTCAGGCCCCGGCGGGAAGCAGGCCTGAAGGGCGGTGAGGCCTCGGCCCTGGCGGGCAGCGCGGCCGCCCTCTCCACAGCGGTGGCACGCGGGGGGCAGCGGGCCCCTCACGGGTTTCATAACGGTGGTTTGGCGTCTCGGGAACGTCCCCGCGCGGGGCCTGCCCGGGAGGCCGGCAGCGACGACCGGCAGCTTCGGCCGGGCCACAGCGAGCGGGGGGGGGGGCAGCGGCGGGGGGCCTCAGCCCGGCGGGAGGCGGGGGGAGGCG
>VXBL01001169.1:498812-511728 GCA_013400195.1 Aramus guarauna | reverse complement strand
AAAAAGGGCACTTAAGAATATTTTCTATACCTGTTTGCGTGAATACAAACTGATACTCGATTTTTCTTGAAGTGATCTGTGGAACATTATTAGGTATGATGCATGGTGCAAATATCTTTTTCTTGGTTGCTGTGATGCCAGAAAAACAAAAGCGTAATGTTACTTCTCTGTGTAAGCACGTTTCCCTAGAGTCACATACTTGCATGTGTGTTTCATTAATCTCACATTTATCTTTTCCAGTTGCATTTTTGTAGCTGTGATCCCTCTCTATTTATTTTTTTCCCCCAATATCTGCAGTAATGCTTTGGTTGTGCCATCACCTGAGAGTGACCCAGGTATGGACTTCTGTCCCTGCACCTCCCTGTGCTCTGGGCAGGAGTGTCCACTGCCCTCCTGTGCCAGCAGTAGTGCTTGTGCCACACCACGTGAACTGGCCCAAAAGAAGTCATCAGTTTTTCTGGTCAGCCAGTCTGACTCACCACGTGAGTAAGTGGAAGAGAAGGGCAGCAAGGAATACATGGCTGAGCAGTAGGGCTGGTGCTTGCTAAGCATCTCTTCCTGCAGTAGCCTCCAGTTACCGAGGCCTAAAGTTAATCATAGAATCGTTAAGGTTGGAAAAGACCTCTATGATCATCAAGTCCAACCGTCAACCCAACACCACCATGCCTACTAAACCATGTCCAGAAGTTCCACATCTACAGGTTTTTTTGAACACCTCGAGGGATGGTGATTCCGCCTCCTCTCTGGGCAGCCTGTTCCAATGCCTGACCACTCTTTTGGTGAAGAAATTTTTCCTAATATCCAACCTAAACCTCCCCTGACTCAACTTGAGACCATTTCTTCTTGTCCTCATTTCCTTAACCTACAAGCCTCCCTGGAAGTCTGGTAGTGTAAACCTCAGATAAGAATGTGTTCATGTCGTTTTCTTAGACTTCAAGAATAGAGCAGCTGTTAAAGTTAGTGTTTATTTTTATTAATTTTAAACACTAGTTGAGATACACTGTTGCTAAGAGGGACAAATGAGAAACTTCAGTCACTTCTCCGGAGCACGCTGAACAACTTTACACAAAAAATGAACTAAAAGTGGAGAATATCTTAAGATGCAGACATGAAAAAGCAACAGACGTGGGCAGGCATGCTTGGGGAGAGTTTGCACACAAATATGTCAGACCTGGTGATAAATACTGTGCCACTAAAGTTCTCTACATCTTGAAAATAGGTTGGGAGTTTATAGGTATTTAGCACAAGTCAACTGTATCTAATTCATTGTAGCGTTGGTCTCTCCAGTGGATCTTGGCGTCTCATCTGTACTTTGAATTGTGTTTTTTGTTAACAGGAGATGCTCCTTTCCAATGTCAGATGTGTCCTGCTAAATTTAAAATCAACTCGGACTTGAAGAGGCACATGCGTGTGCATTCTGGTGAGAAACCTTACAAATGTGAGTTCTGCGAGGTCCGCTGTGCCATGAAAGGAAACTTGAAATCACACATTCGTATCAAGCACAGCATGGAAAACACTCTCAAGTGTCCGGAGTGTGAATTCCAGTGTGGAAACAAAACCAGCCTTCGGCACCACATCCGAACCCATCAGCCTGAACAACCAGTGAAGTGCTCGGAGTGCAACTACTCTTGCTCCAACAAGGCAGCTCTGAAAGTGCACGAGCGAATTCACTGCAAAGATCGTCCTTTCAAATGTGAATTCTGCAGCTTTGACACCAAGCAGCGGAGCAACCTGACAACTCATGTGAGGAAAGCTCATGGTGACAAAGTCAAGACCAAGAAGCAGATGGTGGAGAAGAAGGAAGGAGAGAGGCCAAAGCAAGGGGGCTCCAGGCAAGTTGCCAAACTGGATGCCAAGAAAGCATTTAAGTGTGACCTGTGCGACGCTTCCTTTGTCCGAGAAGATTCTCTTAGGAGTCATAAGAAGCAGCACAGTATGTATAATGGATCTAAAAATAACGAACTGGCTGTTCTGCAGCTCCAGATGGATCCCAGTCGGCAGGCCAGCGCCCCAATCACCGTCAGTCACCTCCAGGTCCCGCTGCAGGCTGCTCAGGTGTCCCCATACAATGAGGGGAGGGTCAAGATCATCGTGGGTCACCAGGTCCCTCAGACTAACAGTATCGTTCAGGCTGCGTCGGTGAATGTCGTGCCTCCTGCGTTAGTCAGCCAGAGTCAGGAAGAGCTCTCGGCCAACAGCCGCTTGCAGCTGCTGGGCCAGGTCAGTCTGTTGGCACCACCTCCACCGCCCATAGCTCAGAGCGAAGCCGGGCCCGTGGCACAGCCAGCGGTTCTTCTCACAACCCACGACCAAAGTGATGGAAGCGCTTTACATCAGACTCTGATTCCTGCTGCTCCCGTCAGCAGTCACGAGGCTTCGGCAAACCAAGCTTTCATCACCAGCTCCGGAATCAGCTGCTCTGACTTGGAAGGCCTTAACGCTTTGATACAAGAAGGAGCAACGGAAGTGACTGTGGTTAGCGACGGAGGTCAGAGTATCACAGTGTCCACTTCAGCTCCCCCTCCTCCTATCTTTTCTTCATCCTCGCACACAGAAGCCCCGAAGCAGACCTATTCCATCATTCAGAGCGGAGCCCATACGGCTCTGCTGTGTCCAGCAGACTCCATACCGGATTAGTCGCAGAGTACTATTACCAAACAACTTTCAGTCTCGGAGGCAGTGCTGAATTCAGCAGACGTGCATAGGACCTAAGTGAAAGCAGGATTTGACCTGCACAGCCACGTACCTTCCACTTACACGTTTTACTTGTCTGTACATGGAAGCGTACATCCTGTGTGTGTGAGGAGGGTGCGTGTATTCACGTGCCTCCAGTGAAATCGGGGTTGTGTTCTCTGGGAAGTCTGAGCACGGAAGCAGCTGGTGGCGATTCCACCAAGCGCTGAGCTTCCCAGAATGAGTCCCGTACTGTGCTGGCTAAAATGAGAAAGCCTCTCCTTGTGGTGAATCCCCTTCGCAGCAGAGCTCTTCTTTCCTGCACGCACCAAAAGGTAGTAGTGCAAGCCCCTCTGCGGTGTATGTCCGAGGGAAGCCCGTTTCAGTTACGGGCTACGTGGGCATTCGCTGCTCCTGGCTGATTGCTGAGCTGTAAGAAATGTCTTTTCTTACTGGGTCTGACCGGCCCCGGTCAAGTGGTGAGGGGCTGTTCCTTAATATCTGTAGAAGTTGCTAGCACCTGGCACTTAATCCGGAAATGCTTACACAGAAGTCCAGGCGATCCTTTTAGAAAACAAAAGAATTTTGTCTGTCCATCAGTAATAACTAGCTTTGTTAGCAAGAATACTATTGCAAATTATATATATTGCCCAGTGATCTCTGTCAGAGGGACCTGTGTTTTAAAAAGCGAAACAACTGCAAATATATTTTTTACAAACACTACTAGAATTTTGGTTTTATTTTGATGCTGCCTGTTTGTGGTTGCGTGAGTGGTAAAAGTGCGTTACGCTTTGGCTCTGTTCAAGTTAAAGGGGGGAAAAAGGAAAAGACTGAATTCATTTCATTTAAAAAAATAATAGATTCTAATCCAAGGTCTGAAACTCTAGCGTAAATCCAGATTGGATCACAGTGCGATAGTAATTTACTATTATATGATGCACATTTCGGTAATAAATGAATTCTAGGCTGTATTTTGAACTGTGCAACATTATTGTCCTACCTGTTGAGCACTCTTGTAGTGGTAGCTAGTCATATCTCCACTACCGAATGCTCAGCTTGGGAAAATAGACGGCTCCGTAGGTGCCTGGATCTGCAAAAATCGGAGATCATTTCACAGCCAGACACATCCCAAGGACAATTGTTAACTTACACGAAGACTGAAGAGACTGTTAGCAAAACCCGCTCTGAGATTCCCTCTTGGGGAATCAAAGTCAAGTTAAATTTTGCACTATTTGCTAGTGGGAGGCATTGAACGATGCTTTGTGTGCTAGAAACATGCTTGGAAAACTCATAAAGATTATATAACCAGGGTCACTTTCTGAACAGGCCTCGTGTTTGACATGTTTCGCTTGTATAGTCTTTATTTTGTGTACGTGGGGGTGCTCCCCCCCTCTTCCCTCTGTGTGTACGTACTCTGCAGTGTAAGGCTTCCTGCTTTACAAGGGTGAGTAGGGAAATGCAATCGTACCTCCCATGTAGAGTCGCACAGGTTGTTCTTGAAAATGTGACTTTTTTGTGGAAATAAGGGTTGTTTAAACTTGAATGCTCCAGTATCACTGTATTCATTAGTTACGGGAAATAGTATTTTTGAAGATCCATATCTCTTCTGCCTTCCTAATCCTTGATTCTAAAATAATGTTCTTTTAAAACAAACAAACAAAAAAACCATTCCAAATAATCTTGGTTTTAACATCTGGTGTTTGATTTGCACCGTCTGACAGTGTACCTGCCACCTGTGTGTATCAGAAAAGCCCACACTGCTGTTAGAAGGCACACCTTCATAAGTGCTTAATTAAAAAGGCATTATTAAAGACTTGTTTCCCAGCCCCACGCTGCACTGAAATACGAAGCAAAAGTTCCAAGTTCATTGCCAGTTGTATTTCAGGGTTTATTATTTCCTACGCTGGTTCCCCAAGTTTTCTGGTGATCCGGGTTTGTCACCTGTTAATTATCTCTTCCCTACAGATAGGTGATTTGAGGAGCTGACCAGACCCGGTTCCCAGTCACGGAGCACACCTGTTTTTATAGAAGTTAGACGTAGGCAGGAGGAGTCTCACGACATGCGACGGCTGCAGAAGAGTCGTTGAGCACAAGGCACTGAACGCCTCGGCACTTCGAGTGTATCGCTGGCGTGGCAGTCTCTGGCTCTCCCGTCGTGCCATTGCTGTGCCGACGGCACGGACCCGATCCCCGCGTTTCCGCTGCGTTGAGACTACGTGTAAAGCGCTTGGGAGATAAAAGGCATCACAGGTAAGTGCTTGGTCTTGTTGGATGTGGTCCCTGGTGTCCAGGTTGTAAACGATGGCTGGCGCAGCCGAGATCAAACACTTTGTTGTCAGTGAATGGAAACGCGAGGCACAGTAGCAGTTCTCCCCCATTAACGCACCTCCAGGTGCACATAGGTACGCGCAGGATCGCACCATCAGACTGCGCAGTGTTGCTGTGCCCCGGCCCAACAGTTACCATCAACGCGGGGCAGAGACGGGCCCCTCCGCCCGGCCACAGCACGGTTGGGGTTCCCCCCCGCTCGCGGCGGCTCTGGGCCCTGTGCGGTGGGGCAGAGCGCGGGTGGGGCCGCGGGTGCTGGGCCGCAGAGCGAGCGGGGCAGGGTGCGGTGCAGGCCAAGGCTGAGTGTCCGTGTCCCGGGGCCGGGGCTCCTTCAGGCCGTCTCGGTGGGCAGCCTGACCGCCGCGCCACGCGCCGTTGGGCCAGCGAAGGAGGTGGTGAGCTACAACCGAGAGCAAACCAGAGATGGAGCAGGGGGGAGATTTCTTCCAGCTGCTTTTCTGGTAATTGTAACAGCAGGCAGCGCAAATGGTGAGGGGAAATACCCCTTCAGGTCCTGTCAGCTTTCTAAACCTGTGCTAGGCCTTTGACTAGGAGTAACTACTCCATTGATGATCTAGGTTTAGGACCAATTATTACATATTTTCCCCTTATTGCGGGCAAAAGAATTGAAATTGATCTGCCCTGACGTACCTGGGTTTGTCCCCAGTACCTCTGCGTCGCAGCCCAGCTTCCCCGTGTTCCCTGCTGGTGAGCTTGTGAGGGCTGGCGATCTCCAGGAGAATCGTTTGAATTCGTGACGGCTGGTGATCTCAAGGAGAATGATGTTTGAATGTCGAGAAGCCGGGTGGTACAGACCGTGGGTATCCCAACGGAGGAGGTTGCACGTCGGGAGTCGGCAGTGCCGAGCTCTCCCGGTGCTCCGGCCGGACGGGACCCTCCAGCCGGGGCTGTGGGGCAGGAGCTGGGGGAGATGTGCTGCTCTGGGTTTGGGGCCGTGGCCGTGCGCTCCTCCAGAGGACGAGTACTTGTATTTTAAGATAAAAGTTTGAGGTAGTGAGACTAGCTGCTGAAAGGTAAGCTTTCAGGTACAGGAGATTGTATCCCCCCTGAAAACTTGTAAGTGCAAATGTACGACAATTTGGCAACTACAAAGTAACGTGTCCTTTCGTGTCCTGGCTGGTGTAAGGGAAGTCTGCGAGCAGGGTGTCAGGAGCGTGAAGTGTTTGGTGTCATCTATAGGTGGTGGTAGAGACCCAGAGAAGCTGCTGCAGGTCTGTGCTCTCCTTGCTGTGTGTCCTGCTGAACTGCCGGATAAACACATTTCAAAATCCGCTTTTATAAGAAGTTACAGAAAGCTTAGCTGTAAAAACCTTACTTTCACTTAAGACAGAAAGCAGCAAATAATAACAATAATAATAATAATAAAAAAAAAAATCCAAAGTTTTCTGCTGTTGAGATGCCATGTATGGCCAGAACGTAATCTCACAATCTATATTAAACTGATCATTTTTGAATCCCTGTTAATTTTAATCTGTACGTAGTTTGCAGCTGCAGAACTGTAGTGCGCTACAAGAACGACACAAAATGAGAGATTTTGATGAAGCTGATGGTTTGAATTGCACTTTATCTGTGTTTGCACTTGGCCAACAGACCTGCACCCAGGGGATGCACCAGGAATCTCACGTTCAATCTAATGTCACACTTAACGTTACCCAGCTCTGTTATCTGCATTGCAGCTTCACAAAAAGGCTTGTGTACCTCCTAAAATAGGAAACCAGTAGATTTGTCATATTGTAAAGAGTAACCTTCATTCTGGTCCTACGTGTGGCTCTGAGATAAACAGGAAAGATAGCAGAATGGTGTGAATGAACAGGTAAAGCTTAGGGCTGCTGCTTAACATTGTTTAGCTGATTGCATTATGTTTAAGTGAACAAGCTAGAGACTTCTTTCCTCCACCCTAAGAAAAAAAAAGAAAAGCTGATAACCAAGGCTAAGGGGGGGGCAATATATATTTTATTTTTTTTTCCCAATTTTCTGTTCCAGTATTCTGGCTTTATTTCTGTGTACAACAGAAATGGTCTTTGGGTTTTGGAGCTGTCAGAAGCATATTGTTTTAATCTCCGATATTCATTTAATACATTCTTCATGTTATCAACAGAACCATCCCGTGAGAGAGCATGGTAATTCATAACAAGTGTCTCTTGTGGAGCTTGCTTGCTTTCAAGCACAAGGTAAATAAGTCGTATACCTTCCCAGAGTGCTGCCACAGCCTCAGAGCTCTGCAGCAAGTTGTCTCTTTCCAGGAGAAAGTATTTGGGTGGATTTGTTCTTGCCCAGGGATGGCCAAGCCCAGGGGTAAGCACCGAGCCCCGCAGCACGTGCGTGGCACAGAGCGAGCAGAGCCGGGGAGCGCGTCCCACTCCTGCTCCCTCCTTAGGGCAGCGGTTAATGTGCGTGCTGCATCGCACGGGACCGGCTCTGGGGAAAATGGAGAACCAAGTACTCCACCGTTAGCTTCCCTCAATGCATTCATTGCAGGTTTTGCTCTGCACAGACTCATAATTTTTTTTTTTTTTTTACCGTGGAGACCCGTTTGTGAGTTGGTGTGTTACAGTCCTCCCTCTTCTGTGAATGTGAATCTCTGTGACTGCTTAAAGAAGGGAGGTTAAGCAGAGCAAGGATGCTGGCCAGCACACCAAGCAAGCAGTGGTGCGTAGCCTGTGTGCCCTTCAACCAGAACAGCCCCCTGCTCTTCCGTCCTTCCCAACCTCTTCTGATTTTGTTGTTGTTACTCCACAACGCTGCTTTTTAAAACCAGACTCAAGTATCGCCTGAGCAGAGGCTTAACCTCAGCTAGACCTACTAGGCTGTGCGTGTCTCTCTGCTCTTGTGAGGTCGAAACCTGCAGCAGGGAAAACAATCCAAAGGCCAGAGAAAAATTTGTCTTCAGCACGTGTCATTGTGGTTTGGGGTGGCAGATACCTGTGTGAGCTCCTGCACGGCATCCCGGGAAGGAGGCGGTGTGGAGCGTTAACGGTAACCAGCAGTGCTCTGGATTAAGCCGTCCGTCAGGGCCGTGGGTATCTTTTACACGGTTTTGAGAAACAACTGTCGTTTGTGTCAAAATGGCAGATTCCTGCTCAAAACCCGCATCAATTTGTCCGGCGCACGGGGGGTTGCTGGACACGCAGCTGCGCCAGGAAGCGCTCCTGGGGGAGTGAATGGGACCGTCTCATGGGAGCTGAGACCCAAAAGCAGCAGAACTTGGCCCAAAGCTAGGTTCCTTGGGATCTAGGGGAAAACCAAACTTCTATTGAATACACATGGGTTTTGCAATTAAAAAATTAGAATCAGAGTATTTCCTAATCATTTTGGCAGAGCTGTTTATTACTATTATGATCTGACTGCACTGGAAAGTACCTTCTTTTGTGGGGTTTTAAATTATTCTTTAAAAATGTTAGAAGTGTGCCAAGATATTTTTCTCTAGATTACTAACAACTGGGGAAAGGCTTCTTTTTTATATATGTTTATTTTATTCTGTATTTCTGAGCCTTCCTTTGTTTGTGTTTACAGTCAAAATATAGTCGGCGATGCTCTGGGGTCTGTAAAAATATTTGCTGTGTCCTCAGTGGAAAGGCTTCTATCCTGTAATTTCAGGAATATTGACTGGATACTCTAATGGCCTTTTACTTCTCTAGTTGGAAAATCTTTAGCCTTGTTATTTAAATTTTAAGAAGAGAAACCAATATTGTTACGAGAAACTGATGTCTGCTGTCACTTATCCCAGTGAGCTTTCATAAGGTGATAAAGGTTTCTATAGTGACCCGAGGACATAATGTCTCAGGTATCGTTGTGAATTACAAGTCTGTCGCAGGAAAAGCTTTCTTTTCTCTCTCAGGTATCCAGTTTTGCCTTGGTCTTTATTCCAGTCGCTGAGAAGGACTCAAAAAACATACAGGATGTGGTTACACGGCTGTCTTTCCTCTTTTAGAGGCTTCACAATGTCATAGGGAAGTAGAAAAGTCCACGGCGAAGCAAGGCTGGGGGTTTTAATGCTCCATACCGTTAAAGTAACAAATAACATGTATGTTCAGGGTCTGCTGCTGTAATGCCACTGAATTCTGTCACCTGTGGTATCGGATAATTTATTCCATAAGCTTCAGGAGCTGGTTCGCCTCTGAGAAACAGGAGTTATGTGCTTTTACAGACTCGACTTTGGCAGAGGTGCTGTGGGGATTGCTCTCAGGTCCTAGTGTCAGAGCTCAGGTAAACTGACTTCTAATGTCTGACAGCAAAAACTGTCCTGGGTGGTGAGAGGAGTGGGGGAATTTCCTGGGTACAAGTTGAACATTATCTGGGAAATAACTATCTGAGGACCTGTGGGGGTTTTGCTGGTTTGGGTTTTTTTTCTTTTGGTTTGTTTTGGGTTTTTTTTAATCTTAAGGATACACGGATGCATTCGTGCCTTCTTGTGCTCCTGCACAAAACCCCGTGTTATACCATGAACATCTTTCAGCTTATCAAACCTGACGTAAGAGACACCCAAAACAAAACCTGGAGGCTGGCCCTATGTAGCAGACTTGGGCTGCGTATCCCTGTTGGTCAGAGCCCTTCAGACAATTTTCTATCATTTTCTTTTGATGGCAAAAGGGAAGCTCCTCAGGACCGGGAAGCCCCGGGCCAGGGACTCAGGTCGGCTGCGTTCCCCATGGGTCTCCCAGCCCCGAGCCACCACCCCGCTCTGCCTGGATTGTGTTTGCACCTTTCAAATGACAGTCTCGGAAAGAAACGAGCTATCCGAACTGTGTCTCCGCTTACTGTTGCTGACCGTATTTCAATGCTGTATTAGTAATATGTATTTTCCCTGGAGCGGCGTTGCTGAATTGCCCACCTGAGGAAGGTGACTGCACCTCAGAAGTACATTGTGAGGATGAGAATAACTTGGATACCTCAGTGATGAGCGAGATGCAAATACCTAGATAGATACTGGAGATAGTCACATCTCGTGATGGCCTAAAGGAAAATTTGAAAGAACAGGAATGCATAAAGCTAAACTGCATAATGCATAGCAGTCATAATTAATAGATTAAAGGTCTTTGTTAAACATGCTTTTTTATTTTAATAAAGGAAAGGGACTGTAAATGGTGACACAGTTTTAGAAAAACAACAATGTAAGATGCCATGTTCCAGTTGTAAAGCTGAAGAGGCGATAGAAATGTACCTTGTTTTTAAATTTTTACAAGACTGATGTAAGGCTTATTATCTTGAATAGTAGCACTTTTCCTCATCTCCAGACTCATCGGACCACTCTGTTTCTTTAAGTACACACAGTTGCTGGGGGGTTATAAAAAGTTGCCAATCCTTGCTTCTTAGTCCCTCCTAAAAAGTTCAGAATTTATCATGTGAATCAATTTGCCTAAACAATGTTAAATTTTGCCTTTGTTGTAAAATCATGTAGATTGGCCATTGATATAACTTTAATTGGATAGGGATGTTCACAATTTTTTTTCTAAAAAAAAAAAAAAAAGGCGCCTGCCAGCAAAATTGCTTTTTGGTGATGACTCTGCTGGAAAAGTGCTCTGCAGGGGCCCATTCCCAATTGATTATCTTTCACAGCTAATAGCTTCAAAGGCTATTTGGTGGACAGTCCAGTTTTACATTTAAATGTAAATCTTGATAGCCTTGACAGACTGATGATCAGAAAAAAGGGAGGTAAAACCAGTAAAATAAATGTACAGCTGGTATAACTTTCACCGGCTCCTCCAGGGGCAATTGTGTAAAATTAAAATGGTTACAGTTTGACAAAGCTCTTTAGAGTGGAGGTGAGTGAGAACTTTCCTCAAAAGGTCTAGCATTAATAAGTTGCTAAATAGCGTGTCAGCCTTAAAAGTTCAGTACAGTGTCGACAGCTCCCGTTTGTGCTTCATTGGGAGTCAGGAGTAAAGTTCAAAGCACCGAAGGCACCGGGGTAAAGTCACTCCTTTGATGAAGCTACAGCGGAGAAGTTCTCTGGAAAACCAAGTTCACATTTGCAACTAAAACCTCGTCGCGAGCCAGGCGCCATTGGTGTGAGAAGACACGTTGGTTGGGCACCGATTTCCTGGGATGTGGGGACCCGCTGGGACCGGGGAGGTTCAACCTTCCGGGCACAGGAGCTGCCCTGGGTGTCTTTGCTCAGATGGGTGAAGGGGGAGGCTGGCTCTCCACAGACCTTGCACGAATCGGCAAAGTGGCATGAAGGTAAAGGTAATGAAGATGGCAGGACTCTGGTTCCCTGGCAACATGCCACCAGCCCCATCCCTTTTGTGAGCTGGCTGGGATTTTGGTGTGGTGAGTACGAGTTTCAACCTGACTTGGAAACAGATGAGGCAATAAAAGGACATTCAGGATTGCATAGTTGAGAGGTCCTTCAGCAATGATGTGCTGGTCATCTTTGCTGTAGAATGACTGAATTGCAGCAGCCTGCAGAGGTAGCCCATGTGCTTTGCCATTGCCGCTTTGCCTCTTTCACCCTTTCCCTCAGCCCTATCCTTTCCTTGCACGTTCCCGTCACATCACAGTTGGCATCTTCGTTGGCTTCATTGCCTGAACTGTGTGGGACTCTCCCAGTCACTGGCCGTGACACATTCATATGCCAACTGCACCATGTTGAGAGAGAAAAGCACTCACTGAGGATGGAGCAAGCCGTTAATGCCATCCTAATGGCATCCTAGCGCCAGGGAAAGGCTCTTCAAAACCGAAAACTACTGAAATCAAATGTTGCCCGAAAGCAACTCAAGTTTCTTACTTCGTTATCATCTTGTTTAATTTCTGATGTGCTCCAGGACTGCTTACATAGCCCAGTAAGCGTGGGTTTGACTGCGTGAGTCAGCGACTCGACCACCAGATCTGCCTGCAGGGTTACAGATGCATCTGCTACTCTGGCCCCGCCAGCCAACCTCTCCATCTGCTCCCCATGCTTACATAAAGTGCTCTGAAACTGCGGTCAGTGAGTAGTGCTACCTCTGTCTCATGCTCAAATACGTTGCAGAGGAGCTGTAATCTCAAACTGTAATCTCGTACTGAGCCGCTGATCTCTGCTAAGCATCAACATGAGTGCTGCTGGTCCCCGTGCTGTTCTTCCACCGCCCATGGGAGAAAAGGTGGGCAAGGAATTCTTCATCTCCAAAACCATCTCAACAACTAGGAGTAGGTGTCTTTTTCTCATTTTTAATCTTTGTTGCCATGGAAACCAAGCTCTAGAGAGTCACTGCTCATTTTCTCCTGCATAGTCCTCAAGTGTCCAAACGCTCAGAAATACCAGATCAGCCGCTGCCCAGCATTTTCCAGACTTTCAAAGGAAGGAAAAATAAGGGACAAAAAGGGGAAATGCTCAGCATAAAAGCCATTGAGAAACAGATCATCAAGGAAGGAAAGTTGGTCTCAAAGGAAAATAGGAAGTTAAAGAATTAAAGATACTTGGTGATGAGCAGGAAAGGTGTTTGTCCTGAGCAGGGGCCACCGCATGGGACTGGCACACTCTGCAAAACCCACCCCTTGTCCTCTACTCGCTTTTTCTTATCAGGTTCTGAAATCGTCTACATAAGGTCTTTGGACAGGAGATAGCTTGTACTACTGCAGCCGTAACAACGCCTGGCACAGCTCATCATGTGCAGGAATGAAACCAACAGCCTGGCTGGAGCTGGACCTCACTGGTGTCTCCAGCGTCATCCCGGAGCTGGGTAGCCGGAGCAAGCAGTGCCGGTCACCCTCAGGGCACGGAGCTGAAGCCGAAATGTTTCAGACAGGGGAGGTGAGGGGGGCAGACCTCGCACTTCTCTCTCAACAGCAAGTCCTTTGCAGGAGGAGAATGCTTTTGTTTAAATTAGTTTTAAATTCCACTCCAACAGCACAATATTCCTGTGTAATAGAGTAAAGGTCATCCAAGCCTATCTTTTTTTTTTCTTCTTCTTCC
>VXBL01001169.1:422365-498747 GCA_013400195.1 Aramus guarauna | reverse complement strand
TTTTTTTTTTTTTAAAAACTTCCACAGCCCTATAAATCCTCTGCAATAAATCCCAGACTCCCTCAGGAGTGCTGACTGGCGCATTGACCACAGTAAAATGGTATCACACCAGGGAAAAGCCCACCTGCCTTTTATTCGTCCTTCAGTCCTACAGGGCAGGACCATGAATTAACCATGATAAACCCCCCCCCAGTGAAACTGTATCCTCCTTCCAACACAAAATCAAGAAAAGCGCACAAAGCGTGTTTAACAGGAACGGATATGTACCCATGCCTCCTTCCACTCCTGAATTCACTCCCCCGGTTTTATTTCCCCAGGATGTACAAGGGGCCGGCAGATCCAGAAGCCTCACCTGAGCGGCTACGGCACTGCAAAGGCCCGAGACGAGAAGGCTCGCGCCGTGAGGGGGTAACGCTGCGGGAGCCTTTGGAGCCTGACCCCCTCCAGACACTGTGCGTGTGCCCGGGGCCCTGGGAGCAGCCAGGCATGGGCAGCACCCGGCAGCGCCGAGCGGGGATTCCTGCCACAGGGCCGTGGGGGTTTTTGAGGGAGACCCCTCCGTGCGCAGGCGGAAAGGCAGCGGGCTTTCTGCGGAGTTACTGAACCCCAGCGAGTACGCAGCCCTTGCAGCAATGGTTTAAATCTGAATTAATCCTCTTTGCCTCCCCATGTAGATAAGTCTTTAGTAATAAATCCAGCTATCAATCCAGTTTGTATGACAAGGATCCGTGTGCAGAAATACAAAGTTCTGTCTATATTAAGCTCTGAATCTATTATTCCTGTGGCCACTGAACTTCGTGGGAATCTTTCCGTTGACCCAGCTCTATGTTAGATCCTTAGTTCAAATGTCCTTGGACATGTGACTGGTACAGAACCTAGCAGTAATACAAAAGAAAACAGAAAAAGAAGTTTGCTTTACTTGTTCTTTTACCTTTTTGCCATGCCAGTTTCCTGCTCTGGGTTAAGTTTTAAATAGTTGTTTCCCAAGCCATTGACACATGCATAATTGGTTTATTTGCATGTGCAAATGTCTATTATTTGCTGTGCATCTGCAATGCACATTCCATTGTATGCATTCAATTTTTGCATTTGTTAAATAGAAATACTTTGTATTTGGAGGAAAACTAGACGCCCCACACAGGTATTCTATTTACTATGATAACTAACAGCAAGTATTAAAAACCAAACAAAAATAACAAACATACCCACCACAAAAGCATTATTAATTCATATAGAAAATCAAGTTCATCCAAAGGTTCATTCCAGGTTATAAAGATGTTAATTTCTGTAAATCACAAAGATGATCATTATTTTAGTTCACATTTAGACACAGATGCTGTACTATCGACATAGGAATATTCCTCTTTGTTATTAGGGGAAAACAGTTACAAAACAATTTTTTGGAGGGGACTTCCCAAAAACTTAATCCCTGTTCCTGTTATTTAAACGGAGCATCTTTAATCATTGCACATAATTTTCTATATTCACACTTGGTAAAAACCTGGGTGTTCGCTAGTTTGATGTGACCCCTGTCCTGCTGCTCTGAGCTAGCTTCTCTGAAGGAAGAAGGGATCACCGTGGTAATGGAAGCAGTTTGGCAGTAAGGGGGTAGTTAGCATGGCTGATGAGTTATGCCATCAATACCAAACTGATTTCCAAGACAGATGCAACCCTGAGGCCTTACAAAGCACAAGTTATGGCCAACTGTCTGCGTATGTCATCGTCTTACAGTGATAATACAGCTTAGACTTGCCTCGATCGCTAGCCTGGTCATGCATTTATTGTGGGGTTTGGAAAGAAAAGGATTCAATTAAGACGACAGTGTGGTGTTATCAGGAAAATTCTTTAGTTCAGCTCCTAATCGTTGAACAAGTTGCTCAGTTGATACTGAATGAGTCTAAGAAAAGTTGAAGTATAAATGATTTGTTAGAAAAGCAAATAATTTGGGTTACAGTTACAGAAAGAGAATGTGAGGCCCCTCAGTGACCACATCATCTTCTATGTACAAACAGTTGATAATCTTATCAATGCAAAGTTGCCTCTGTGCTGCATTTAAAAGCGAGTTGCCTTTATTCCAGCTTCCACTCCATTGAAATCTGCTATAAATACCTGCTTTATAACACTGACCCAATATATAAATTGCTTAGTTCAAAAGAAAAGCTTTTTTGGAGGAAGGGGGGGAATGGAGTAAGCGCAGTGTGTTGTAAAAGCTAAGTGGTTTTATTGGCACTTTAAAATACCCTTTTATGCTGAACTCTATCAGCTCTGATTATATATAACAACAGTAGTTATGTATTAAAAATGTGTGTCAATAGTTCTGCTAACACCGTGATTTGTCATTTGTGTGCCAGAGGTCCCAAGAGGCTCGACTGACAAGATCTAGCCATGGTTTAAAGGGATCAGACGCCGGGGTACGTTGTTTGTTGGTAAATTGATAAGAGTAACCATCTCAGTTATTCAAATAAGAAACTTCATCTATCAAGCACAAAAATGGGAATGCAGCCTGCTCTCGCACACCTCTGGGGGACACCCGTCGGCGATGCCAGTGGAGAAGCCTGGACTGCCGAACCAAGTCACCAGCCTGCCTGCTGCAGGAGGTTCTTGTGGGAGTTCATCAGTCAAACAATGGATAAAACCTCTAGTACAGATTAAGGAACAAGTTTGCTCATATTTACATAGGAAATCTGATATCGTACAAAACACAGAATCACAGAATCACAGAATCCCAGACTGGTGGAGGTTGGCAGGGACCTCTGGAGATCATCTAGTCCAACCTCCCTGCTAAAGCAGGATCACCTAGAGCAGGTTGCACAGGATCGTGTCCAGGCGGGTTTTGAATCTCTCCAGAGATACTCAGCACGCAGTGATTTAGTACACGGCTCATAGCTGTGTGGCTAGATGTCAGTGATCACAGACCCTCTGAGCTCTTGCTCCCAACACACCACCAACAGCACAGGAGGTAAAGGTGTGTCTTACCGAGCCGCATGAAGACTTGTATTTTCCAGGGGTGAGCTACTCAACTGCATCACACATTTTTTTTGTGCGGGACTGTAGCAGGATGAAGCCACTCAGCCTGTCTCACCTAAACTTCTTCAATCAGCAGCACGCAAAGCAAGCGGTATCACAATTGCTGCAAAGCTCAGGCAAGCTTTCGAAAGGACGGCTTTGAGACAGCACTGGATGTAAAGCAGCGAATCCAGTTTCAGTGCACAGTGCAGGTGCTGAGCCAGTGTTGCTCAGTGGGGGAAACCTCTGTCTTTAACCACCTTGTTCTGCCCACGTGTGCGTTCAGGGGCTGTGAAATGAAACATCCCCCAGGACAGCTCGCTCTTTGAATCCTCTCGGCTGTAGTGCACATAAATTATGGTACCCTGAGACTGCAGGAAGTAATTTAATGCTGGAATTCTCCAGAGGGTTCGACTGCTTGTTTTGCTGAGGCGCAGCTATGTTATACATTATATATAGACAGTGACTTCTGAAGAACACCCACTTCTTTGCAGTCACAACTATTCCCGCAGGAATTAGATCCGTGACTTTCTCTTGATAATTGCAGAGTACTCGGTACTTTGGTTCCTTTTCCCCCCATCCCCAGCTGAAGGGCAGGCTGAGTAACGCCTGCAGGAGCACCCACTGCTTCTGCCCCGCAGGGAGAGGGGGCCACAGCTGGAGGAGGTGCACCTCCCTTCTCTCGCTCGTACCAGCTCCCACCACCCTTGCAACCCCGTCTTTCGGTGCATCCCCCAGGCCCAGCTCCCCCTCGCTGGGACCAGCCGTCCCTGACAAACGCCCACGTAGATGCGGGTGTTCCCTGCCCCACAGCCTCGCTGACCTCCCGGGGGGTCCCGTGCTGGTACCTGGAGTTAGTTTGTGGTGCCTTTGGCTGCTCAACTGCTGCTCTGGTTCATTTTCTTAAAGAAAATAACTTTGTTATTGGTGGTTAAAGCTATTGTGCTGTGCTGCAAGCCAGGACAATGGGGGCAAATTTTTTGCTTTGGAAACAGCAGCATCCAAGAGAGAGCAGGAGATGGCCGGGAGCAGTGATGTCTGGAACGACCTTGGTGAGCATCTCACCTGAGCCCTGGGCCGGGCTGGCTCCAGGAGGGAACGTCCTGGCAAATATTGGTTG
Organism: Aramus guarauna; assembly: GCA_013400195.1. Taxonomy (NCBI): domain Eukaryota; kingdom Metazoa; phylum Chordata; class Aves; order Gruiformes; family Aramidae; genus Aramus; species Aramus guarauna. Next base: position 494,621 of record VXBL01001169.1, on the reverse strand, counting down.
TGGCTGATATCGGTGAGTCCTCGCGCAGATGGGAAGTTTGCAGAATTATCGCTTTAGGGTGACAAAAATGGCCTTGTTCTAGTTGTAAAGCACCTACTACTCTTTTAGTGGCTGACAAATAGATGGTAAAAGAAATAATCATTTCAAAACTCCATTTATATATCTGCAATCTAGACCGATGGGATAGTCACAAAGGCTGGCCATCACTAATGAGGCTAATCACACCCTGCCTGCGCCGTACCAGTGGAGGGAAACAGTTTTCTCCAGGCTGAGTCAGAGCAGCGTCAGCTTTGACTCACCCGTTGGAGGAGCTTCTCTCTCTGCAGGGATTTGCAGTGAAATTAAAGCCATGAGGCTGAAGTTGGGCTTTGCAAATATTCCCTGTAAAGACAAGAGATGTGCCAGCGACTCCCTTCCTTCATCCGTGCTGCTTAGCTTAGAGGCACTTGTTTTCAGTTTTAAAAGTACAAAGACTTAAATGCAGGGGTTTGGGGGTTTTGGGGGTGTTTTGTTTGTTTGTTTTTGTTTTTTAATTTTAAAGTAAGTTGCACTTTCTTTGTAAGCTGCATATTTCAACACCAGTCTCTGGGTAAGCAGCACGTTACCCAAGCGATGCCCAGGTGTTTCTGACTGTAAGTACTCTGTTGAGGAGCAGCATCATTTTGTTCTTCTCTTGTATAATACAAAACGCATCCGATAAACTACCCTGCCAGTTCTGTTAGTAGCCTTAAGATGTCACTAACTGACTTGGCCTTGGTTTTTCCTGCTGGTTTGCAGTGGAGCTGGGGCTGGAGAAGCGGAAATAGGCTGTTATTTTTTAACACATCTCCCCCCTCCTACAGTGAGTGACAGACAAGGTGCTGATGTCAATTGGCTAGTGTTACAGGCATTAATTAAGTCAACTAAAAGTCCTTTTAGTTTCCATTTCCTTCTGCAGGGACAGCTAACTTACACAAATGGGAAGTGCAAGAAGAGAAGGCGAGTGCCGAAGCGACCCGCTGCTCACTGTGCTGGGGATGAAGTCGGGCTCCGCGCCTGCAGCCGTGCGGGTGCTCCCAGTGCACGAGCTGCATCCAGCAGTGCTCGTGCGAGGGCCCCGGCTGGATGCTTGCTCTATTATCAGGGTTACGCTCAGCATCCCAGAGTTTTTCACCCCTCTTTTTTCAACCTTTCCTTCTTTTTTTAATGTTTCACCACTGCATGATCGCCGCGTTGCTGCGGCCACCGCTGTGGTGTCAGCCTCCTCTTTGCTCACGGCAAGACTCTGCTTATTCTCTCCCCCTTTGCCTGACCTGAATCCTGGTTGCAACACATTTCTTTTAGCAACAGGCCGTGGTGGTTCTAGTGTGCTGAGCTACTTGCATTGAGTGTGCACGGATGGATGCAACAGGAGGCTGGAGAAAACGGTTTTGTAGGGGGGCTGGATTATACCTGCTCAGAGTGGGTCCTTGCAGCTCCCAGTCCTGCGGCATGCTGCAGCGAGGTGTCTGGGTGCGTTAAATTAATGTTTCACCTTACATTTGCAGTGGGATAAGGCTGCACTAAGCCAGCTGACATGTGAGAACCGGTGCCAGGCCTTGGGCTGCCGATTCTTTAGCGCTCAGTTGTTTCGGATCTTGTTGGCGCCATCCTCAACTTTGCCAAAGTCAGAGACAACTGACGCCTTCCAGCCATCTTCAGATTAGATCTGTAGCATCCATCGTACTGACATCCATATAGCTGGGAATGGTGCCAGATTTGTCGTTTCTGTTAAGCAGGTGTTTGGGCACTGAAAAGGCAAGAAAATAACTTAGAAAATCTACTCTAGTGTATTAAGACATGTTGCATGTGCCCTGAGCATCTGGCAATAAATAAAGATTAAACTGGGATAGATATTCTGTCTTTCAGCTCCTTTGTCCTTTGTATTTACAGTTGTTAAATAGCTATTGTATTTCTATAAAACCAGTCATTATGATTTTTTTAATATTTTGTCAGATGCTGCAGGTCAAGCTGTCTGCACTAACGTACTGTTTCCTGTCCAGACAGTATAACCTAGTATGAACAACTCCATAGCTATATCTTATTCATAAAGTAAAATATATGTATAACTTCCCAAAGCATACTTTACTGAAGTGCAAATCTGTGACAAAATCTACCAAATCTGTTAATCTGTTGGTTTGGGGGGTTTTTCTGCTCCACCAGCTGCTCCATCCTCTCATAGAAACACTAGCCCTGCACCCCTTTTGGGTGATTCTACAGATGATTCATTAACTGGCGTCTGGTCTGCCAGTAGATAATTCTACCAGCAGAATTATTTTAAATGGTTATAGGAGCCAACTAGCGGCTTTTGCAAGAGACATCTGTTACTCCTGTACAGTATGTTCCCAGCAGCAAACGGGGCAGCCACACGTCGCGCACGAGCAGCTAAGGTGACATAAGTCATGTGTCACCAAAGCCGTCGTCCCACAGCTCAGGTTTTGTCTCTTTTCACTTGATGAGGACTGAAAGCACACTTATCTTGGCACAGCCTTGCCAGGACAGGAAAAGCTGCTGTCTGTCAGGTTCCTCAGCGTTATCTTCACTGGGGGAGAGAAAGATTATGGCCAACTGGGGGGGTGGGGGGGATGGACATCTCTTTAATAGTGCTCATTAATTAGGAAAATAAGTGAGTATAAAAAGAACTGCTTTTGTGTTGTGGAGTGAAACTTTAAAGTGCTAGTGTTAAATGTTTAGAAGTTCAAGAAAACTATGTATTCACATCTTATAAGCTTTACGCTCTAAAAAAAAAAAAAAATTAAGTCACCACCGGGCAATGTGGAAAAGCAGGGTAAGAGAGGGCATGCTGGCACGGGTTATAATAGAGGTTTACTACTTTGCTGTGCGTTCATGAACCTTTTTGTGACCCCAAGCAAGTTACTCCCATCTCACTATTCTTCCATTTCCTCTTTCTGTAAAATGATATTAATAGCACTTCAGCTGCAGAGCAGGTTTATTGTACAAGGCTTAATGAATGTTTGTCTCTCTCTGATTGAGATTCTTTCCTGCTGGAGGCAAGACATTTCAAGCAGGTTGATTAAATATAAAAGGTCTCTAACTCTGAAGCTATTATTAAAAGCAGAAGGAATTATTTCTTAGGGAATTTTTAATTTTATGTCCATTAGAATTGTCTAACGCATAGCAGCTTTAGTTCTTCTGTTATTTTGCAACTTTAGTTTTGTTTCCCATAGAAATAATGTTAGGGGGATGCTCTGACTTTTGAAACGATCCCAGGCCATTAATCCTAGACAGACCCTGCTAAGCTCTTACCGCCCTGAGGAGCAACAAATCACAGGGTCCGGCTCTCGGTGTTGGGGGTACGGCTCCCCCGGGCTGTTGGCACAGCCTTTGGTGCAGCTCAGCAGCTGATTCATTTATCACATCTAGAACTTTTCTTCTGAAAGAGAAGCTTGGTTTCCTAGCCCTCATTCCATTTGCAGAGTATCTCCAAAGCTGACTGGTGAATTCCCAAACATTACTAGTATTAATTGTGCCAGGTTTTTATCTGGAATTGCTCCATTTTCTTTCCCCACACGTTGCTGTCACGTAGTTCAGATAGCTTCTGCCACCAAGAACATTTGGTAAGTGACTGGTCCTGCTGAAAGACAACTATCAGGCATTAAGTAAAGTAAGAGTGGTTTAACCCTCGTAAGATTAAATAACGTGAGGCTCACAGAAAAATATGAAGCAGGCATAGCATGAAAGTCATGTAGACTAGTCTTGTGTTTGCAGGTCTAGGAGAGCAGGGGTTCCCAGAACACAGGCCACGGGCCATGGCAGCGGTGCATGGCCGTTTCTGCCATCCTCCGCTCAACCCAGCAGCACGCTCGAGTCAGCTGTGTCAACGTAAAGGCAGATGCACACCCAAGGAACTTGCTACAGGAGCTGAACACCCAGCTCTAACACTTCTGAAAATTGCCAGAGAATCACCCTTTATAGGTATTGTATACTTCTGAAGTATACCTCCATAAAAACAAAACAATCTTTATCACAGTAATAAAAGCAAAATTACATTGTCCTGGTTTGCTTTTGTGTCATGAAAGAAGGAATTTGTAAACGCTCCCCAAACTTTCAGAACAGCTTCAAGAAGTCCCCCCAAAGCTAAGTGTTTACGGTGTTTTCATTCCTTTCTGGAATCAGTGCCCTTTGGCTACGAGATTAAACAATCTGAGTTATCAAACATGTATCTATACAGGCTGCTTTCACGGTTGTGTTTAGTGCTCTGCCTAGCGAGGGGGTGGCAGCAAACCTGAGAAGGTTTTTTGGGGGAAGCCTTACAGCCAGCTTTCCTTCCTGGGGTTTGGGCAAGCGCTGAGCGGTAGGTGACTGCACCTCTGGCTGCAGCGTGCGGAGGCAGACTTACCCGTCTTCTCTGCATTCAGATGTTTGCTACAAAATGGACCTACGTGCTGGACTAAGGAGTCTTTACTAGCAGTTATGTGAACTGACACTAGCAGTTATATGAATTTAATCTCTTTTCTGTGGGTATGATGAAAAGCTTGGCAAGAATCTAGACAGTAGCCAAGGAGTGTTACGGGGCACTATTGTGGGTCAGGGATTGTGTGGCTGCTGCTGGGGGCCAGAGACAAAAGATGTGATGTTTTAAGAGTTAGCCCCAATAGAAACCACAGTGTCTCCATTATTATACAAACAGGGCTTAAAGTCCTTCTTTCTTCCTGATGCATTAAAAGCAATTGCACTGGTTAATAAAATTCAGGGACGGGTTTTGTTTTTCTCAGAAAATGGAGTGGATGGAGCCTCTTCAGAAAACCGTGTGATCTAATTTTGCTAATATCTGCAACTTAGAGCTAAGAAAACTAATTCACGATTCCCATGTTACAATCACAATGGCCAACAGAGGCTTTATAAAACTTGCAAAGGGAGGAAAACACAGGGGAATGTATAAAGGAAGATTTTGCCGTGGGAGCAACAGCTTTAATATACAACACACACGTGGCCAGCAAATCTTCCTTTTCTTTTCCACTCGACTTTGATTCAGTGACCTGACATTTACTCCTAAACCTAATCTGCTTCTCTTGTTCATGATATCAACTACAGAATAAATAGATCAATGTCAGGAGTCAGCATGATGACACGGGAGCAGTGCTTAACGTGGTGGGATTTATAGGTGGTCAAGGGAGGCAGATCTACAACAGGCAAGTGAGGACGTTGGCAGCTTTTGTACCAATGGGCTGGGAACACCGTGACTGCGAGGCACCTGGGAACCCACCATANACCCAAACCACTCGGGGATTCTATAATTTAATGTATTTTTTCTGATTGGCAAAGCAGCTTGTAGTCAAACTGTTTAGTGTCAGCTTAATCCTTCTGGTGTTTGAGAGTCGCTCATTTGTGAAATCTTCAGGTTATTCATATCCTGCTCATGTTGAAGTTACTACAACATTAGCATGAAATCTCCCAACAGAAATCAGAGGTTTCATGGAGCTTTTGCTACGAAAGAATAATAATAACGATCATTTCTTGAAACCTGTTCAGAATGTCATACTAAGTTTTGGATGTCTTAAAAAATCAAACAGACTTTACCTGTCATTCAGCTCTCTCAAAATAAATTGTGGGACCTCCTCTGGTAGCCTAATTCAGAGCTTGTGCTTTTTTACCTCCATTACGTTCTGGCGTGCTCAGGCAATAAAACCTATGACCTTCCACATTAGATGCAGAAAAATACATTTAATAAGCTACAAAACTACATTCTGTTCCCCTTCCCTGTTACAGGGATCTTTCAGCATCGGTGCAGAATTGCACACACAGAAATGTACACAAATGGAGGCTGCAATGAAAATCAGATTTACGATCTTCTTTCACAAAGAATCATGTTTTTTTCAGGCTGTCCACAGAGTTGTCAGAAGCCATTAAAAGCAGACATCCTCTTTTCCCATCCTTAGCCTTTAATTTTTTCTAATGTGTGAAGAGTGGTTATGCCTTCATAATGACAGTTGCAGTAGTTGTTTGGAGGGAAATGGCACATTTATGTAGACACTTCAATGCAAATTTTTATTCCAAGTTTATTAAAGAATTTTTTGAAGGCATGCTTCTTAAGAAAAATGGTCCATATTTGTAGGTTTTCAGATTAACAGTTTATTTACTTATTTATTTCAGCTGCTGGTCTCTCTCTAAGTATTGCATTCCCAATCACTTTTCTCCCATCAGAGGAAGCAATCAGAAAAAGCTGTCATTGCCCCTCAAGGTTTCTTGCTGGCTAATTGGAGTTTTCGGCTCTTTATCCTGATGATTAAAAGAACAGCTGAGTGGAAGTCAGAATGCATTTACAGAGCTGACACACCCAGCTCGGCTCTTTGGTTTGCTCTGATTAATTTAGCAAATGAAACTCCTGTAAACTCGCATAACTTTTTGCCTATACAAAACTACCGTTGCTATATAGTTTTAAGTAAGCCTTGGGCAAACTGTCCTGTAGATAACTAAATCAGTATAACAAAGGCTTTTAAACAGCTTTTTGTTGAAAAGTGTTTTTCTGTAAAGCAACATTTTGTGTTGGGGCAAATAGATTGTATGAAATGAAACAGCCCTTTTCAAGAAGCTGCCTTTATTGTAGCCTATGAGAAAAACAACTGTCCCTGTTTACGCTCTTCAATCAAGGTAAGCGTGTTTGTCTAAAGTATTACTGCAGCTTGGCTTGCAAACACTTGAAGATCGCTTACCATTTTTCTATATATAGACTGCTCTGTGGAATTGCCTTTATCAAAACTTTTGGGAAAATCTTTAACAGAATCTGAGAATCTTGCCTAATTTATGCAGCCATCTATTCTCCTTCTATTGATTCCCTCCGTGATATACGTTTATCCTCCCCGCCCATGAAAACCTAGAATTAAAACCGAAGCATTTTTATTTTATGCCTGTAGCTGCTGGTAGAAAAGAGATGGGTTTATGGGTAAAAGCTGTAATCTGTTTAGCGAGCTTTAAGCAAATCGTCTTGTAAAACCGAATACAAAACTCTCCCAAGTTTACAAGGCAGAGACTCCCAAACTGTAAAGCCTCACTTCACCGCAATTTTTAGAAACTGGTGGTAAAGAACGGCCCGTTCCCACCCTTTGTGCTGGGATCAGACAAAGTGAAGCAGCTCCCGGGCTTGGAGAGGGGAGAGAGGGCTGGGGACGTGGTCCCCACATCAAAACTGTCCTGGAGAGATCAACCATTGATGATTTAAATCTTCACTACTTTATCTCTTTGTTTGCTGCTTGGAATGCTATTGATACCTTCTTTGTCTTTGTAATTGTTTTAATTAGCCACCCAGCATGGGCCCCTGACAGTGCTTGTGATAGAGTATTATGGACAGCCCAGCAGGACAGTGAGCCTGTTAACATGAAACACAGACATTATGGCAAGCTTAATTTCTTTTATTTGTGTCATTTTTTTTTCCCTGTCGTCTTTGTGTGTGTGTGTGCGTGCGTTATTACTCGGGAGAATGAAAATAACTTCTCGAGTACTTTGCCATGTAAAGGGGGGGAGAAGCATGAAAACGCCGTAGCAAACATTGCTCGGGGATTGTGCGATTAAAGCTGATATTACCACGTATCATTTCTGGAGTCAGACAAAGAATGAAACATTGGCCATATCGATTAGTCTTTTCATGCATCGTGTCTTCAGCAATTAGGCTGGTATTTATGTCAGTTACTGTACTCTCGACTCTGCAAACTTCTTCGTAATTATTATTTTTTGGCTCTGTAACGTTATTTGTTCTTGTTGGCCACATCCTTCTTTTGTAAATGGAAATCTGGATGTTCAATTATGATGCAGATCTGTAACTCATTAGCAGTAAGCTTTGGTACTGTTGCCATTTGAAGACAATTCTGTCATTTAACTTGCGGGAACTTTTGGCAATGTGTATATTGGGGGGGGAGCAAAACCCAAAAGTTTGTTTTTAGAGATAAACAATTCAACAACGTCAAAACCTCAAATGCTTTCATAGTATAGGGGGTTTTCCTCAAAATAAAATAAAAAAAAAATGTGCTTGGGATGGAGGAATGTGAATAGAGAGAGAGGTGCTTCATGAAAGCACAAGTTTCCTTTGAATTTGGTTTGCTCAAATTAGCCCAAGGTCAGTCCCTGCCAATTATTGCCCCACTTCAGCTGTTCTCTGGACATTAATAAAAGCATCTGCTTTATTAACTAGGAATCCAGTTTTGCCCTCTCAAAGCAAGGAGTTTGGGGGTTTTCCCCCCCCTGTGTTGGATTTCTGGCTCATTAGCCTATTTGTTTCATTTTATTGCCCTCCTTGAAATGTATCTATGATAAAGTATTATTTTGTGATTTGATGGACCGGATTGAAATCATTCTCCGCTTTGACAGAGTTGAATGTAAATCCTGACCGCCTGGGAATTCCGATGTTGTGTTAACCTAAAGGCACTGCTTATTTTCAGTGCTGCCAACTCCTGCACTCTTTCACATCCCTCAATCAAGAGGAAAAGGTGTGTAGTGGGGGGAGGCTTGTTCCTTAAGGACGCTTTTGATCATGACTGTTCTGAAGAGAAGCTGAGGTCTAACCACCGGTGTCCGCTTCAAGCCACCGGGAGACCTGGGGGAAGGAGGAGAGGGAAGGGGGCTGCGATGCTGCGTGGCGGTGCTGAGTGCTGCTCCTGAGCTCGAGCACCGTGAGAGGAGAATCACAGTACAGTGAACCGAAATCTTAAAATGTATTGCCCCCGGTGCGGGGGTGGCCGCTCAGGAAGCGTACCTGCTCCTTCCACAGCGTGCAGCTCAGCAGCGGATACGCTAGAAAAATTACTTAATTTAAACTGGGAGGATGAGAAATCCCTATTGCCATTAAAATAGTGAAAGAAGGGTCTTTATTAGAGCAAACAGACAAATGATGTTGCTTTATGTAGAGTGTGAGGGGAAGGAAGCAGTAAGACGTTCACTGGCCAAGTTTTACCCATCTTCAAGATTGTCTAAAATGCGGTAATATTATGTTTCTTTGCACCACAGCCCCTCTGATGCAAGTGCTTAGCCATCCTTTACAGAAAAATAAATAATCTTATTTATGTCTGTTTATGTCTATTTGTTTCTCTTCTCCAAATAGAAACATAATTCTCTGGTAGCACTCCGACTGAATAGCTGTGGCATAGTTATATGTGGTATTTTAGTATTTTAATCAAAAACAATTAAGCTAAACATTGTATATGTCTTTGCACTGTGAAACTGTGCACTTGCAAAATTTGATTTTTATACTTCTGAGGTCTCCATTCTGATTACTTTGAATTTGGATGTGCATTTACTTGCAACCAGCAGTGGTGGCACTGCTGATTAGGTAATTAGGTTTTGATTTACTTATTTCCATATGTATTCATGGAAAATGCCAGTACAAATTAAAGGTACAGTTCGGTGCTTATTGTACCTCCAATACTGTGCCTACTCTTTTTTATAAGCCTAACTGATTGCTAAGTAGATACTGCAGCTTATGCGATGCCATATATGCAACCGGCTGCGGGCAGCATGAGTTCAGTGACACGACCAGTGAAGAGCCAGATCATTGCTTTGATTACCTTAGACTCAAAATTCTTCATCCAGAACCCACTGAAGTCAGTGGTGCCTCTTTCACCGATCCCACCAGTTTTCTTGTTGGCACCTGATGGGTGCTGAGGCCTCTCGAGGCACCTCATCCCATGTGTGGATGCTGCAAGGGCAATGATGGCTTCCTCAGGTCCTGCCTCCCTTTCCTCCACCACCCTTTTCTCTCATTGTGTGCTGGCCTCTCTGGTAGACCAGCACAGTTGTTGAGCTGTTCTGGGGTTTTCTTCCAGCGTGGACCACTGTCCTGATGGAGTTCATAGTGCAGCTGAATGGGAAGGACGGAAAGCTCCAGCGCTGGGTCCAAGGCGAGGGACAGCTTGGGTGGCAATACCATAAGCTGCTTTTCCTTGCTGAGTGCTTTGTGATATTGAACCACAGTTTAAGGTGAGCATCCTTCACAGGATGAAAGTTAAGTGCCCTACAAAGCCAATGGGACGAGATGGGTACCCTCAGGGAAAGTGGTTGAGCACCCAAATTAGATGCCTACCTTGTAAAGGCGTAGGCAAAACCAGAACAAACTAAATCCAGAAAGAATCCCTTGCACTCAAAAAGCTTGTGGAAAGAGGCAGAATTCCTCCAGTTTAAAGGAAGCTGGATGTGTTATTAAGAGATTGATAGACTCTCTGTGATTATGATGGAGTCATTGGTCTGCAGTGGATTTTCTTTTCAGAAAAGAAAGAACAAACTTTGTTCGCTGGTTATTTACTAGATGATGAATGCTGCTCTAAAGCAACAGTAGAGAGCTTTTTGTGCCCCACAGTCTGACTCACGATTTATAAATAATAGCTGTGTTTAGAAATCAACCGTGAGCAAAACTCTCCTGGGTTGAGGCAATGTCCGAACAGACAGTTTAATTAGCTCTTACTCAACATTTGGTAGGCAATCAAGGCCCATCCCAATGCCAGCAGAAATTGGTGGCTGTCTTCATGGGCTGCTGGATTAGCTATCTGACTTGACCACTTTGGACAAGGAATTTTATTTTTATGTTGGAAAACTTGTATGGGAAAGCTTTGTAAGTTATCTGTAAGCTCCAGATGTTGTCACGCAGTAACGTAGCCTGAATCATGTGGGCTTCTCCTCTTCTCAGGCAAATGTGTGCATCGTGGATTGATGAGCTCATTGGCAAAGGCTACTAGAACATATTTACTCTTAAGTCCCCGGGTTCATACTGGTTAACGTTCAGGCACGTTGTTAATGACCCCACTGCTCAGGCTGGCAGTGGCCAGCCCGACTGGGGACGAGGAGGTGCCCTTCGTGGGGAGCTGCTCTGGATGTGGGCACGGAGGGGTGAGGTGCACACCCCTCCTCGGAGAGGCCAACAGTTTCAGCCCATCCTGATGGAGGTGCCATGGTGGGGAGGGGACTTCTTGTACCTCGAGCAGTGGGGAAGGCCACAGTAAACCTGCCGGAGGGAATGGCCTCATGTCTAAAATGGGAGGAATACATGACCTAGCTAAAACTATTCATTTCTTACACAAGAATTCTTGTAGTAACGCATTTATCGAAAAGGAGCTTGAGTGTAAACAACTAATTGTAAAGGTCGAGTTATTATTTTCTAGTTTTCATTTTGAACTGGATGGTGAAATGTTTACATCTCCTGTAGATATGATTGATGTGGAGAGCAAACAAGAAAAAAATTCTTTACTGGGTCAACAGGTTACTTAGAAATGTGTGGAAAGGTTAATCCCAAAGCTTCTGTCCTTCTTAAGTGACCATTGTTATTTATGTATTCATAACCCTGGAAAAATCATAAAGACCTTTCCCCCCACTTCAGGAAGTTATACTCTTGCATTTACCTGTTACAAATGACTAACTGAAGTAATCCGCAATTTTTATGAGCTCTCACTGCACTTTCAAATGAGGGTTTTTTCTTCATGAGAGCTTGGTGAGGTATTACTTTCTGCTTAGGTGTAACTGAAATCCTGGGTCATCCATTCAAGAATGTTGTTGCCTGTGAGATATTAATTGCTTCTCAAACCTTAGAACTACTCCAACTTCCACAGGTTAATGGAGCAGATAGATTTAGGACATGTTCCTAACCACACAGGTTATCCTCCCTTCCAGAAATATAACACTCACTGGAGATGGGTCATTCATTTTTATTGTTTAAAATGTAATGAAGCATGGCATTTATAATCCGCTGGCTGGGAACATCTTACTTGTGAAAAAAGAGGCCACAATATACACCACTTTTATGGATGTTAGCACATCCACCTTTGTTCTCGCTCTCTGGAAACTGGCCGCAGAGGGACGTGTTTCAGTTAGAGCATCTGGTCACCCCTGAAGGGCAAACCCGGTGTGTCCCGCTGGGACGCCAGTCCCATGGCCCTTCCAGGGTTAGGTGGCTTGCAAAGCCGCCGAGAGCTGCAGAAGCTAGGCTGATGCGAGGAGCAGAACAAGGCACAGTAAGAGAACATGCCACCTAGTTAGCAGCAGTGAGAAGTAGCTGGTTCAGCTTTGCAGGCTGTGAATGCAGAGGGTCCTGTGCTTTGTTTATGAGCCAAGTGCTCCCGCGTGGATGTTTCAGAAGTTCCTGCGCTGCCTTGCAATAGTCTCACACCGAACAGTAGCGTGCTCTGGGTTACGTTACACTTGGTTGACACAAGCTTGCTTTTCTGTGGTGTAAAATATACTCAGCTGAAATTTGGAGTGAAATGTTAGTTTCTTTAAATATCAGTAGGCCAGGACCCTTGAACTCTGTGCCAGACAACACTCTCGAACAGCAACAACAAATTCCTCATGTGAACTTCATTATCCACTCCTAATTTTCAGAAGTTATCTAAATTCTATCTATCATAAACCCTTGGCAAAACAACTGCTAAGTTTTGATAAATATTCGATAAGCCTCAGGATTTACTAGGAAGATTCATGAGGGTCCCCTCGTCCCTCCCACACACACTATGGGCTCAGGAATTTTAAAAATATTTGCACAGGTTGTGTGTGAGCAGGGTGTGTGGACACGTGGCTACCCATAGCATGGATAACCTCCAGCGTCTCCTCTTTGTCTTACACGCATGGATGCAGGAGTTTGGCTTGCCAGGTTCTCCAACCCACTAGATACTGAAAATACGACCAAGGAGGTCTAAATCTGGTTTGTGTCAGTTAAGAACCATGTCTCCCTACCCTAGTTAAGGTTTTGACTAATAAATACAATCAATGTTCTGTGCAAAAGAACAGAAATACTTCTCCTGGCTTTCTGGTGTATGTCAGTGAGGTCAGATACTTTAATAGGTTGAAATTGTGATATAAAAATGTCATACCCATTGCTGTTATAACAGGCTGTATTAAAAACAATAATGAAAGATATTTTCGGAATGATAAGGAAAACAAAAGAGAACTTTGATCTTGGTTTGGGAGAGATCCATGCAAGCATTAAGCTTCAGTTGCCATCCCAGGGAAATCAGTCAAATTCTGTGCAAATGCAGGTGTCATCCAGACTTTTTTATTTCATTTAAAGATAAAGGTCCAAATAAATACAGCCCTCGAATCTATCAGTGATTTTTTTTTTTTTTTTTCTTTGGAAGCTAGTGGCAAACTTTATGTTTTAAGTTTTGATCTTTCAGAAGTCTGACCAGCATTTCTGACTGCAGTGTCGTTGCACTCCAGGCTGCTTTACGTTAGCACCAGGTTCTAACTATCTTGAGATAGTGGCAAGAGTTTTCCGTATATTACTCAGTAAACCTCCAGGATATTCAGTAGAGTCTTACTTTGTAAATTTAATTTTAAAACTCTGTCTTTTTTTTTGTTTCGTTGAATTTATTTAAATTTCTGATCTCTGAGTGTATTTACTTTTTCTCTCAAAAATAGGAGGCTCCTATTTCTTTCCTCCAGTTTCTCTTACGGATCGCAGCAGTAGCTCAACACGTTGTCAATCAAACGTGCATGCAATTGCTACCACTGTACAAACCGGATAAACTGTATTGGCTGGAGACTGCCATGCCTGGCTTTAAATTCTGCAGCAGTTTACCCTCTGTGCTGCTGCTGGGCATCTGAAAAGACTCAGGATCACTTTAAGACTCCATCTCTGTTGTAATAAATATAGCATTGAAGGAAACTCCCGAGGAACTGGGATTAGCACTGCAGTGTCCATACAGATCTACCAGAAGAGCCTGTAGACCTGTTGCTGGGGTGTCTCTTCCCCTCCCCAGCCAAGGCCACTGCCAGTGGGAAGAGCACAGTGATCTCAGCTGCCCACGGAGAGGGATGGTGAAACTGAACTTCATGGACTACAGGGTTGAGTAGCACCTGCAAAACACGAAGGGGGAAACTTTACATCTTCATCACAGAGTGATATTGAGGATGAAATTATTTCACTACTTAGGACAAATAGTAAGTGGGAGGTCAGTAGATAAAGAGATTAGGAGCACCCAAAAGGTCAGCACACCTTACTGTGGAGGCAGGAAGGCGGCAGATGAAAGAGAGGGGCACGCCAAAGAGCGAGATGTTTGCTGGCTCCTGGTACAGTATGGGCTGCCTCCACAGCCACCTAAACCAGTCCCGTCAGGAGAGGAAGGGGCTATATACATCATAAGGAGAGAACAGTTGTTTAACAGAATTTCTTCACTACTGCATTTGGATTAATTGAATCCTGTGTGAGGCCTTATCAGGAAGAGCTGTCAGCAAAGAATTCCAATAATCCAATCAGGAGGTCACGAGTGCAAGAATAAGTATCTACAAATCGGATTGAGAGGGCCAAACCTGAAGCCACGCAATATTCCAGAGATGACAGAACAGATGATTTCACCACATTGCTGATATAATTAATGGAGATTGATAAATTCATCACAACACCCATGTTTTGTTTGTTATGCTGGAAAGATGATAATCTAAAATCCTGATTAAAAAGGCGAAAGAACAAAACAAGAAGTGTGAATTGGGTGATAATAGTAGCAAAACAATCACGTCTGTCATGTTACAGTCTGTGCAATCTTATGAGTATCAAGTATTTTTAAGCAGGTGTCTGATGTTACCCACCATGCAAAGTACAAAGCCAGCTGATAACCGAGTAACAGAGGAGCTAGAGGTTGTTTAAAAACCATGGTCCTGGGACTGCTGGTGTCAAACAGTCACCCAAACCAACAACTGTTCTGCAGTGCAGTCAGGATACAGTCACCTGTATCAAACTCTTCTTGGGGAGAAATATTTCAAGTGGATGACTCAAACCTTAATCACTTGTGGTGTCTTTCCTATTGTATTTATCAGAGAAGTCTCTTAACCTGAGCTGTCTTTATATAAAAATAAAGCTGCCCATAGCTGAGTGCAATACCGTTGCCCTGGTTTCACCTGTCAGTCTATTGATTTAAGTTTTGGGGTTTTTGTTTGGGGTTGTTTTTCCTTGTAGAAAAGGATGGTCTCATAAAGAGAAACACAGTGTGTGCTCCGGACAGGGTCCTGGCTAGGAAAAGCATTGCAAATGTGTGCATAATTTTCAACACGTATCTTGGCCCAGTTGAAAGGTGGTATTCAACCAGGACAGACCTGGGGACTTCTGACTCACCAAACAGTCTATGAGCCCTCTCATTCAGGGCAACTTTAGGTCCATGAATTAGTAATGTGAAAGCAAACACCATGATATGTGCTGTGAATAGGTCTTCCCCCACTCCTGTTGAAGAAATGTAATGTACTGTTCTTTAGTTATCTGACTAGTGATGCAGAGACAATATATCTTCATATCTGTATTCTTTGTTTTATTTCTGTTCCAGTGTTAGGAGATAGTAAAATCTGTATATACCAATGAAACAAAGCACATCACTTGTTCTCGACTTTGGTTTGTTAAGTTCAACTTCCCTCACACAGGAATGACTGAGAGTAACTTTGTGATTTAACCCAGTGTGACTGGGAGTTGATTTGGCCTATTGCTGACTGCATAAGGGCTTTCCTGATCCAAGAGATGCCTCTGTATTGTAAAACCTTGTATTTCTAACCTTTAACATCTTACCAAGAGTACTGTCCATTGCTTTCACATCATTATCTGAGTTTAAATACCTCTCATCTGAGCTTGTTCTTCCTTAATCTTTAAACCTTGCTTAGTGCTACCTTCATACTTAATCATTCTCCTGCTTTGCAAAGCACTTGGGGATCATTCCGATGATAAATTTCAGCTTCATCAGCTACTGACCCACATATGCTCCTCAGCCAGACTGCAACTGCTTGTCCCTATAGGTCCTGGGGTAATGTTATAATTAAAGAGCAGCTGCTGGCATATATAGGCTCCACGGGCTCTGTCATCAAAGGGCAACTGATGCCCCACATTAACCGAATGGATCTCTAAGGAATTTCAGGGACAGAAACCAACTTTCCTCCTCAGCAGAAGTTACAGCAGCTCTGCCTTCCGTAGCCAGGTGCTGCACTTGGCCCGGTGACTGCGTCCCATCCGGTGCTACAGTCGTGCCTGTGGGTGTGGGGACTGGGGTCTCGGCAGCACGCTGGGACCTCCGAACATCTTCCTAGCATCCCCCATGAGTACCAGAGATGCTTTTGTGCATGTGGCGCAATGAAGTTGTGTGGTTAATTACACTTATTGACTCATCTGATGATTAAAGATAAATGGCAGTCAAATTTAAAATGTCCTTTTATATGTCAACAAAAATGGATAAAAGAAAATAATCTTATGTTTGGTGTATGATTAACCTGTGGAATTTACTGCAGTAGGATATTACTGAGGCAAATAGTTTAGTAGGATTTAGGGATTAGACACATGAATAAGAGGAGCATTTACTAGTTACCCTCTCTAGATTTGAGAAAGGTAATTTCTTCCCGGTGCGATTTGATACATAAGGTCAGCAAATGATCGCTAGCCTAAGGACGGGCCATGTCTCCACCAGCCCACGGCTTCCAGCAGGTCTCTAAGACGAGGTATCGGCGTGCGTGGCAATCGGGGCGAAATACTGTACTGAGTGCATAACCGCTCTCTTCTGCGGGGGATTACTTTGTCCCTGTGGGTCAGGTCAGGACTACTTCACATCCTCAGCAGTTCGGGTTTTGCCCTCACACTTTTTTTTTATTCCTTTCTTAATTTCAAAAAGCCTGACGGTGTATCCAATGCCCTTCCGCAACGATCATTACAACTAATGGACAAGCCTATTTATTATAAAGTCTGTTAAAGAGTAGTTAACAAGCCCTGATTTCTGTTTAACTGTCACGCTGTAACCTGCTTGAGAGCAGGACTGCACTCTAAACATAATCACCTCTTAATGCTTCTTATTCATTTATTTAGGGGCAGTGTAAACGCCATAGGCCAGAACCTCCGCCGAAACAGCGGCGTCCCCCCCGCAGCCAGGATCTGGTGAAATCAATGGGGCTTTGCTGATTTACATCCCCTGAGAATCTCCATGTGAAATAAATTCCAGCCAGGAGGTGGGAGATACACGTATATGCAGAAGTCGGGTAAATTGGTGTGTTTGTACGACACCCAGACTTTTCAGGGTCAACAGTATGTACAGAAATCAGAGTACCTTTAAAAGAAAACTTAACGACTAATCCAACTTATTAAACCTGATTTATGTTTGTTAAAAAACAGTCAGGTGACAACTAACTGATGCATATCTTTATTTGCTTTGGTGTAATCCTGCATTTTTGTTTTGCACTCGTAGATACGATGTTTCACTGTTTTAAGGTCAGAGTCTAATTTCGGATGTCACAAGAAAGGTAGTGTACGAAGCAGCACACTGCTGCTTTGTGTGCATGCAAAGAAAAACCCAGATATTTTGCAACACTGAACTCCTCCGCAGTCACAGTAGCTATAAACTGCCCCGTCAACCTTAAAAACAACAAAATACCTTTAAATCAAGAAGTTGCAAAATGCTTTTCAAACTGTCATCCCAGCCAGCCAAGTTTTTAATAAGTTCCAATAGTCCCAATTTTTATTGTTTTTCTCCTTGTTGAGGTTGGTCTTCAGAAAACCATGTGCAGTTTTTGCTCCAAGTGAGACGAGTATGTGCCCAATTTTCTGGGGCCGCACTCCATGGTGCGTGCACAACTGGAAGCTGGATTAAGGTGAAATAGGTGGATTTCTACTAAGGACTGTTAGTATAGTATATTTTAGGCACATAATCTTAACAGACTCATTTCTCTGCCACTTTCCCCCCCTCCCCCAGGATGAAAGAACAAACCAAAACTTTTGACACGATTATTTTTGTGTTTTTCAGTGATCTAGCCTTGTCCCTTAAGCCATGACTACTGTACTATGACTTATTATAATGCTGTGCCATGAAACACCTCATAAAAATAATGTTATTTCCTCTGCTTTCTTCTGAACTTTTACAAGAAAATTGCTTTCAGTCTGCTTAAATCCTGTTACTTTTCATAACAACCTCTTACAAATAGAAACAGCATAGTTAACTAGGCTGATATGAACAAACCAGAAAAAAAAAGGTAAATGTTTAATTCCCTGCCCCTGTTTCGTTTATTGCTTTGTCATTTACCAACAGTTGGAAGAAGAAAAAAAAGTAATTGGATGTTTTATAATTTGTGACCATTTAAAAGAATAAATGACCTGAATCAAAGGTCAAAGCCTTTGTGCTTTCTGCAGTAGAGAGGTTTTTGTTTTGTTTTCCCCTGAATCTTTTTATACTGGAAAAAAAAATAAGGAAAAAAAAAAATTAAAGCAGACTAAAATACAAATCTTCCCTGTGCATATTCACGCACAAGACGATTCCTAAAGGATCTTTACAGCTTCTGATTTAAATGCCTTTTTCCCTAAAGCTTGCAAATATCAACAACATTCCTGCACACTGTAATCAAATACTTTCCCAAAAAGCCATGGAATGTGCCATAATTTGTCAAAGATCCTCACTGACAAGTTTTTAGTAAAGTCCACTACAGCAAACCCTCCTCGGCCCCCTTGACCCACGTAGCAAGAGACCTTTGACCCTATTTGGGCCTCTTTTATGAGCTTCTTTCACTCTGACCAGATGGCTAAACTATCAAAGGTTTTTATGAGTAAAAACTGCTTTTCAAACTCACAAGTTGTATATTTCTCTCCATGTTAATGTGAACTATCAACCCAAAGGCTTTAAATTGAAAACACAAAAGGTGCTCTGCAGCTGCCGGCTCCGCAGCGGCACCTCGCATTGTGCCGGCTGGGTGGGGATGTTTGCAGAGTAAACAGCTGATGGCCAGATGAAGACAGTTTAAGGCCAAATAGTTTAAAAAAAACACCCATCGAAACCCTAATAAATTATTTTTCTCCGGGATATTGTTTTGAGCCTCTAGCGTGGCGTTTCCATATTCATTCCCAGCTACCGCCAGCCCACCCTCTCCCTTCTGCGTGGAGACCACTACCCGGAGAGGCAAATTAGGACTAATTAGACCAAATTGTGTCAGAAACAAAAATAGAGAGATTACAGACTTCTCAATCAGTTTGAATTTCAATGCAAACATCTCCGAACACCTGGACCTCGCTTGCTTAAAGCCAACTGAACTGTCCCGTCCCTTGCTGTCCCTGTGCTGGCAGAGCAGCGCGGGGGAGGATTTTTGATCTAAGACCGTTCGTGATATTTGTTGTTACTGTGCTACAGTTCAACTATTCCACTTCTTTTTTTCCTTACAGCAAAATTCAGGAGTTTGGTTGTGGGTTGGGTTTTTTTTTTGTTTTTTTTTTAATGTAATATACTCCTGTATATATCTTTTTATATAAACTATTAATATACTACTTGTATTTCACAGCATTTGCTCTTCCTATTTTTAACAAATACTTAACAATTTTCAAATCAAGATACTATAAATCACAGAGAGATTAATAAAGAAAAATCATGCCCTCACAGGCTTTCCCAGGAGAGCTAGGGAATATAATCTGCTCTTCCTCTTTCTCACAGGTTTCCAAGAGCTCTCTTTAACCCTTCGCGTTCTGGCACGCCATTCCCGCCATGGCGTATACGTTTCATTAACGGAAAATCACATACTGACAAAGTTGCAGAACTGCACATTTGGGAACAACTTTAGTTTAACATTCTTAATCAAATGACTCTGATGCAAGGTATTTCTTTAATTCAATTTGAAATGAGGGTCTTAATTGGTTATGCATCTTTTTAAGTCCGATATCCTTTCCTCTCACTTAAACTCACAAAAGGGTTTTGTTTGGAGGAAAACAATGGTGTCCAAGTAGGATAAAAGATAAATATTGGCAAGAAGTCTCTCCTTTAGTGAAACCAGGGTGTCCGTTAACATCAGGCTCGTAGATCACACATCATCCGTGCATTCCGAAATCACGTAGGCCAGTGCCTCCTCTCCAGTAGTTGTTCAGACCTACTGTACTTACAGCTGTCAGTCATGCCAGCACATGTTGCAAGTGAAGATAATGTACAGAAAAATAGATGTAAAAATATATCAATTTGTCTCTCACCTCAGAAAAAAAAATTTCAGCTTATCCTTCTGTCTAAAGCTTTTCACTTTCTCAGATTTCTTTACATGTGACTTGTTAATCCATCAGTCTTGTTTATCCAACCAGGTTTATTAATGACAAATGTTGCTGGCCTTGCTGAGTTATGACTGTAAACTGAAAGAATATGAGGGCCAAGGTGAAAAGGTGATTTCTTTATAACAGCTGTAATTTATCCTGGGCTTTGGCCAGGCCTTTGATTTTGGACTGGCCCTGGATATAGTATTCCTACTGATTGCATTAGAATAGCCCTCAGGGGTCATGCTGAATTCCAGGGCCCTGGAACCAGTTAGAAGAATGGAAGATGACCATATGTGCAGGGTTAGAGAATGATAATAAGGTGAAGCACAATACAAGCCCGGGTGTTGTGGAAATCCTCTGCTATGCCTTCTGCATGCTGTCATTCATATAAGCATTGCATAAGAAATGCATCCCAGCTTGGTCACGAGGAGGAGAAAAGAAAGCAGGAAAAAAGAAATTAAGTCTCTTAGTTAGCCCTTGGGTTCATTAAATGTCTCCTGCAATGAGAGGGTTTGAGTGTATCGTGTTACTTCTGTTTAGATTTTGAAAGGATAGGAGAGGCCAGTGCCATCTAAAGCAGCTTCAGCAATTGTTTCCAAGTATCACTTCTAGCGTAAAAGCTGTCTGGTGCCCGTCCCACAAAGAAGGATGAGATGGAAACTATGAGGGCCTCACCTCTGGCTTTCGCTTAGGTTAGTAGTCCTGAAGTCAGATCACGCAGATGAGCCATGTCCTGTTCTACTGCCAGCACTCGTTTCGGAGACAGGGTCCAGGTGCCCATCGGGGATGCTCCCCGCCTGCCCAGGTCTCTGTGGCTGGAGCAGTCACCCACGCGTAGGGTCATCTCTTCCTCCCCTAGCCTGGGGCAACAGTGCGTCTCAATCGGGAGCGAGTTCTCAGTCTTTCCTGTTGGAACTGTTTCACTTTTCAGGGAATAATTGGAGTTTGAAGTGGAGTTGTAAGGAGCGAACAAGAATACATATAATTTTCCTGCCTCGGGGTTAGGGCACTGTCTTGGGAGAAGTAAACAAATTCAGGGCTCAGCTCTGGCAAACATCTCCATTATTTTTATTAAGCAGTCACAGATAAGTTACCACGGGAACTTTCTTTTTCTTCTAATGTTCCATTCTGAATCATAAAATCGTAAGAAACTACAGGAAACAGGAGGTCTGGGCTCACCTGCCCTCAAGTCAGCTGGATTGCAACTTTGTAGGTGCAAACAGATGATTATACTGCAATAACAATTGTACAATTCCGTGATACATGCTGCTATAGACAAGTTTTCACAGGTGCAAGATTGCCTTTGAAAAGAGATCAATCCAACCTCTTAAAGTAGTTTTATTAACTGTTGACAATTCCCATTATTTTCAGGCATGGCTGATTACACTGTCACTTTTGGCAAATGCTAAAATAGCTCGTGATCTCTGCTGACTTCAAAGGCTCTGGAGCAGGGCAATACTGTACCTGACTTCCACAAAATACATCTGCTGTCTCAATAAGGGCAAAACTGTTAATTGTGGGAATACAGGGCGGGCTGGCTGGCTGCACATAAAACTGTACATGCTACTGCTAATCCTTCTACCTGCCAACCTGTCACTAAGTGCTGAAACGGTGATTTGCAGCCAGACGTGCTCACCACGACTCAAGTGACCGTTTTCACACGAGATCGGTACCGTAGCCGGTCAGTGTTACGACACAGCCAGGCATTAGCTCTTCCCTGTGTGTGCGCCTTTTGGCCTCTGCAGTGTTTTATCACTCTTATCGTACATTAACTTATTCATGGTCCAGATTTTACCTAACGTCAATGTGAACCTACTCTTTGCAAGTTCTCGTGTTGTTCCCCTTGTTGGGAAGCAGCTGAGCATCTTGCAGCAGTGCAGTAAGTGACGTCCCTAATCAACGCGGCGCCTGGCCATCCTCCTCCCTCAAAGGAAAAAGCCATGCGTTTATCCTAGCTTGCTTTCAAGAGGGAAAGACTAGGGTTTTTGAGAGGTGGGAAGGAGAGGGTGGACATTCATAAAGCACTGATGTAGCGCAGTAGTTTAATACGCAAAGGCATTCAGGCCTCTGGACAGTTCCTAAAAGAACCGAAAAAGCAAGTGACTGCCCGCATCCAGCCAGCTGCTCTTCTGGTGCTGTGACTGGTGTCAGCAAATGGCAAGTGGAGGTACGAGCAGGAGAGGTGTACTCCGAGGGGCACGGGACTGCAGGGCAGGACGTACTCCATTTGCACGGCGTGGCTCCCTCAGCTCCTGGCTAAACAATTGCTCTTGCAACGTGCCAGCGGGGCAACAAGCATCTGGGAGGATTGTTGGGGCCAAATGCTAGTGGTTCGGTGTTCTTCATGGCCGATATTTCAGGAAATAGAGTCTTGAATTTCTTCATGTTTCGATGGCAAAGTTAGAATCATAGAAGTTAACAGTACGGCATCAATCTTCATTGGCAGAAGCACTGCAAGTCACTTAAGCTTCATTATTAAGTACATAGAGGTTATGGGCTTTCATCTCAAAAAAAACAATTTCAATTTCTAATGAAGGATACTGGGGAAAACAGTAACCTTTATTACATGGTCTTGCTTCTGTTCTCTCTTCCATATCGTTGTCTGTAGCGCTCATCGCCTAGAGGCAAGGGTCCAAGGTATACCTGAGTGTTTGGGAAGTGGGCACAGAATGGTCCTGCCAGAAATGCTGGGCAGGGCACATGTATAGCTCATCCCTACCTTATTCATTAAGAAGCATTAACATCTGAAGTCAGGCATCATTTAAATCATGAGATTAAAAAAATTACTCAATACTCATTTTTCAATTTTTTTACTCTTTTTTGAGCTCTTTACCATATATCAGAGTTTTTCTTTCCATCAGGCTTGCGTAAAAAAGAAAAAAGATTTTTATTTTTTTTTAAGTCACTTCACTTTTGTCATGTCACAATTCCTAACATAACTAGAGTTAGTAGTGCTTTGGTATAATGCACCACCACGGTATAAACAAAAGTACCTGAACGAGAGCACCCAGAATGGGGGTGTGGGAGCTGCAGTGTGTCAGGACAAAGAGTGTTGACTGACAGACCCTGGCAGGTCTGGTTGGTGCAGTTCACGAAGTTCCTGCCTGCCGCTGTTTATTACCGACTCTGGGTCGGTGATAACTAGCCGAGAGGCGGGAGCAAACAAACAAGGGTGGTAACTTCTGAAATTGTCCCGGGTAGATCCATTTACGCAGTGTGGGCCGGGACCCCGACGTGTGCTCGGTCTCTGGGGACTGCTTCTCCTTTGGCTAAAATTTTGGTGCTACCAGTTTAAACACAGACATTGAAAAGAGCGATAATAAAATTGCATTCTCGATTTGGTCCAAGGAGGGTTGGGCAGAGCACTGAAATGAATGAAATGAAATGAAACCCCTTCACAGGTAACTGCACCTTGGGCTCACATAATGCGAAGCTGTTGTTTTATCTCCACATCTGACATGCCACTGGCCTTATTTGCAGAAAGCTGACCTTGTGTCAGACAAGATGATCTGACTGACGTTTTCTATTTCTGGAAATGATTAATCTGTTTATAAAAAGTTCAGTTAAGAAAAGCCTTGAAGTTTCTTTCTACATTTTCATTGATTTCTTCAAGATTGCGTTACATTTTCCATTTGTTAGAAGACGTAGAACTTGCTATTCCAAGAGACGCCGATCCCGGTGCTCTGGCCCATATGAAGCCTGGACAGTTGCGCTCCTACGGGTTACTTGCCCCGAGCAGCCAGTTTTGTCTCGGCACGGTGACACACCTCTCCGTAACCAACAGAAGCTTTTGGTTTCTGAAAGTGTTTGAAAACTTGGCAGTGCAATACTAACAAGACACGTTCCCATCCCCCAGACTTGTACAAACCCTGCGCAGGAGTTTCATTTGTGTAAGCCTGTTGCCTACAGCGAAACGTTCACAGGCACGGCTGGATCTCCTGGACCAGGTCCTCTACAGAGACACTCGGCTCTTGTCTGGGGCTTACAGGCTGCTGTGAGGGACGGAGCTCTTGCAGCATTTGTGAGCAACTGCAGCTGCATTTTTACCTTCATATACAGTTGAGATAAAAATCACATCTCCTCAAAAGCCATGCGATGCCTTCTTTGCCCCACAGAATGGCAGTATGGGTTCTCTTCAGATTTATTTGCATTTCATTATTTTCAATCTGCTCTGAGCTATAAATACTCTCAAGATCCATTAGGCTCATATCAGATACGTTCATATTTTCCCTTCTTTTGGCATTCCAGTTCCCAGCTGAATCTGATAAGCAAATCAGTCACTGCTATGTCAGCAAAGAGCAGCAATGTTGTACCTTAATATTTGTCATCATTACCCAACACACCCATGCAGAGCAAGCTGTGAGGAATGCAGGTTTTCATGCTTTATCAGCTGTAACTAAACATCTGGTTACAGAAAAAAAATGAATCACTCAAAGTTAATGAAGGTTATGATTTCATATAATCCTTTTCAAGCAAAACAAATTCCATGGGAAGAATATAATAGATTAACTGTGGAACTGAATCAATTGAGGTTTTAACATCACTGTTATTTACAACCCATCCATTTTCTATTCTAAGCTCAAACTTTGTTTTGTCATTGCCAGCAGGGCTTTTGCATTTCTTTTTAAATGCACTCTAAAACGCCTTCATTTTGCAGTTTCCTAGAAACATAACCTCTATTCTAGCTGTGAGTTCAAACAAATTAATTCAGTTTGTATTACTGAAACGCTGATTTAACAAATGGAAAAAAATACATGTATTCTTTAAATTCAGGTACTATATGCATTCTTGACGTAGGGTCCAGCTGCAGCGCTGGAATAACCTGGCCTTCCATAGCCTTTCTCATCAACAGATTTTAAATGTTTCACATACAGTAGGAAGATCTTAGCAATGCCCTGCCAGGATGAGGAAGGAAGTCTTAATTTCCCTCTGTGGATGGGAGGAACTGGGGCAGGCGCTGCAGGTGCTGTGCGCTGCTGCTGCCGCGGCCGGGAAGCGCTGAAGCGGGCAGCGCTGTGCCAGGCGGAGGACATCATTCCCTGGGGATGCGCTGTCCCTGAGCAAAATGCCACCCCAGTCCCTGGCAGAGCACTCGGGTATTCCCACAGCCCGTTTCCGCTCACAGTTTCCTGGCTCATTAGCTTAGCCCAATTTCCTATGGAAATGATGTGTACACGACTGTACTCCCTGCACCTCTATTAATGTGTGCTCATCTCCCTCATCCCCCTCCCCACTGCAAGAAACTGTCCGATTTCAACCAAATATGAGACAAATAGAGGTCCCAACGGAAGATCAGTTCCCAGGGTGTGTGGAGTGGAAGGAAGGAGGTAACTCGTTAGTGTGCTGATGGAGGCAGGAGCAGCTGCCTGGGTTTTCCTTGGTAGAAACAGGAGAACCCATGAGGGCAAAAAGCAATGGAAACCCAGCTGTATTCTCTGTTTATTTGTTTTTGTGTTGTCTTTGGTTCATGGCATTATAGCATTTTAGGTGCTGAAGGAGGGGATGAAAGGCAAAAGCCCAAGTGACCAAAGCCATCCTCTGACTCCACCCTGCAGTTCCATTCCCGGCCCAGGAGGAGCTGGGAACAGGCAAATTTGTCCTGACAGCCATCCTTGCTTTGATCAAGTAGGAGGAGATTGGTGCGAGATGGAGGCAGGTGGTTGTGGATGAGTGTGGTGGGGCATTAAGGAAAAGGCTCCTGTGAATACGCACACGCTGCTGGGAAGTCAAGGGCACCCCAACATTACCCGTGTAGCTCGTCAAGCTGTCAGTACAAACGGTGGTGCAGAGGCTAGTAAGCGATGGAGCTTCTCTTTGCTAGCCATCGTTACAAAGGGGCGAAGGAGGGAGATGCTCTCTAAGAGATGGCTGGGACTGGTGAAAGAGCAGAAGAGAGGACAGGCAGCCTGACCGCGCTGCCCTGGGCTGGGCAAAATCAGCAAACCACGGCAGAACAAAGTAACAGAACAGTAGTCCCTGGAATTGAAAAGGGACGCACAAGTGCTTTAAAATCACTATGCAATTTTTCCTGGCACATGGGCAACAGAATTTTGGGAGGCATGGCAGGGGAAAAGGGCTTTAATGAAACCTCTGACTTTTATTCACTATCACATTATGATTTACCTCAATGTAGCTTAGACTATTAATTGCATTTTTAAAAGGAAAGCTAAATAAAACTGCCTGTTTTTTAAGAATGCTGCTCTGTGCACCCCTGAGTCTGGGCTTTAGCAGACTAATAGGATCAGTCATCCCCTACTTAAATACATCCTGGACAGCATTCACAGGAATGTCGTTGTTTGTGTCCAAAATGTGTTGTCGTCCTCTTTGCAGCATCTCTGAAAATAAGCAAAGATCGTGACAACTGCAGACAGTGCCAGGTCTCGGGAGGCCGTGCCTGTGGAGCACCTCTCCCGTCACGCTGGCCCGTGTCCCGGAGGATCTGCTCTCCTTGATTTACACCTCCGGCTCCTTCTAGCCCTGCGATTTAGCGACCCACATTCCCTGTGCCCCAACTCTTCCCTGCCCGTGGCTGGGCACAGTCTGAGGCATCAGCCCCGCACCGTGCTGGTCACGGTGCCCTTGTCACGAGCACGGTCGTGCCAGATCCCTGCCACGCTCGTGTTGGAGCGGGCGAGCGATGGGCAACGGGCACAGCCTCTGCGGGTGGGAGCGATGGGTTGGCATCCAGCCTGTTAGAGAAAACGCTTCTTGAGTCTCAACAAACCTAACTCAGCTAAAATGACAGAAAACTTATGTTAAAAAATCGTTAGTGTCGGATACACAGCAATTCAGCTCCTGACCCCTAGTAGTAAACTGAAACCTCTAAGTGGAGAAATCCCACTGGGCTCAGCTCCGTCCTCTCGTGCTGCGGTATGAATCCAGAACAGTTTGCTTTAATGAATCCGAGGACAGAACGAAGGCATTGAGCATTAAGTGAGATTAATCATTTAGTGGGGAAGCACAAAACCAAATGGATTCAGGATCTTTCTGGAAGGAGAATATGAGCCACAAAAATAGAGATGCTTTGACAGGCACCTTTCTGCTGGATAGAGTTTCACATCCTTCCGAACGACACCCAGTCGTCTCCCCTGGGTAGCAAAGATCTCCCACTTCTTTTGAAAAGCTTCCAGGACTTATCTATTTTTGTTTTTCCCAGCTGCTGTTGTAAAATCTGTTATCTTTAATGTATTACCCTGAAAAACAACACACCTTTGAGAAGGCCAGTGGACTGTGACATAATTAGATGCAAAATGCACATCTAAAAGCTGTTTACTTCCTGTAACACTAGGATAACTACTAATGAATCACCGACTCTGGGGATTCTCAGTTTGTAACTGGATACTCCACAAACTTCTTATCAGATCAACAATGATTTCTGTCAAAAAAGGGGAAAAAAAAGAAGTAGTGGGGGTGGACAGGTTTTTTTCCCCTGAAACCAGAGTTTAGCCTATATGAACCAATTCTAAAGCATTTTTAGCATGTCAGGCAGAGTAGTCATGGTGAGTTTGAAGGGATAAGGGAAGATAAAGTGTATCAAAGCAGGATCTGACACTCGTGATGCTATGCAGACCTTTCTTTCTGAGAGCATCTCGCAGACTGGACTGACAGCAGGGATTAATCCATGCAATGGCAATAAACAATAGCTGAAGTGGGGTTGAGGCCTAACACCTGGATGTTATGTTACCATCAGTAAAGAAGCCTGTTTCATGCTGGGGATGAATATATATGATTCTGACACTGTTGCTTTCTCAGCGACAGGTAAGACTTCTCAGACCTCTTCTGTGAAAGGATTTTTTTTTTTTTTCTTTTTTTCTTTTTGTATGTGAGAAAGCTGCAGGCTGTCCCATTCGAATGAAATGCTTTCGCATGTCTCGCATATGACCCTTGTTGCCAGGTACGAGCGGCTTAAATGCACGGACCGACATTTTATGTTTATCTATAGGTGCGTATTTATTCTTTCTTAAATCAGTCCCTCTAAGTCGGAGAAGATCAAGCTTTCCCTTGCTGCCCATCGACATCTCCAGGGTGTTGCGGTGGCCCCGGGGGTGTCGCTGGGTGCCCCGGGCCGGGCAGCGGGGACAGGGCGAGTCCTGCGCGGGACCCACCCGGGCCATCGCGTCGCCTTCTCCTCAGCGGAACCGAGTTTGTCGCGTCCGCTCAAGCGTGCCGGCACCGCGGAGGGGGCGAAGGAAGGAGAGCATGAGGAAATCTTCCCTTATCGGCCTCTCTCTAGGGTTACCCTTTTTGGAAATAAACCCTACAAAAAAATTGTGTAAAGAATCTGAAAGGCCCTTAAGGGACGCAGAGAGGTTGAAACTGAACCGCGCGCTGCGTGGCTCTCAGGCAGTCATGGTGCAGTTAAACCCTGCTAGGGAGTTCACCGTCTGGGGGCTTTTCTCCATTTTTTACCTCATTTACTCTTGTGCATTATCTCTGACTCCTCGGGGTCAGCCTATGTAGGTCAGGGATTCACTGACATAGATGTTCATCTCTCCTCTTTACAAGAAGGCAGGGGGTAGAAAAGAGAAAGTGGGTTGGACAGACTGACAGAAGGCCCCAACAGCCGTGTCCGGTGAGAGGACATGAGAGCAGGAGTGAGAGGGGGACAAAGGAAAAGAAAATTGCTTCAAGGGACCCTTTGGGCCCAGCAATGGAAAAACTTACTCATGGGAGCTATGGCACTGGTTTGGAAGTACTTCACCTTGGTCTTCTTGGCACACACCTGGTCTTACCAGCCTGAGAGCAGAGACCTGGAGACATGGCCTGCAGACCTCCAGCTCCTTCCCCTCCTTCATTTGGCAGACTCTCAACTGCTTTACAAGAAAGACTTATCAGCCAGAAAACTTGCACGCAGAAGTTTCTGTGGAGAAGCAGAAATGTTGTTGAAGGTTTCTCGGCGAAATAGTGCCGCCTCTTTGATCCAGATCTGTGCTCTGAACTGGGAAAATCCAACATGTTCCACTTTGAGTGCTTTGTCTCAGATGAAGAGATGTGTATCTGAAGGTGCCACAGGGTTTGAAATCTCAACAGCAGGCACAGAAACGGCCTTAAAAGGACTTGTTATTTTACAGCGTGTTTTCCAGGCAACAGAAAGGAAGCTCATCTCCTACAACATGCTTTATGAAGTTACTCAAACGATGGACTCTGGTCCGCATCCAGACTGTACCAAATTCCCAAATGTTGATTCTCATGTAGTTCATTTCCTACTCTCTTGGCAATGAGCTGCCGCTAATCCTGGCCGTGGGGGTGGCACTCACTGCCTGGCTGGCCAAGCAGACCCAGTGCTAGACCCAGTAAAACTCCTTGGAGAATTTAATTATCCTAGCCATGTACTAGGATATTCCCTGAGAAAATAAAGAGAAATGTGATGCATTTGCCAATTCGTGGTCTGCTGCAAATATGTTTTACATTCTGCAGCATTAGCCTATATGTATTGAAGGTCCAACTCCTGAGTCACTTGGCCAAGATCAAGGAAGATTTTGCTTAGGAAAGCAAGGAATTAAATCCAGATTTCCCAAAGCCATAAGCCAGCTCCATCCTGCCAATCTGGACTCATCCACAGTGAATATAAATCAACATCTAACAAGGGACAAGATTACTTTTGGCCATAGTTATTAAGAGGTACAAATGGCTATTCCACTTTCACCTATCTCATCTAGCTCTTTATAACTACCCAGCCCTTCATCAAAAATAGGACAGGGAAATACCAAGTGTGACTCCTTTGTGTAGCAACTGTACTATCTGTGTCAGCTCCTGAAGAGACATTAATTAAAATAAGTAGCTATGATTATTTTATTTTTTTCTATCCCTTTCTCTGCCTAGACAGATGCTTAACACAATTTTGCCTCCTTCCTCTGATAGCTGGCTGGTGTATTTAGATGTTACGGAAGAGATTTCATGCACGTTGAACGCTTGCAAGGGCCAAAGGCTGAGGTTGGTAACCCCTGAGGTATCTGGAATACAGAAGTCTGTCTGATACGGTCCCACTCTGTGTTACTGGAAGCCTTTCTGCTAAATTCAGGCTTATGATCAGCCTGTTAATGTTTACAATGTGGCTCTTTTGGAATAGATGGGAAGGATTTGCAAAGTGAATGTGCCTATAAAATCTCTTATTTACATGCATCATTTGAGTGATTGTGTGTGCAGAAGCACAATGACGTGGGTTGTTTCCTATGCAGTGTATTCAGCAGTCTTTTTCATGCAGCAGCGTGGGCACAATGGGTTTTTAGGGGCATTCATCAGCGCCCTCCTCTGTAACCTGCCTCACAGAGTTTACAGAAACTGGATTTCAGAGATTGTTAGATTTTCAGAAGTGGGGAAAAAAAAAATGCATCAAGCAAGGCTTGGAAATGTGGCCAGGCAGGGGATTGCTGTAGCACCTGGGCGGCTGCTCAGCCTGGCAAAGAGTCTTTGGAGCGGGAGGAGTCCCATCCACTGCCCAGTCTGCTGTTTGCACTCTTTGGGGTCCTGGGGAATTCTTCTGCCCGGGTCCTTTAGGCATTTAAAAACCTGTTTCTAGAAACAAAGGCCACACTTGGGAAGGGAATGTCCTTTCTATGGTTACGAACAGGGAAATATCTGCTGGATGAGAGTCAGATTCAGCTACAGTTCAGTAGGAACAACATTGTGAAAAGTCTAACGTTGAAGCAGAAGGACCCTGTTGATGTGGGGTTTATCCTTGGCCATTCACCAAAACACATTCTAGCTTAGGTACCAACTTGTGCCGTCCTGCTCTCCCAGCCTTTGCCAGTCTTGTCCTTCCATGAGGACGTGGGCTCAGTGACTTTTTCTCATTTATGTGGGCTGAACAGGGCCCAGCACGCAGAGGCTGATCTGAAAACTCTAGAAACTACTGCCATACAGATAATCTATTCACAATATTGGCTGGATGCATCATATAATAAAGCCTTTAGGCTAAAGAACACTTAGCAGCAGAAACATGCAAATCATGCTCACAAAATTTTATATATGATTTATTTCTTGATCCAATAATAATATTGCTTCACAGATCTACATCATCTTTTTATCTATGTGTCCCAAACTACTTTCAAAATATTCATTCCCAAGGTCTCACAGCAGCACTGAATGGTAGCTACCCGCCTTGTTCACTTATGTTCATTGAACTACTACATTAAAAAAAAGCAAACAAAATCTGCATCCAGTTTTACTCGGTGATGAAACCTGCTTGTCACTGCAACAGAAATTAACCTTTTGTCAACAGCTGTTAACAGGAGGGTTGCAAAGACCCTGACTTCCTAAACTGCGGAAATAGCAAAGAAGCAGCAGTACTCTGACATCTGAATTTTAATACACTAACCCCTTAGGAAGCTTATCAGAAGGGCAGGGGGAAGTATTTGTGCAAAATGCTTTTATTTGACTGTTTTCTCTCCATTCAGGAAGAGTAGTTGCCCTAACAATGGCATGAATCTAGTGTATCGGTGAGTTGTATCCCTTGAACTCCAACTTACAGAACAAAAGACTTCTAAGAAGCATCCATGCAGCAGATGTTTAGTTATCTGAAGTGTCAGAATGCCAATTAGATATTGAACATGGCAGGAGGAGGGTGGAGTTTCCAAAACAAATGAATGATGAATAGGAACAGTTCCCGAGTTTGGTCTAAAGTCCTGCTGTTCTTTTGTAAAATGATTTGTGGCAAATTTGTTTTGTCACTGAGGCATAGTTCCCCTTCAGGATTTAAGTGATTTTTATAATCACTCCAAGGAAACTTTTAAAAAAAAAGAAAAGGGGGGGGGGAAAGAAAGATAAAGAATATGAGGATAAAATGCCCTATTTGTTATGAAGAACAGGCTCTAAAAATGAACATGATTTAAAGTGTAACCAAATAATCCTGTCTTCCATGTGGCTCACACATAGGGGCTATTCCCCCACAGTGAAATCCTAGCCTTGCATTGAAATAGAAAGGGGATTCTTTTTCAGGGGGGAGTGAGGGTCACAACATGAATGAATTTAGTGAAAATTGTTGTTTCAGGGATTCAATTTTGAATTTTGTTTCTACTCAGTGCCAGGGCAATCTTGTACACAGCAGCACTAAGGGGGTTAAAAAAAATCAACTAGGTTACAAAATGCCTCCATAGCTGACTTGCATTTTTATTGTCATTGACCTCAGTAAATCATTGTTAGAAATTAATATAATGTGGATGTTTTTCTTTCAGCGTTTTACATGGCGTTATGTTTAAAATAGTCATCTTTGACTTGCAAAATGCTCTAGATGTTTCTTGTTTAATAGTTGCAGACCACTTGTAAATGTACTTAGGACAACTGCTTCAGTGTGTTTCTCTGTCAAATAAGAATAATACTGGACAGTATAAAATACCAGGCAAAGCAGCAGAGAGGAAATTGGACTTGCATTGACTTAAATAAGCAAGTGCTGTGACAAAATTGTTTAGTTCTCTTTTGACCTTTTGAGGTCACGTTTGACTATTTATGCTATCTCCTAATGCTCTACTTCTCCCTGCCTGGTAACAATTATGTGTTTATGCTGTTCTTTGCCTTCCCAGTTGGTATATTAAACAATCACTAATTACTGCATAAAAATATACATTCCTATTTTGGAGCTTCCTGTAAACACCCATCTACTTCCAAGTACTCCATTTAAACAACTGAATGAAAACCTGCATGTTTTAGCCATGTTGGCAGATTTGTTTAAAACAAAGGCATAGAAACCAAAATATTAAAAATTGGCATCAATTGTTTTTCCATCCAGATATGGGATATATAGAGTGAATAACAAAAACTGTTTTGGGGAGGAGGGAGTTGAATGATGTAGATAGATTGAGATTTTGTTTACAGTAGAGTTAAGAGAGGAAAAGCTCAGCTGAGTGCAGTATTAAAAAATGTTTTGTGATCATCTTTAAGACTAGTGTTGGCCCTTTTTCCTTAGGTGGGGTATTGCTAAGAAAATGAGTCCTACATACAGCAATTCTTGTCAAATTCAGCAGGAAAGGCAATAAGAATTAAGAGTCTCAGGGCTGTCTTTAAGAACTTCATGTTATAAAGTGCTGCGTGAGTTCTGCTGCTTTCAGAGCTTTCCCCATTCCCACTGATGTTACTTAATTCAAAAGGCCACCGAGCCAAAGAGTAGCTAATTTGAAGTTAGATCCTGATGCTCATATTTAAGTATTTGAGAGAAAGAGATTTGATATTTAAGATATTTGGAGATTCCATCTTCTACTAACCAGCAGTTACCAAATACTTTCAGAAAGTATTGATGATAAGTTTTCATGGAAAGTATCCAGCCACTGTAAAACCTGTTTGATTTTTTTTTTTTATTTTATTGTATGTCCTTTAATTCGATGCTACAACTTGAAAATAATCCAGACAATTTATTGTTGCTACCATTGAGAGCCAGACTGAGCCATCCCACCCAACTCAGTATTTCAATGCATTTCAGTAAGGCTGTGAAGTACCAAATAGGTTGTGCACTTTGCTCACCCGGTTCTTTGTTGGAGTGCCTAAAAGCATTGAAGTCTTACAGAAAATTGTTTATGAAATACAAATTATTGCCTTTCACTCTTAGTCTATGAACTCTACTTCCACACTGAATATCCCTTTGGCGAAATGAGTTTGTGAAAATGACAGTGCTAGGTGAATCATCTGCTTCCTGGGTAGAGGTGATCTTTCTGCTTTTACTTTTAAAAATGTGTGCAAGGGCAAATGGTTCCAAGTGAGTGTTAATTGTGTCTAACCAGCTCCAACATGTCTAGTTTGCCAATTAACCACATAAACCAATCACCACTGAAATCTGAACACGTCTCTTGCTGTTTGTAGTGAAATTAAATCAACACTGTATCCTTGAATAGATCCTCTTGGTACTGCAGAAGCAGAGAACAAAGCAATATGACATGCAGTCCCCAAAGTAAGGACGCCAACACAAACTGACAGAATCTCTGCACTCGATGACGTTACAGTACGTAAAGCAGTGAAACGGGACAGGAAAGCCATTTCCCATGCTATTTCCTGATTTCCTGCTCTCTGCATTCCTGCACATAAACCTTTAATTCATTTCAGAATGCAGAGGTCATGACAAAAAGTCAGAGGATAAATATACCCTTTTGACAAACAGAAGGTTGACAGCAATTTTTACCCAAATGGTTCTGAGGCCAGGTGTTTCCCATATACTGTATTGAAATGTGTACCTCTAAATGTTTTGTTAGTATTTGAACTGTAAACACTCTTAAGCATTATGCTCAAAAATAATTTCTT
Source organism: Aramus guarauna (assembly GCA_013400195.1). Classification (NCBI taxonomy): domain Eukaryota; kingdom Metazoa; phylum Chordata; class Aves; order Gruiformes; family Aramidae; genus Aramus; species Aramus guarauna. Next base: position 460,438 of record VXBL01001169.1, on the reverse strand, counting down.
GGTGGCAAGGCAGTAACATTCACATCTGAATTTGTGCAAGACCAGTGGTCTGTCTAACCAAAGAGATTTGGGGTTCCAGTGACCTAGGGACTGCATGATGTATAAGAAATGTTCCATTTGAATACAGCAAACGGCAGCTAATGTGGAAATTACGTACTTAATATTCTCTTATGATTGAGCAGTGCAAATATTTGCTTTTGATTTTGCCAAAGATTCAACTGAGAAATTACAAAGGAGAAACTAGTCTTGAAAAAGAAAACACCCTGCTCCCCCCAGAGCATCCTGCCATGCCTGGGAGCCACGGCAGACAACACAAGCTCCGGAGCAGAGTCCCACAGAACTGGGCTCTCCAGTCCCTTTGCAGCCTGACAAGCCTTGTATAAGCACACAGAAAATGAAATTTTAATTGTGGAGGCTGTAGTGGCTGTAAAAGACGTCCCTGGACGTGTCTGGGAGGCCGCGGCTGAGAGCCGCCCCGAGAGCGTGCCGAGCCCGGAGGCAGCGAGGGGCTCTGCAGCCGTTACTCAGCCCAGTCCTGCACCCACTGAATCTTCCCTCTGTGTGCAAAATCTGGAAACCTTTCCCTGGTGTCCTCCGCAGCTTGATATCTTATCAGTGCTGCAGGTAACCAGTCATTAAAAAACTGCATTTGTCTCCCCAGGAAAACAGGGCAGGGTGAGAAAAGATTCATTTTGTCAAGACCAAAGGTGTGCGGACGACACACGTGTTTGCAGGTGCTAAAATGTTTTCTCTGCCCTTTGCTGGCAGCAAAGCAAACCCTGCCTGTTCCTCAGATGAAGAGGAATTATACACCTTTTCAATTTCAATGCGCGTATTCTCGTGTTTCTAAAGGTCCATTCAGAATGAAATCTCCCAAACACAGGAACGATCAATCTGTGTGTGCAGGAGTGGCCGGAAAGCAGGTGTGATTTCATTCGTATATAGCCAACTTTTCTGTGGAAAAGTTCTCAACTCTTCAACCTTTGTTCTAGTTGCAGAATGTCCACAGATTTAATTACACTTCCCTAAATTAATTTTTTGTAGCCAATTGCTAGAACTGGAGCCAATGGGTTTACTGGAAATTTTCTCTTTCCCCAATATCCGTATTTAATTCCACTAAGAGAAACTGCAAGACGTGCTCTCTTCAGTCTTTATTTTCCTCCCTGTTTACAAGCTCTGTTACTGTCCACATCTGCAAACTATGAGTGAAAAATGGGGTAAAATAATACCAAATCCAAATGAAGGAGAGGGAGCAGGTAAAAGTCTGCTGAAATTGTCTTACGTGGCAAAGAGCTGCCCAATGCTTTTAGAATATTGATCTTCTACTGAGTTTCAGCATAGCGAAACAGATTTAAAGAATATAATGTGGGTTCCCCGAATCATTAGATTGCAATTATTTTTTGTCATTTCTTATGAGAACAGACTGAGCTTCTGCCTTCTCAGATGGCAAGGCCAAAACTGGTGATTTGATTCTTGGCTGCATGAAGTGGAAGGCATCAAGTGAGGGGAGAGGAGTTTTATCACCTGTGATACAAAAGGAAATAGAGGGCTCATAAATGAAGGTAGGAAATCTAACGGCTGGACGCTGGCCAGTCGAGCCAGGAATAAGGTGCAAACTTCTGGCTGATGGCAGCTCATTGCCCAGATAATCTACCAGGGCTAAACACTGCATTTTTCCTTACAGATATTTTAAAAATAAAGATTTGAACTGCTTGAATGACAGAAGCATGGCATGGCACGCAGTGTGGTGTGCTGGGGGTCCCGCTCTGAATCTCCCAGGACGCGACAGAGAGCGGCAGTGAAAATTCTGCAGTGAAAATGCAGAATACACACGCTTTGGTAACCGCCCGGGGGGGTGCACCCCTCGATAGTAAATGCTGCGTTCCCCAAGGGCAGGCTGGCCGTCCACGAGCCCTAGCTCAGACTAGTGGTTACGTGCCACAGTCCAAGTCAATAAAGTGCACGAGTTTTGTTTAGCTAAAAAATCTTCAGGATTAGATGGCTCAACTTCAAATGATCCCCTGATAACAGAGGGAAAATACACACCATCGATTTGCTATTATTTTGAAAAGAAGAGCCTAAAGAGCAAAGGGAGAACTGTAAATGACTGGGAGCAGTTGAGGATCAGTGGTATTACAGATGGTCCTTATAACCGTAACAGCCTACAGGGCTTCCCTGCTGAGATACTCTGGCTTTAAATTACTTAAAAGATGTCTCAGTACCTTTACTTTTCGTGGTTTGTTTTTTGTTTTGCTCCAGAGCAAGAGGAAAATTTGATCATTCAAATAGAAGCAGAAAAGGACCTGCCTTTAAATAAATCAGGAAAATATGAGGACAGAAGATCAGCCTCCCTTCTGCAAGTGCAAGATTTGGTGGTGTTGCTTTCACTTGCATGAGGTGTGGGATTTGGCAACGATCTGTTGGACCAAACAAAATCTGGACTGCTAAGTGGGGATAGGGAATAGCAAAAAATTGGAGAGAAAATGAATGGGGAAAGAAAAATCAGTTTATCTTTTCCTGCACTATTTAACTCCCTTTTCAACCTCCTCAAGAGCCTATGTTGGCAATGCTGTCCCCAAGCCGAGGATTTGCAGTCACACACAGGACACAGCTGAGACACAGGCCCAGGGAGGGCTGGGTGGCACGGAGGAGCTGTTATGGCCCAGATCAATGTTTCCTGCGGTCCAAACCACTGGACTTTTCTTGAAATTAATTGATTGCAGATGTCAGGATGTCATTGGCTCCCTGGCACTACCCCCCCCCAGCATCTTCCAAAGTGATTTTTCCCTTTGAAAAATTAAAGCCAATTATATGCTTAGCCTGATATATTAAATCTCCCAAGGGACATCTGTGCATTACTGTGCCTTATTTTGACAAGGGTGCTTGTAATGACTGACCTACACAAACACACTCTGCAGAAGGTAAATCCTATGTATAACTGCAGCCTGTTCCAAAAATTGGTTGATAAACCTGGAAAATACTACTGAAAAATAAAACAATCCTCTGCACATGACAATTATTATTTGCTTTAGAAGTCAACTTGATTTCATTAGATACTGAAGTTTGAAAGCAACCTTCAAAGACAACCCTCCTTCCCCCCAACCCCCAAATAAAATGTGAAGGAGATAAATAGATTAGGGTGCTGTTTGCATATTGATAAGAAAAAGTACATTACATCAATGTAACCAAATATCTTATCACAGCCATTACAGGCTTCAAGGTCTCTATTAATATGAGGGCAGGGAAAAACTTTAGTGGTGAAATCTGTTAATTAACAGGGTGGCTTTGGTCCCCTTCAGTTTTTATCATGTGATGAGAATGGTGATGCATCATGGCTTTAATGAAGTCGCCGTACCCTCCCAGATTATTCAGCTGACCTAAGGCTCCTGAAATTCCTCATGCAATTTAAACTGACTCACATAGAGAAATGTTTCCCCTGAATTGTAGCAAGAGCACTCGGACCTCTGCGAGACTGGACCTGGTGTTTTGTCTCTGCGGTAAGGAAGACCTCACAGCGTGTTCCCACAGTGGTGGGATTTGATTTTTAAAAGATATTCAGCTAGTAGGTGACCAGAGATATGCAGAGGAAATATATATGATACACTCTACAGGATAATGAGGAACTATATGAAGTTCTTGCATGTTTCTGGCAATTTTTAATGGACTCAAGTGACTGTAAAGCAGGATGTGTAGTGTTATTTTGGTTTTGTTTCCTTTCTTGTCTTACAGTTTAAATCCAGAACATTGAATCATGATGTGATAACTTGAAATGCATTTTTCAAGTGTTGTGTCAACTTCCATGAAACTGGGAAAATTAGAGAGGGAGAAAACATACTATATTAAGAATTTCCCTTTCCTTCCACCACCACCACCACCTAAAGAGGTTTGGAGGGATGTGAGGACTTCTCCAGGCGGTATTCTGCAGCCTCCCTGGTGACAGGGTCATGCTGAGGGCTAGGAAACATTTTGTTTTCTTCAACACATCTTCCCAGCTACTGAGGGCCAAGTCCTCCAGGTTGTTCAGACTGACCAAGACCCCCTGTGGTGGCCTGGCCAGCAGTGGAGACACTGCCTGGAGGTGGCCCCTGAGCTCCTCGCGCGATGCATGACTGATGCGAGATGTTTGTCCTCGGGCTCTGCAGAAACCAGCACACAGAGCAGAGATGTCTAAGTTAGCCACGAAGAAAAGCCACCTTCCTGTAGGGACCATGTGCCTCCCTAAGCACTGTTTGTGTCTTGCAAAATGAAGAACTCTTTGTAACCTCTTTCCTAAAACATGACATTTATCGAGGAATACCTCCAGAAGGGAACTTCCTGGTATTATGAGGGCTCTGATTTGAGTTTGCTCTGGGCATGCAGCAATCCCTGACAGCCATTCTCATCTGCTTACTGTTTAATGGTCTGTTCTGAGACATTGAGAGTCTCACTCTAACTACCACGTACCCTATTTTTATCATTATTGTTGTTATTGGCAATGTTATTAAGGAGTTTCTGGAGTATTAAACAGCTTTCCTCCCAGTGAGGACCTCTCTGGGACAGGACAAGTCAGACCGACCTTAGGGACCCTTGTTATTTCCAGGTACGTAGTGCCCGTTCCATCTGTAAGCTGCCAGCTTAGCATCCCACCTCGCCATCAGTTACAGGGCTTTTTATTTTTTTTTTTTGTTTGTTTGGTTTTTTTTTTTTCTGTTTTTTTTTTTGTGTGTGTGTTTTTCCAGCTTGAAATGTCTGTAATACAAAATGCAGTTACTATCTGACCCCAAGCACCTCTGGAGTAATACGTAATTCGAAGATAGTTAGAGGCTGTGAAACAGGTCTGCTGATGCCCACTGGAATAATAACAACGACACTGGGAATGCAAGCCTGAGATTTTTTAGGTCCTACCTGTAAAACTGGCATGACAAGGTGGCGTTTTTCATGGCTGGAATTTGATGGTTTGAACATACCAGTGCGATAACACTGCTGTGAAAATTGTGCCAAGGGCCCGCTTGCAGCACAGCATTTGTTCCGCTCCCAAACTGCTGCAGCTGTGAATAAACCCCGGTGTTTGCCCCTGGCAAACAGCAATTTATGCCCTTGGCATAAACCATGAAGCTCTACAAGCTACAGAGAAAGGCAAAATAGATTTTCTTCCCTCCTTCTGTAGTCTGAATTTGGGGATCTACTTTCTTCTCTGTCTAGCCTTCAAAACAGGGGTGTTGGCCCAGTTGCTGTAACTTCATAACCTATTCTAGTGCTGAGGAAAGTTGTGCTGCACGTGTCCTGTGAGGCTAAAAGGGGTAAAATTGTATCTTAGCCACTGCAGTAATCAGGTAGGACTTTAAACTGGTCCCTAAAGATGGATCTTGTCCTGGACCACCATTTATCAGGAATAATTGCGCTGCCACCCATGGAAACCCGCTGAAAGGAGAACAACGCTTCTGTGTCTGAATCAGGCCCAGGAGCTGCATGGCACAAAAATGCCTTTTGCGTGGTCACTTCTCAGGGTAGAAACCCTGTAAAGCAAATTCTTCTGTTAATTTGTGCAACGCTATAAAGTAGTGTCTGTAGTGGATAAGTTCCCAGTACTGTACTTTAATTTCAAACTGCACTTAGTTTGTTTCTCTGTAGGAAAAGGATCAGCTGTGCTCAGCTCTCATCCCACTGTCACTAGGGCTAAATGCAACGAATTAACTTCTGAAGGAATAAATTTAGATTTGCTTTACATATTAGTGTATCTCAGGAGATTGTCACGTCAATGAAAATCCGTTTTGCTGCACAACTTGTGGTGCTTCTGTTGGCTCCAAAAAAGCCGTTGGGGCACTGTCTCCTTCACAAACTCTTCAAAGGAAATACTGTGTAATTCAAAAACAAAAATGCATGGGAACTAGCAACACACGAGTCTTCACAAGCTCAGGGTCTGTATTCACTGTAGATAAGTGTGTTTTTCCCAAATCTCTCAACCTCCTTCTGCAGAATTGGGGCAGAAAATCACATTTGAAAACAAAAACTTGTGATGTTTGGGTTTGTTGTTTTATTTGAGTTTAAGAACATGTTTCAGATCCAGACCAAGTGGCGTTCTCTCATTTTCAGAGCACACATAAATGTGAAAGCAGCTTATACACGGGCTAAGCAGAGCTCACTGAAATTGTGAAAGCCCAACAGCAAAGACGGATTGCCTTCAGAGGGCTGTGGGACGGTGCACTGAATTTTCAGACCTCCAGGGTAGGTTGGCAGTTTCACTCCCCAACCGCGTAGACATTTATCAGAGCAGTAAATGGGGAGGGAGAGGGGGAACCCAACTGTTGTTCCAGTTCAGACTACAGAAAGCCAAAAGGGGGACAGGGAGACAAATCTCCAGTTCTATTTCCCTTTCCCTGCTGAGGTCTGTATTATTGTTGGACAACCACTCTGTGAGTCTTGGCATCAAACGTCCGTAGCTCCAGGGAGAGCTACAAGGCAGGCTGTACCAGGGTGACCAGTACACCCAGCTCCTTCCCCACCGGCTGGGAGCCGGGATGAGCAAAGATCCCCAGATCAGACCAGTTGTCTCCCAGTCTCTTTCCCCCTCCCTAGAAACCAGGAGCGTTGCTTCCACCTGAAAGGAGGCCAGCAAAGCAGCATCTCTTCCACTCAGCAGCTACTGGGGACTAAGGGACCACATGTACACTTTCAGCATTTCTTTCTTTTTTGGAAGCTGAAGGGAATTAAATTTGAGAAAGGAATCTCTAAATCCAGGATGTCAGTGTTGCAATGAGGAAGTTGCGAGTTTTATTCAGCTCTTCATCGGACTTGGTTTTCCTGTCCGGCCACCTCAGAGGCTTCTGGTTTTGTTCTCTTCTCTGGACAGTAGCACATTTTGGTGTCATTCTGAGCATTATCTTAGCTCCAGTGGTGCAAACCGAGTGCAGCATTTCCATGCAGATACTATTTTGTGATGTCAGCAATGATTTCTTTTAGTGTGGATTGTCGTCTGTGTGGACCAGCCCCTGGGATCTGAACACCGGCAGGTTTTGTGGTGTGATATTCAACACACGGGCTGGAAAGCGGCTGCTGCCTAAGAAATGGTCAGACACAAAAGTGCGCTTTGTGACCTTCCTTCTTCCTCTCCTCTTCACAAATTCATTAGCACAATGAAATTCAACTTGGGGCTTGCACTTTATCCAGTTGTGATGGGTTTTCCATTTCCAAATTTCCTCTGAAAAATAACGAAGAGAGCGTAGGAGTGTTATGGGATCTGACACAAAGAAAACCTGCAAAATTGCACTCAGACAAAGGACAGAAAAATAGGTAAAAGCAAAACTTGTCTATATTTAACAAGGATCTAGCTGAAAATGTCGAGAACTAAAAGAACCAAATGCCATGGTCAGCGCTGTCAGCACGTCCTGCCCAAACTACACATGAGTGAGGAGCTGGCCTGGGGAACAGCCAGGCAATGGATTCAAAGTTTCTTTTTTCTTTCCCCCCTCAGAAAATCCGGGACTCCAACCTGAATGATTGTTTCATGCTAAATAATATTAGCATTTAAATAGCCCGGCATTGTAGTTAGCAACTGGGTGAGAGTAATGGGAGGATGGCAGTGCTGGGTTCACACCTCTGGCCCTGGCCCTTATTCGGCTGGGTCCGCTGCCGCCGCCTGCCCTCAGCTCCGTTAAGAGGGGGCAGCCCTTCTCCCCCCTTTGTTTAAGATCTTTGCAGGGATAACGACGATCTAGCAGCAGCTGTAAAAAGCTAAAATCCTAGGCCTGTCTTTTAGGTTTCGCCTGCAACTGTGTCTAAGCCCATGCCTTCTCCTTGAAATGCTACCCTGACCAAGTAACTCTCAACAAACTGCTTGCAACACATTTAAAAATTCTCTTTTTGTTTCATTTAATAAGCCTGACATGCTCTCGCCCATAAGGAGACTGCACAGAATATGTGTATACTCAGGTGTCCTTATTGTCACAGTTGATATGTTGCCATGGAGGAAGGCTATTAATGAGAGGAAATTAAATTAGATCACCTCTGTGCGCATTTATCTGCACACAGCACAGCTTCAGTCTTAAAGAGAGGGAGTTCTTGTGGGAAAGCAATTCATAGATGCAGGTGCACAGAAAAAAATGCATTTCTTGTAGATCTCTGAAAGATGCAGATGGTATTCAGGCGTATGTCGCTCTTTGGCATGCTAATCACCAAATTTCACAAATACAAGGTGATTTATTTCACACAAGTTTCATAATTAGCAAAATGTATTGTTTTTCCAGAGCTCCTTTCAAAAGGTAACAGAGATGCAGTTGAGTAAGGTAGTAAAGATGCAAATGATTCGCAGCCCGTGTGGAATCCTGTTAAAGGTACCGTAGTCCTGCCCGATGCCGTGTCCCATAGCAGTCAGGCGAATAACAAGGAGGTGTCCGAATGCCAGAAAATCCCGGGGTCTTGCTGCAGCTAAGAGTGATGAGAGGCATCCTCGGGAAGATGAATGTGTGTGATTAGCAGGAGGAGAGAAGGCTGTATTTAAAAGAAAATGGATCTTCTGAAAGAAGGACAGGAGGCCATGGGAAGAAGGGCCTTTGTGTCAACAGGAACTTTCTGCCCCAGACCCATGGAAATGAAGAAGATGAGACATGGATAAAATCCAAACCAGATCCTCAGAACTGATAGATTTGTTGGTGGGCTGGATTTTGTTTTTTCCTTCTGTCACATCTTTAGCAGCATCTCAGCCCATAATACATAACCGTAAAGCACTGGAAGAAGAATTAATCCTGTAAATGCACCAGTTAACAGGCCGAAGCAGAAGATGGCTATCCTGGAGCCTGGCTGTGAGCGGAGGCTGGGACCAGATGTGGCCACGGCTGGGCGAGAAGTGTGGGACAGTGACCGGGCACATAGCTTGGGTAACACTAGCAGCCTGGGTAACAATAAACCCCAGCACAGAGATGAAAATATCAAAGATTACGGCGGTCATTTGTAACCGTGGGTGCCGAGGTCTGGGCTTTCGCTGCCCAGACTTGCTGATGAGGTCTGCACGTTGTCCCCGTGGTTTCACCGCAGCTGGCTTTTACGCCAACGTGCAGGAGACAAATTTTCCCCTGGAGGGTCCGGACCAGGGCGGGGGGCAGGAGCCGGCCCCGGGGAGCGGGACCGTGCCCTCCCGCAGCCCCTCAGGAGTGCAGCATCACAGCCTATGGATTTCCCTTGGCTTGATTTGGTTAACGAGGAAGGGAGACTAATTATTAGCCTTTTGAATCTCTGACCAATCGATTCGGACTCCGTGACAATACTTAGCACTTATTTTGCTTCACAGGGCGACAGATGAAATATTTTCTAACTGTAGGTAATTGCCCTCAGTTCAGAAACAAGAAAATCGAGCCCCAAGGTCACCAGAACTGCAGCGTCAGGTCCAACACGAGGTGTTATCTGTGCACCCTAAACCCCACATTATGGACCACAGGCTCAGTGGGAAATGGCACAAACTGTCTATTCTGGAAGTAAACTCAGCAGATTATGGCAAAACTGTAATTCATGTCAAATACATAAATTACACATTAACGGTGTTTTAACAATTAACAAATATAATGTGTCTAGCTGATTTAGGTACCTATGTCACCCTAAAAATTGATGGGATTTTTAAAAGAAATCTTAGAATCCTAAATTTCTCACGAGGCATACTTAAATTAACTTGGTTTAACACAATGTACAGTATATTTGCTGAGGTTTTGTCACAAAAGAGAATTAATTAATGGCCACTTTTCTTTTTCTTCGCTGCTTAGCCTTAATCCAGACAAAATCTGTACAATAAATTTTGCTTCTAGGCTGAAATCCTGTATGACAGGTTGCAGCCCAGAGCGAAATTTCAGAGATGAGCCACGTAAGCCCTGAAAATAGGAGCTGATAATGATAACAATCGCTGACAAACCTTTGACTATGCCTGTGCTAGTGTGTGTCACTATAATACAATTTTGTATGTTAAACAACAGATGTCAAACAGAAGAAAGGAAAGAGGCCTTTGCTTTTCTTCTGTTGTGGACCTTGCTCTTCCAAAGCAGCCATTTTTTCAGTTGCCATGACAGTGTTAATAGGAGTTTATCATTTTCCCATGCCTGCTGCATACTAATGAGGGATCAATTCATGACTGTTATCTGTAAGGCTAAGAAGGGTCCAGCACCACGCTCTCTGGTGCATTCGGGACTTGGAAGGGCACCTCCCTCCGCAGCCCTGCGGTTGCAGCAGCGCGGAGTTTTCTAAGGAGCGGAGTTTCTGCTCTTCACCTTGTGTTCATCCCTGTATGGGGACGTGCAGCAGACGGAGCTAACGACTGAATGTAGCGCCCAAAAAAGTTTCGTTTGCTATTTCCTGATTTGTCCCAGGGAAAAGCAGCTGTGAAATATTCACAGAGATAAGGGAATTGCTTCAGCTGCCTGTCATGGGGAAAGCAGAGACTTCTGTGAATTTGACTTAACGTTGGGACCTGGAAACTCTATTTGGAGCACTTTGTTTTAGGCAGTTAGTGAAAAGGCAAATCACACCTTCTGCAGGAAAGCGCTGGGGCCTCGGATCACACATTTCGGCAGTGTATTGTGTGCGGTGGGATTGATCCTGCCCCCGCCAACCATTTTCCTCAACTCCCAGCAGGGAAAATAGATGAAAAAACTGTGATTAGGAACTGATTGGAGAACTGGTGGAGGCATGATTAAAGTGATGCTAAACAGTTTTTCTCTAAAGTGAAGGAAAATAGTGCAAATCCCTTGACAGAAAAGACAGTACGGCATCATACGCTGGAAGAACTTGGTCCCAGACGTAGAGGTTTTTCCTCTTCTCCAGTTCATCAGCTGCAATGGGAAATATGTTTTTGAATTGGTGACTATTCACACTTATGTTGTGATTTATTATAGATAGCAAATTCAGAGCCAAAGAAGGTCTTAATTGAGCTGTATAAGACTTTTCAAAGACACTCTATATCATCGAACTTATAATGCCATTGATTCCTGTATGGAAATCTTACAGCTATTTTCTTTGTTCTGCTTTTTGGGTTGGTTGGTTGGTTTGTTTAGCTGCTATAAAAGGCCAAAGAAATGAGGGGAGAGTTTTCCCCTTTTCTCCACCTCAATATTTTTAAAAGAAATCTGAAGGCTTTGGGGGCTGTTGGTATTTTTTGGGTTTTTTTTGGTGGGGGGGTTTTTTGCAGTTTTTCTTTTATCATTATCTTCAGGAAGCAGCATTACCATGTTGCAGATAAGAGGCACATCCAGATGTGCATATCAAAGGATGAACAACTACTTATTAAGAAAAACTTCTTTTAGGCCAAGCAGGGTTCAAAGGAATAGTAAAGTCTATGGCATAAGCGACAAAACTGTCTGGCAATTCTGTGCATTGTCAAACTAATGCATGGAACTGGGGAAGAAAACGCTTTCATCAAAAAGAAATGGTGGTGAAACGCATGTAGAAAAATGAAAAGGTGAAAAGGCATTCAGCTTAAGGGCAAACACCCTTCTTAGCAGTGACAATATCAACCATCTCTTTAATTCCTGTACAATAAAAAAGACAATTTATTAAAAAAAAAGCTGTTGAAAATGCTCTTTGTTTTCTTTTTTTTTTTTTTTGTAACCTATTTTTAACAAAACCTTCCCAAAGTATTTGGTATTTTTCATGACTATATCAAAGATTTGTGTTGCACACACATTGCCTATTCAGAATATGTATTTGTGTGGGCAGAAGGCAGATTAAGACAGACTCATGTGTTCCCATTTGTATAATGCTGGGAATCGTATGAGCTGGCAATGAATGTATAGCAATATAACACAACAAATTCTGCTCTCTCTTTAGAACCAAAGGAAAAGTATGTTTAGTTGGCTGTGCAGCTCTGTAATCACACCATAATTCAGAGTTTGGACCTGGACTTGGAGTGATCTTAAGCAGGGTGATTCCTTCTCTGCCTATGACGAGTATGAGCAATGCCTCGGACGTCCCCAACTCCATCTTGCTGAACAAGCACAGCAGAGACACAAGTTGATGTTAAATGGTTTTACTGGTTAAATGGCCACAGACACAATTTGCCCCTTTTTTGCCTTCTTGCAGAGAGCCACAGACAGTGCAACCTCCTTTCTTTGTGGATACCTATCACAGAATGTTAGAGGCCAGAAGAAGATTTAATGCAGTAAGTGCCGTTCCTTCTGATTCAGTTCCAGGATTTGACCTCTAACATGGTGTTTTATTTAGCGCATTCCCAGCTAATCTGGAGCAAAAGTACCAAATTCATCTCTACTGCACATTCAGTGGTGAAACCATGGCTTTAGATGGGCTGAAGTGGGTGAAAATCAGGTTTTTTGCCCTCTCTCTTTCACTGCACTCTCCCACCAGAAGGTGGGGAGATGTCTGCAAGGAGGGGCCGTACTGTCTCAGGTGGGATCACTGCTTTCTAACAGTCCTTCTACGTTGGTGCAATACCTGGACTCTGACTGTCTGAAATTCCATGTCACATTTAGGACTTGAGGCATGTAAAAATGCTGCTGAGGTTGAGGACTCCCAGACTTGCTTTTGTGGAAACATGGGTTGGAGTGAGCAGGGTGTACTCGGGACTCATCTTACAAAGTGTTGGGTGAAATTCAGTTGCAAGCAACAATTTTTTTCGTAGTTATTTGAAAGGCTTTTTGATAGACTCATTGTTCATAATCTTTCACCGTGAGTGAACCAAAAGAAAATCATAGTCAGGTTCACATCCTGGCAGCAACACAAAATATGATAGCTTAGCAGCTGGCATAATCATGCCAAGTTTCCAAGCTTTTTTCATTTGTAGCCCTGTTGAAAATATGAGATTGCATAATGCACTACGGTTTATATAACAGCCTCACATGGCTTTATGTTATAATTTCACATCAGTTTTACCTCAGAGTTTCTAACAGGTCAAGTAACCTTCTGATTTCATTTAAAGTTTCCATTATTCTCTCCTGAAAGGGAAAATCTAGCTCTTGTTTGGACAGCTTTGGTAACTCCAAAGGAAAAATTGGGCATTATAGTGAATACAAAAGATTCACTTTCCATGCATTAGGCTTTTCAATTGCTTTCTTAATGCAAAGTTGGACAGGAGAGTATAGGCAAGAAAAAAAGATCATTTTGTGTCCATGGTCAGATGTCAATATTGACAAAAATAAACGGAATGCAACAATAGATCCTTGCAAAGATGAAGGTCATATGACTAAAATGTCTAACTAGACCTTGCACTATAGCTGTATCTTATTGCTGTTTGTGATAAATTGTTGGGGTTTTTTTCCCTAGTTTAAAGCATGCAAAAAGAGAGTAGCCTGGAATTTTAAAACCAGTGCATTTCAGGCAATAATGTTGAAGGTGAAGCAGAAGTGAAGCACTTAGAGAATTAAAATTAAAAAAAAAAAAGGGGGGGGGGGCAAGAAAAAAGCCTAAGCAGGTCAAGATCATTGGTCTCACTGAAGTCTGTGCACATCCCTCCCTACTGCATTTTTCAAAATTATCTTTCTTCAAAACTTAGGTGACGCAAACTGCTCCCTCTGCCCAGGGCAGTGGGCTGAATTCCAGTTTCTAAATTGGGTTAATTAGTGATAGTCTGTAAACTCATTGTGTCTTAACTGACAGTTTTCTTCACTTCAGCTTTTCTTGCCCAAGTCAATCCTTTTATGAAATCAGCCTTTGAGATTCTTCTGTTTTTTCCTACTTAAGATCATTGTTTTAAATGTAAATAGCAAAGAAATAACTTAGATGCTGTTCAGCACTGAGGCCTTTTCCCCTAGAGATATTTCCCAAAACACAGCCCTGCGTATGCCATGGAGCTGGCTCACAGGTACGTCTGTGCAGGTAACTTCTGACCACATCGGTAGTGGCACTGAGAGGAGCCACCAAAGACTAAACATCAGCAAAACCTGCTTTGGTTCACAGAGGTAGTAGAAAATTTCATTTGTATTTGAGACCTTGGGCTCGGACACTCTTGAGAATTTTGAAGCACCATCATTTACTCCAAGCCCAGTTTCTCTCCTTATGGCAGCATCTCATGTCACTGTTGTTCCTACCTCTTTCTCTCTTATTATATGAAGGTCTAGAACACAGGCATTACCGGTTATCTGAACGCCTGGGTATCTCCTGTCGGACTGAAAGACAAACTCTTAGATGCCCATTGCTCCCTGTTCAGAAATATGGATAGATACCCACTGTAAGCCAATTTAAAAAAATAATAAAAAACCCCAAACAGAACAACAACAACAGCAACAGACCAGCTTCCAAGTACTTTAATTTGTAGCTGAGTTATAGACCCGACGAAAGCTATTTTCTGGACATGAAATTTTTTTTTAAACAAATGACTCTTTTTTTTTTTTTTTATTATTTTATTACCACTACCATCTGAAAAGTTCCTTGTGTCTTGTCTTGTCTTGTCTGTCGAAAAATTGACCATTAACTTCACTCTGGAAGACAAAGCAGTAGACAAAGTTTTCCTAACCATGGCATTGTCCTTCCAGAGAGCTGAACAGCCCTGCCAAGCTTGTTTCAGTTACGCTGCCGGTGCTGGGTTTGGCTGGAGTAGAGTTAATTTTCTTCACAGTAGCCGTACGGGGCTGTGCTTTGGATTTGTGCTGGAAACGGTGCTGGTACCACAGGGATGTTTTCGTTCCTGCTGAGCGGTGCTTACACAGAGTCAAGGCCTTTCTGCTCCTCACACCCCCCACCAGGGAGTCGCTGGGGGTGCACAAGGAGTTGGAGGGGACACGGCCGGGAGAGCTGACCCCAATGACCCAAGGGATATCCCAGACCATACGGCGTCATGCTCAGCGTATAAAGCTGGGGAAGAAGGAGGAAGGGGGCGGGGGACACGTTCGGAGTGATGGCGTTTGTCTTCCCAAGTCACCGTTACGTGTGATGGAGCCCTGCTTTCCTGGGATGGCTGAACACCTGCCTGCCATGGCAAGTGGGAATGAATTCCTTGGTTTGCTTTGCTCGTGTGCGTGGCTTTTGCTGTACCTGTTAAACTGTCTTTATCTCAACCCACCAGTCTTCTCACTTTTACCCTTCCGGTTCTCTCCCCCACCCTGCTGCAGGGACACTGAGTGAGCGGCTGCCTGGCGCTTGGTTGCCGGTGGGGTTAAACCATGACACTGCCATTTCCGAACTAAATCCAAAATATTTCTTCAAAAGACTCATCTGGTTTAGGGTCATGATCATAGGTGGAAGGTCAGTTAGTCGTTTGCTGAAACATTCACTTCTCACTCAAATAATCTTTCATAAATCTTAAAGGAATGCAATGGTTTATGCCAGAAGAAGCAGGGGAGGTGGATGGCAAGAGAGGGTAAAAGATATTTACACCAAATGCATTTCTTCCAATTCAATGTAAGTTAGTTTTTCCTCTTTGTACCTGTGAAAAAATGAGGCTACATCCCCACCTCTGAAGTAGAAGGAGCTACATTGCTCCCAAGCAGAAGAGGCTTCTGCCCAGCCTCGGTGCAGGATCTGCCGGCAGACTTACGTCGATGTGCCTGTTACCACTGGTTATACGTACGCACACGTGTGTGCATGTAATAACGCTGGGCTTAGCCACTCCTGCCTCTGTGTGCCAGCACAGCTGCTGTGGGGACACGCAGAAAAAACACCAGAAGAAAACCACCTGAAACTTCAACAGAAACAACACATCAAGGTTGGTCTATGTTCTGATCAGCCCCATTCCCTGTGTGGCAGCTGTGCACGGCCCAAGCCATCAGAAGGGGCCTCTGGACAAACCCCAAGATCTCCCAATGGCCCTGGCAGACGTGTCACGGTGTGTCTGCTCAACTGGTGTCCTCAGGGGCCACGTCCTCTGGCTACGAGGGGGTGCTGGGAACCGCCATCTCCTCTCCACCGGCAGCCGGACCTCAGATGCTCCTTCAGCAGCGCTGCTGCGAGCTCTGCTGGGCGGAAAAGCCTGGACTCATCCCTGGTGGGAAACTTTCAAGTAGTGCCAATTTTAGCGCAATGCCAACAGGCTTTTCTAGAGATTAGGCAGATTCGTTTCTCTGGTTCTGAATATGGATAGTAGCATTATGGGCACGTGATCAGTCTGGCTCCACGGCTGCAGTCAGGGAGCTTGGGGCTTATCTGATCCTGGTGCAAATACAGCGTGCCTGTCCCAGAAAGCCAGCAGTGCTGCCGCTGAACTGCCAAAGAAAAGTATGTCAAATAAACAGTAAAACAAACTATCAGCTGCAAAGAGTAGAGGAAGATTTCCCAGGGTACTGTTAGTTATGCTGGAAAATGTACAGAAATTGTCTCAGTGCTTCGGTTTTATCATGTACCTAGGTTTAATTATACTCCTCCACAAGAATATTTTTCCTTACTTACAATAGTGTGTGAAGTTTGTTAGATGAAAGCTGTTAGAAAAGGTGTCAAGTATGAGAACCAATACATGAGTATTGGGTTTGTTTCTTAAAAAAGAATACTGACTTTATAAATCTATACTATAGATTCATCCAGTGAAAGCAGAATTTTTAGTGCCTCTAATAAAAACTATATGGGCTGATTCTCCCCTCATGATTACTGGTAGAGCACAACAAAAGAGTTCTCCACAGCGTTTCTGAACATGGGTTTGATGATGAGGTGTGAAATGTTTCAGTGATTTGTTTTGTGTTTGTTCCTTTCATTTCTAGATCACTCATGACAAACAGCAATGTATCAGCAGGACGAGACAATTTACCACTGCATGAGCTAAAAGGTGAAAAAAGTTCCATACATTTTATATCCCTTTTGTAGTCACTACACTGCACTAAAGATGACCGTGGGTCACAGTGCTTGTACTCAGCATAGCTGATGTGTTAATAACTTCTTTGGATGATCTCACCCTATTTATTTTAGGGTCCTTAGATAAGGATGACTGTTGCCTGGGCTTTCTTTCATAACAAACCCTTTCCTCACAAGATTCAAAAAATTACTTTCTTACTAAAATTTTAAAAATAATAATAATAAAAAAAACCAAACCATAACCCACCCCTCAGCTGAAGCTTTTCCCCCTTCTCCACTGAATGGATTTTTCCTTTGTTTGTACATGACAATTTGGGGGGGGGGGGGGGAATTTTGTGCTTAAACTACTCATGTGACGGAGTCACATGCATATCAGCTACAAAAGGGGCTTTGGCATGTTATGTATAAATCTCCATTAACAGAGAAAATAGGGAAGTTTTACGTGACTGGTATCTCATTCACAATAATTAACTCATTAGCCATCTCAAACTACTGTACGATCAAGGTCAAAACAATGAGGCAAAAGAAACATTTTGGTCACGTTGTGGTACCTACAGGAATAGTCAGTATTAGTACACTCAGTCCCTAGTTCTCGTGGTATAAAGTGAGTCTCTATAAATTTCAAGCCTTTTGTCCTGCTTTATGCAGGAAAGGAGACCCGTGCAATAATGTGGTGTCTGTCTCTTTCTGTAGACGTTTCTCCTCAAGCAACTCTAGAATTTGTTGCCTGGACTGACCTAAATTTGATGGGGAGACAGAAGTCTCAAAGATCATGATATATTTCATGAAAATAGCTGTATATCAGAGAAGGGCATCTGTATTTCCAGACTGCAGAAACGGCCGTAATGTGTTCTGTCTTTACTGCACTGTGGAGTATCCAACTGCGTACGAGGCAGGAAACCATTAATGTCATTGCTCATGCAACAGAAAAGACCAGAAAGATAAAACAGTGAGTGAAATGCTGTGGATAAATGTCCCTTTCCAGTTTGGGGCTTACCAACGAGCCTGCAGCTCATGGCGGCTTGTCTTGGAGGTCCTCTGATGGAGCTCACGGCTAAGCCACCCTGTGCCCATGAGATGGCTGGGCGAGAGCCGTAAGAGCTCCCCAGGAACCGGCTTCGTCCTGCGCTCACCGAGCTGCCAGTGCTGATACATCATCGCTGTTCTTCTTCCTAAGAGGAGGAAAAGTTTTTCGTACAGAATGGGCGGATGGGCTGATGAGATCCAGCCCTTAGGGAACCTCGAGTTAGATGTTAGCTCACCTCCTTCAATCCCAGCACAGATCCTCGTGCTGTGGCATCCATGACAACATTTCGTTTTCCACGGGGAAACAGCGGGTCTCAGGAGCAGCACTGTCTCCTCTGGGGTTTTACAGCAGCTTCACTGTAAAACCCCAGAGGAGACAGCGCTGCTCTAACATGTGGTGAGTAGGTGAGGTCAGCAGTGGCAGAGATGACCTCACCTCCTCACTGTAAACACTGAAGTGCCTTGTCTCCACTTAGTTATCTCACTGTAAAATCCCCACCGCAGGCTCACTGGCTGCTTGTAAAAAGACACCTTTGTGTCGGTGAAGACAAAGCCTTGAAGGTCCTGGTTCAGAAAAGCTTTGAAATGTGCACAGGTCCAGAGACGTGTAGGACCCATGATATCCGAGATTAAGTGTTGTCCCCAAATTAGACCATAATCATGTTTCCAGTGTAAAGTATTAATTTAAAAGTTGCTTTCCCTAAACATTCTCTTTTACAACAACAGCTGCTCTTTCTGTAAGATTTCCGTCAGCAAGCACATCTCTTACAGAGGGCGAAACCACAAGGACATGGAGACAACCAAGTAAAATTACCATGATTTTGGGTTTTTTTCTTAACTTGAAACAAACATGGAAGTTTGTTCCCGGCCCTCCGTCTGCCAAAGATACACGAGCTCTTTCATCTCCCATCACATAAAACCAAAAAGAAGCAAGTTGTTGAAACAACTGGCAGTCTTTATTTCATCCATTAGGATTTTGTGTTAATTTTGAATTAAAACTCTGCTGAAGGCAAGTTCTGCTCTCTGAGAGAGTGTATCCCCCTCCAGACAGCGTACAGGTACCTTCTCTTTCAGAAACCCAGTGTAA
The DNA here is from genome assembly GCA_013400195.1 of Aramus guarauna. Lineage (NCBI taxonomy): Eukaryota > Metazoa > Chordata > Aves > Gruiformes > Aramidae > Aramus > Aramus guarauna. The sequence goes on along the minus strand of VXBL01001169.1, from coordinate 441,642 downwards.
CCCCACTGTAGGACATTGGCTACTAGGGGCAGATTCCTGGTTTCATATTATGGGAACGCTCCGAAATGTTCTGTGCTCACTCGGCTGAAGGAGTGCCCTGGTGTTGCACACTTGCCAGGTTCCAGCCAAGCGTTTCCATTGGTGTGTGCTTGGATCTCAGGGAGGGGAGAGAGGTCTGGGAGATGCCACTCTGCCAGATGACAAAGGAGGACGTCCTCAGCCAGGTACCCCGATTTGCTCTCCCTTCCCTTCCCGGCAGAGAGGCTGGAGCTAAGCGGTGGTTGTCATTAAGCTGTAAAAGCAGGAGTCTGCACGGGAAGGAAATGGGCACATAAAGCCATCCCCTACAAAAGGCAACATCCCTGAGATTATTCTGGGTTTAAGAGGCTTTTTAATTTGTCGATCGGTGAAAGGAACCGCAGCTTTTGTGCAAAGGTTCTGATAAATCTTTTCATGAGAAGCGGCACTGAACATGTGGCAGGGGCAGGTTGTCTGCGGCCGACTGAGCCGCGTGAGCTGTCGGCTGAGGGTACAGTCTCCACTGGAGAGACGAGCAAAGCGTAGCTTGGCCTCCAAATAGCTTTGACAAAACAGGGTTTTTTCAATATCATGGCCCATCTGAGAGATAGGCTTCTCTTTTCATGACGTGTTAATAGAGTTGGAGCAAGGTGGAATCAGGAGGTGAAGGTGAAAAGTAACGAGTAGGTGTTACCCCAAGAGGCCCGTGTCAGTGTCTGCACAATTTCCACTTGCAATGAGTTTGCTCCAGCACTCACGGCTGTAATTCATTGCCAGAGGTATGACACGGGCTGGTTGTGTGTCATCCCAGTGGGAACTGGAGGAGACAGCACACCCTTGGGGTGTGTAATGTTCCCCGAAAACTTGGGGGACTGTGTCCGCCCTACTAGTCTCTGCCCGTGGAGGTAAAGCGGGCTCCTTTGTGGGGGGAGGGAGACGAGGGGCCGGTAGAGGCTGCGCGTAACCGCCCCGGCATTCCCACGCATTGCCACGCACCAGCGAGCCTGGATTTACAAGGTCAGTCTGAGTTGCAAATTGATCTGGAGCTGCTTATGCATCTTTTGAATCTCCTGACTTCACAGTCTTGGTCCCTAGGCTTCGCTGCATGGAATCCTTTCTTTCTGGGACAGTACGAAACTCCTGATTGCCTTTAGTGGCTCAGCAAGAATCAGCTTGACTTTGTGCGCTGGGCAGTTTGTAAAGGAAGTCTCACTGAAATTGTTGTTTATAGTTTTAACCGAAAGGCACTTCCTTTCATGCTTCATTTTAAATGCAGCTCTGATGCTCGCTAATCACAAAATACAAACTGGTCCCCGCAGTTGAAAAGGCACATAAGCGATTCTGGGATTGTCTTGTTTCCATTAAAAATGCTCAATGTCCTGTATTTGCACGGCTGCTAACGTGATTTAGGTCTGGCCTGCTAAGCTCTTTTCAGTATACTGTAGGTCTAATTGTACGATTTTTCCAAGGAGGAACACCAGCTTTCCCCCTCTATGGCACCGCAACGCTCCTGCTGTGAACCTGCAGCCGGGCTCAGCGTCCCAGCGGGGCACCGGGGCACTTCCAGCCCCACTTCCCTCGCCAGGCGGGAGCGGGGTCCCCAGGGATTCCCCGGCTCTCCTCGGCGTCTGCCAGCTTGCAGCCACACCTGCCCCAGGCCACCGAACCCTTGTGTGAGAAAACCCCCTTGTTACCTCCCAGTAAACACCATTGCCGCCGTTCCCACCCCCCGTGCCTCCCTTTCCCTTCCCCTCTGCACCTCCGCTCCGGACCCAGCTCCCCGCTAGCACGAACAATCCCTCTCTGGTTGTTACACATTGGGTATGGACATCTCCTGACGCTCATAAACACCTTTGTCATTTATCAGTGCAGCGAAAGACGTTTATTGCCTAAATACGAAAGCTGTGATGGGATTAGTGCTTCGGGAGGCTCGCTGCCCGGTCCCGGAGAGTGGCATTCCCCAAAGGAGGGCCAAATTTGGGGCCAGGGTTTCATTTTGAATACAGAGGCCCCACTTTTTAATTACTCATAGCGACGATTGCAACTTCCAGCATCAAGTGGTGAGCACTGTCTGACCAAAGCTCATTTTACAGCAGTTCTGGTATGTACCAAATTGAAGGAGGTAAAAGAAAAGCGTCGGGGCGGTGGGGGAGGAAGAGGAGATCTATAACTGGCATGTTAATAAAACTCCAGTTTGTCACTTCAGCAGCACACCCCGAGTGTAATAACTAAGCTTCCTTTCTATACCCCCTATGAGTTCCTTTGTATTGACAGATGCCATTTGTTCATTTACGACGTGATAATAAAAACCTTCAGTTTTACTGAATGTTGTTCTTTTCCTCCCCTGACACTGGGGCACCAAATGGTTTGTACTGCACTCAGCAGGCACTTTTCATTAAAGATCGTGGCATGAAAATGAACTGTATTTGAAAACCATTTAGTGGCAAAAGTTCGGGTATTGAATAGGCTGCGTATAAACCTTCCCCAGCTAGGAAGCGGCTTCCCAGGTGCCTCCGCACACCCCGGCACACATTTACACGTGCAAGCTGAAATAAGGGGGGTCTTTATGTTCAGGCAGCGCTGCTGCATTTGAGAGCCCAAGTGCCGGGATTCCTGTAGCAATGATTGCACCTTGGTATCAGTTTTCTGTGACTTCTTTTATTTTTTTTAAGAAGATCTCTATCTGACTTCGAATGGCTCAAAGATCTTTCTTTTTGCTTATCCATACTTCTTTAAACTTGCGATTTCAAACCTTTCCAGAAGTTTTCACACGCACACATACAAATTAAGCCAGAACTGTAAATTTGGATGCCTGAAAACTAGCGTTTGAATTGACAATTAAGCCTTTATTCCGGAATGCTTGTAAACATCAGCTCAAACTATATTTTAAGTGCTAGTCAAAATTCAGGCTTACAGCACCTAAAAATGTGATTTGATTTGCAAAGACACTGAATGCTTAGAATTCCCATTGACCTGATAAAAATATCAATGCATAGTTTTGGGTCAGGCTCACTTTTGAAAATGATGCCCATAAATTTGCAATGCTTTGTCCAAAATGTTACGCTATAAAATGAGTAAAAAATACAACAGATAAGCAAAGGAATTGACATAATTTGCTCAACACATTTTATGTGTTTATTTATTTTTATCCGGGGGATAAATAGCATTTCGCTCCCTCACTCTGGAGGCATCAGTTTTAAGTTTAGTAGCTAGCTGTGTTTTGCTGTGAGTGGTAAATTTTAGTTTATAATAACTAGTAATACATGGCAATAATCTCATTAAGTATTCATAATTAAGACACAAAAAGTGATTCTTAAAGAAAAAATAATTTGGCCGAGTGGAACACAGCCACATGCTGTACACTCTTTAAGTGCTGGCAGAGGGCTCGCGCCTTTCTTCCCAAGGCAAAACGAGCACCACATCACAAGCTCTGCCCCTGCTGCAGTTTGCCAACGTTAGTCTCTTTCTTAATGTTATTTATTTTAATCCCTCATATTTCATTGTATTTGGCAAAATATCTGTAACGTCAGTATTTGCTAACCGCAAAAAAAAAAAAAAAAGGTAATAATAACTGTTATCATCCTTCCCTGATCATCCAGGGGAGACTTTTATCACTGACATTATCACTTGTTGCCAAACAAGTACAGAGATGTTAGCCCGGAGGATGAAATAGTTTAATCATGGGGAAACAATTTGCAGTGCACAGATCTCAGCTGGTTCCCCTTTCATCTGCTCTCAGTTACTAAGCGACTTCTGAAAATCTGTTTTGTAGCTGTAATAAAATTCATTCTACGGTCTCGCACGCACACACCAAATGGTTTGCCTAATTCAGACGTATTACAATCATCTGGAACAAAGAGAGAATTCATAAGTTTTGAGGGGGGTATTTTGGTTTTTTAAGTCACACAAACATAATATTTGTCTTCTAAAATAAAAAAAAAGGGGGGGGCTTCTTGCTTCTGATTCCTTCTGAAGAAAAATAAAACAAAACAAAAACATTGTGGTCAAATTAGACAAATTATTGCAAAGATAAATCAACTTCAAATTTAAAAATTTGGTATTAAAAATCTCAATATTCAAAACTCATAAACTGTCATAGTAAGACAACATTTTTAGATCTGTAACCACACACCCCCCTCAGAGTGTAGTTTCTATATTAAATAAATACATTTTTTAATCTACAGAAATTTTGAATAGTCACATTTCTAGAACTGCAGGAATTTCTGGGATTAGCACAGGTAAAAGCCTCTGTGAAATCTCTTTCCGATCTGAAGTCTGTGGGATTCTTCACAATTATTTTGAGTCTGCATTTTTGTCCTTGTGCTCTTGGAGCAAATCTTGTACCACCACATCCTCTGACTCAAAGGGACAATATATTCTGCTGTAAGATTTGGACTTCAGATTGAAGATCTTTCTTTGAAGCATGTAAGTAAATTCCTTGCTTAAGTCCCTTGCCGAATTGGTAACAAGCCAAGAACTTCACACTGACTTCAGATGACCAGAAGCTATTTCTGTTGCATTAGAAATGAAGCTTCCCTTGGACTTCATGTGTTTGCAGCCCTGAAGTTAGCATACTTATATCCATTTAACATGTGGTGTTGAACTCCCTTTCTCTGTCTTCTCAGGTGATATTGAGAGAAAAATGCCACAAAATTATTTTTATTTCATTTTTCTTCTGTGTTATTCATCATTCAGATCTTAACAGCCTGTGCATGAACTTCAGGCTTGGTACGTGGCTTGCAACCTGTGGAGTTTCACTAAGGACATCAGAAGCGTAGATAAAAGTGCATTAAAATGAGGGAACGGAGGATGTGCTCATGGATTGTGTATCAGCAGGTAGATTTGGGGCTGGATTCATTGTTTCTGAATAGCCTTTACCAAAAGCCACCAACCCTGGTTGGCTGCATTGAAACAGCTGCATGGTGGGCTCTGATAGTCTTAACACGTTGAGTACGACTTTGTGTCAGAAGCAACCTTGCTGAGTTAAAAGCAGGTTTTGTTTGTTTCTTTAGAGAGAGACTACATTGGGATTGTTTATCTTTTCATTTTTTAGGAAGGCTTAGGAAACCTGTGTTTGGCTGGCTGGGTACAATCAGCTTCCAAACTCGATTCAGGAGATTTTAGACGTAGGGTCCAGATTTATCTCTTGATTTACAAAAGGCATATGATCATATGACCCATTCTCAGTATGCCCACAAACAAACAAACACTTATCGGCATGTTTTTGCTAGAACATAAGTAATTTCAACTTAGCTGGAAGAGTCTATCGACTTCTAATTTGCTGCTTGACCATGTCTGTTTCTTAGACTTTGATTAGACTGGTAATACATAAAAATGTCTTTTGTAGTAAATCTTAAGAAAGTGCTCCATAACGCTCTTTAAACCCCTGTACATTCAAATATAAGAAATGGAAATAAATGTCTAATGTTTTTCGTATTATCTTATCTCTTCCTCTTGCACAAAATGACTTTTGCTGAGCGACAGATAACATCTCTCTCTAAGCACAAAGCGCCGGGGTTAATTCAAAGCGTTCCTCACTCTTCTCAGGCTCAACTGCTCCTCAGCGTAACGTAGGCCGTTATTGTGGTCGTGCAATAACCAAAAAGAGAAAGTGCTTGGTTCACCCTGAAAAAGGAACTAGTAGAAACCTATCTACAACAAATCACAGATACAGCAGTGCAGGTAGGGCTGATGTACAAAGGAAATCAAAGGGAACCTTGTAATTCTTGCGAGCAAAAGCAAGGAAGTTCAGTTAGGTCAGGATGTCTTTCCATCATGAGCATGTCAGATTGCGTCTGTGAGCTACATCAGGCCCTGAGAGGGATTTAGTGTTTATTTCTTTACACAGGAGACATGTAAGATGCAAACGCTCGACTTCCAGCCAGCGAGCAATGGTGTAGGAGTTGGCCCCGATGCGTGGGGCGAGTTGAGCGAGGGCAGAAGCTCAGAGGTTAGACTGGTGACCATCAACGGCTGGTTGGTTTCTAAGAGCGTTGTTGTCTATCAGCTAAAGCAGCATGGCTGCCCTCACCCCACCCCGTGCCTCTTGTGACTTTACTCACTCTGCCGACACGTCGGAAACCCTGCGTGATGATGTGGACAGTTTACAGCGTGACACAGGGCAGCTCCAGTCCACGATTCACTCCTGCAGCTGTATTAAACACAAACAGCCAGGTAGTGACAGCTGAGCATGACGGGGTGACCCAGCCACCAGTCCCCACGAGCTGCCCTTACAATCCCCGAAGTGTTCACTGCCCGCGATGTGCTCCCCGTGGCACAGGACTCAGCCCAGGTTCTGTACGGGCCATGAAAGGCGTGCGTCTGGCACGATGCGGGCCTCTTATCGGCTTCTGACAACACGTTGTCCATCAGCTATAACATCTCCGTGTAGTTTACGTAGCTCATTAGACACCATCATCAATGCCAATCTCTAATTTAGACAGGAGGAGCTGTGCAGAGGGGAGTGTGTTGGCTGCAGACCCTGACAGCACGTGTTCGGGTCCTCCTGGACTGAAAACTTCCTGGGCAACCTTCAGCACCTCGGCTGCGCTCTCTGTGCCTCGGTTTCACCCTTTATACAGGGAAACGCGCAGATTAAACTGTTTCCCAATGTCAGCGTGATGTTGTGACATATCATATTCAGATACTCCTTAATGGGGACCATATAAATTCCATAGCTGCTTTATCTGATCCAGCAGTCATGAGTCTGCCTGTCGGAAAGTTGCTGCTCTCGATAAGAAAGCATTCCTGCTCTTGAAATTCCTTTTTGAGAAAGGAGCGAGGAAGGTCTCAGTCATGTTCCGGTGAGCAGGTGCCTGGGCTGTAGCAGCTTGATGTCACACGCGGTGTCCTGTCCCAGTGCTGGCACTTTGTTGGGTGAGAGTCTCTGACCGCGCACCGTGGACCCTGGCGCAGGGGCGGTGGGTTGCCCGGCACCTTCTGCCGCCGTTCTGCAGTGCTAAGGTGGCCCTGGAGCCCGAAGCCTTGTGTCGGCTCTTTTCAACAAACTATGTGGGAATTTTAAGCTACCGTTCTCATGGGTTTGGTTTGTTGAATTTTTTTTAAACAGTAAAATAATGGAAATCAATTATTATCATCCAATTTGAAAAATTAAACTTTTTATGTATTTAAATATGTGTAAGCATTCTTGATTTTACCCACTTACGAATGAAGCCAGTTTGATTACATTTACCTATCTGGAGCAGCTTTGCACCAAGTTTTAGCCTGTTGCAACACCCCCTGAATATCTTTGTTCATTGTGGGGTGACAGTTGACTCCTCAGTCTCATATGGTGCTGTATTATTTATCTTCTGGTGTCAAACCAGCCAAAAGAACTCCAGAACACACACATATATTACGCCACACGCAAACAAAAAGAGGTTTCCAGGTTACAAATACCAATAGCAACACTGGAAGCGTCTGAGACATCAGACATCATGACGGTGTCCATGCCAATCCCTGGAGAAATGCCATTAGTGCTACTGCCGGAGCTCAGAGCCTCAGCACCCCGATACTGCCTGTACGCGGGAGCAACGGCAGGGAGACTTGTCGGTTTTGTGCGTTTCTTACCAAATTCTCACCTCTCCTCTCTACCTTTTCTTTTCATCTTCATACAGTCAGTCCGCAGGGTTAATTTAAATAATGTGTTTATTACTTCAGCAGTTCACAAGAAACATGACTTGTCTAGTTCTGCTTATAGAGCAGGTAATCATTAGAATAAAATAACAACAAAGATCCAAACAGTTAAATCACCATCTGTATTTAAAACTGACCTCACCTCTTTCCTGTACCAGAAATACCACTGTGAACACTTCTGAAGCTTTTGGGACCTAAACTACAGTATTTTCCATTTTTAACAATATACATCATTATCTTTTGTTATGGTGGGTTTTGCTGCATGCATTTATTTGTATTTTGTTGCTATGGTAGTTGCTTCTGGTTTTGAAATGAGATGTGTTATCAGTCAACTGAAATCAGATTAATTGAGCTCCTTCCGATACAAAGATCTCAAATCAATACAGTGTTCACCTTGTAAAATGCACCTTTTTTCTGTTTGGTTTTTTCATGCCTCCTGAGATCAGATGCATTAAAATCCACCTGGAACTAACTTTTCTTTCTCTTCTCACCCCCACACTTCCCCATATGTGGTTCTGATTTTCCCCTCAGGGTACCTATGGGAGGTCTGGAAAACTCTTGGGAGCTTTCAAAGAATGTTAATATGTATAACACGGCATTTTTAGTTTTAAATAAAACATGTAAAGATTTTTCTTTCTGAGGATAAAGAAGTGAAGCTGCTAGTTAAAAACTATTTGTAAGAAAAAGTCCCCTCTTACCATAAAAAAGCTTAATAACATTTAATTGTATTTCATAGCATTTGGCACCCATGGTATTAAGCATTTACAGTTCCTTGTAAAATGTCTGGGCAACACTGACTTTTAATTCTCCTGAGCTGTTTTTTTTTTTCCCCTCTTGATAAGAAATTTCTACCTAATGGTCCAGTTCAGCATTTGCTATTCAATCCTTAAGCATTTTGTTTGCCTAAGAGCAGAATCTGGTCCCTGGTATCTACGCTGATCTTTACAAACCTCATCTCTCTGCTGCGATACTTACTGTGAGTACTGTGATTGCAATCACAACTGGGAGCAGAGCTTTCTGCTATGTGTAATTCTGTAGATAACAAGAATAAGCATTTATAAGATCAAACTCTCCAGCTCAAGCACACATGCCAGCACAAAGACACAAGCACCTTTGGATAGATGGCAATTTTGTGGTGACGCTCAGCGTGCATTAAGTTATTGGTTATAGCTGCACTCCCTCATTTTACCCTCACTTGAACGTTAGCTAGGCAGTGCTTCAGATAAAGAGGGTGAAATCTGATCACTGGAACTAAAATGGATGGCTTAGCTGCCTAATCTCCTCCATCCCGTTATCATCAGCTCCCAATCCCCTCCCCACACCATCTTCAAAATTGGGAAATAGCCCCAGACTTATGGGAATATGCTGCTGAGTTAAAGTAAACAGTTCTCCCAGACTGTGTGGCCTCAACCACGGGCGGGCCCGATGCTGAGACCCAAGCAGGGAAAATTAACTTTTGGAGAGATTATAGCACGTTTGTCTGTCGGATCAGCTTGTTAAAGTTGATAACTGATGGTGTTGATGGTAATAGTATCTGAAAATACCTGGCAATATATTACTGACTTGTATAATCTGTCTTTATCCCAGCAAATGACCTCTGAAGACCAAATCCTCACAGACACGATGCCATTTACAGTAAGAAGTTTCGCGTCTGCCAGGAGCGTTAGATCTCTCGTCGCACAGTGCACCCATCGGTGCAGCACACAGGCAGCGCAAGACGACGTGTATAAAGCAGCCCCTTGAATGAACCCCTGCAATGGACATCAGGGGTTTTGGTTCGGTTTTGGCTTTCCCCAGAATGGACTATTTGCCCATAAGTGCAAATTAAATTCCTGTTCTGCACCGTGTTGCAGGGTGGGTAATCGCTCCCTTCCCCGGGGACAGGAGGAGGTGAGGAAGCAGTGCCGGGTTTCTGCCCTTCCCGGAAGGGACGGTGTGCTGGTCCCATTACCTGGCACACTCGTGCTTCTCCCAGAGCGAACTCTTCCCAGCTTTGCTAAACGCACACAGGTTTGCTATCTTGCCAGGGCATGTGTTTTGTTAATGGAAGTTCCTTTCCCAGAATCACTGAATGAGAAGAAAAAATAACACGATTACTACTGACATCACATATCCCTTTTACATCCATAGACCTTACTGAGCTTCTCAAAGGGGAAAAGAGTTCTCTACATTTTTTTCATAGCAATTGTAGAGTAGGCGTAAAATCCTAGTTTACCACGAGGTGTTTATTCCATACTGCAGGAGCACATAGGCACTCTCATAGCATCCCAGACTTCAACTGTATTAGGGGCTGGAAATAGTGCCAGCACAAAAGGGGCTTCCTTTTCCAAATTGCTACAGTCTCTGTGAGAGAAGATAACAAAGTGGGACAGAAAGCAAATGGATTGAGTTGATAGTCTGCACCCCTGGAAGTTTCAGCAATATATGTTTATTATTAGGTTTTAACTGGACACCTTATTGGGCACGTTGATAAAGTATCCCCCTCTACATTCTGCACTAATGCACTTCCAAAAGATATGAGCAGCTGCTAATTAAGGCAGTGGCGATTAGCTGATGTGTTATACGGGAATGTCGGGTTTGCCAGCTCGCCCCTGGTCTGTCAGCCCCCGGCTCCTGCTCCTGGCTGGGAGTGATGTCCGTGCGCTGGGCAACGTGAAAATCTCCCAGGTAAAGGTGTGATGCTGTACATGGGACTGGGGACTTGGATTTAGTCTTCACCATGTGGCATAAGGGTTGCTGTCACAGTAAGTAAATGATGGTCTGTTTTAATCTATTATTATTCTGCATTATGTATTTCTTCTATTTAATTTCAAATCAAATGTTCTCTATCTAAAAAGAGAGATATTTCTGACCCTGCGCTCCCCATCCCCCTTACACAACCAAGGACATATTTAAAACTTAAGGGCAAATGTTCCATAAAACACTGCCCAACCCTTTACAAATTCCCTGCATAACTCTCACATGCATCCTCTAAGTTTAGTCCATCCCTACTCCAAAGTTGTAATTTGCCCTCCAGTCCTTTCTTTTCTCTCTCTTTTTTTACAATCTTTGCGATGGCAATTAGGGCAAGAGATGCACTTAGAGCTTTGCTTCAATTACAGATCCCTCCTTCTCAAGTTATATGCTCTGCCGTTTTATGCTAATTTGAATGTCCTTTTGCATGAAGCATCAGTCTGAATTCTCTAATTGTTCTCTCCTTATCTGAGATTTGTCTCATGCTTTCCACCCCTGGGTGTGGTGATCTACATCCCACATAGTCCCAAAGGATAACTCCTTTTTTTTTTTTTTTTTTTCCCTGCCTGGGCTGAGGTTTTGTTAATGAAAATCCCTTGAGGCAGAATCACTAAAGCTAAAGAAAATATAGCAGTATTAGTGCTGACCATTAATACAGTCTTTTTCTCTCTATAGATCTCACAAAGCTTCACAAAGAGGAGTAAACATTGTCATCTGCATTTTACAGGTACATAAACAGGCAAAGAGCAGAAAGGTACATCTGATAGACCTGGACAAAGACAGATCTGATACGGAGATTTGGAGTATCTGATGGGTTCGAGGACATTCTGCCCCATATTTCTTTAGATTATGATATAAAAGGGTGTTATAACTGAGCTACAAGGGTTATCATAATTTTCCTTTCTCCTGCATGTTCTTCAGTTTTTCTGGATTTTGTCTTAAATACATGCAGATGATAACTTGAAGTAAATGTTACTCCTGCTGTGAACCTCAACACTTCGGTCTTCAGTTTAACTCTGTCGGTGCTTCCCATCCCAGCCTCCAAAGGCAGCCCTTCTTTCTTTCCAGGAAAACACTTTGGTGCAGAACAGAGTTAAGTAGTGTGTTGGGGGAGAAATATTAGGCTGAGGTAGAGATATTGGGGTACCGGATGCTCTGAAGCAGTCACTGGAGGAAGCGGCACAAGATGCCTTTGAGAATTCCAAGGAAGCAAAGAGTGCCTGTCTGGACGCCAGCAGTCCTGGCTGAAAAATGATGCTGGACTTAATGGCTGGAAAGACACCGGATTGTATATGACACTTTCATTCTTGGTCTTACTCCTCAGCCCCCAAATTTCTGCTGCTGTATATTACGCATCCCCCTTGTGAAGTTAAAGTAGCTCATAAAAGTGTTAAGTAAAAAGTCAAAACTTACATGGGAACTGTTACATTTTCTCTGTGTGGCCATAATGAGGTTATTTATGGTACATGTAGGAAAGATTAAAGGTTTTCATAATAAAGGAAAGCAAGAGCTCAAGAATTGGGTGCCTCCTAACAGCACTGACTCTCAAGATGGGATAAATCACCCAAGCAACCATTAAAACTTCAAGAAGATTGCTTGTAAACCTCCAAGCAATGCCAATAAAGCATATTCCTTGCCATATAGCAGTCCATATGGTGGAGCTCAGCAGTTTTTCAAAACTGAGGGCTATTCACCATTTAACCCTACTGTCTTTTTCCTCAGAGGGCATAGCGCCAAGGAGCCACTATCAAATCAATGCGATCTTTAAACGTGGGAGGGTGGGGAAATGGGGAGCAGACTCAGGAGAAGTTAACTCACCAGGCAGCGAGCTTCTCAAGAGCGTGGAGATGCGTTGGATTCCTGCCCTTAAAACTCAGCACCATGTTTCATTATGCTGCTTCTTGGGGGTCTCCCATCATAACACAATGTTAGAGACACATTTTTATGGGCTCTCAGGAAGTCAGGAAAATATTCCATGGCCCCTCAAGGTTCTGGCTCATTTGCATTTTAAAAAGTCGAGTCTGCCCGTCCCTTCCACTCTGAAAGGCCAAGGTAGTGAAAACTGCAATAAATCACAGCGTAAGCTTGCGTGTGGCATAACAGCAGCGGCTGTACGGGACGCAGCCTCAAGTTTTACACCAGAGAAAAACCCCAAACCAGACATATTGTTTCATTTCTTTTAATATTTTCTTTTCTTTTTCTCTTCCCCATTTCTCTTTCAGGAAAATTGAACCTGGATGTAGAGATGTGACAATGGTAAGCACTGAGGAAAATGATGTAGGAGTTAACATGAGCCAGCACTGGCCCAAGAGTGATTCCCAGAGCTGGATCCTGTCTGGGCCAAGTTCTGCAGCCTTTCCCAGTGGATTTCTCTTTTTTTTTACTTTCTTTTTCAAGCCCTACTCAAGAGAAGTTACCAAGTCAGATCTTCATGTTAATTCCTAAGCTTGATTTAAGAGAGTCAAACAAATTTATGAAGAGTCCTAATTCTGCAGACTGCAGGCTCCCCATGGCGACATTCAGTGAGTTTCTGGGGAATTCTGGTAACGGACTCATTTCCCACAACGACAGCTTGATTCTCACTGCGGGATTTCTAGTGTTATTACATAATAAATAACAACGGTTATAACAAAGATAAGGAAAACCTACCAGTATTCAAATAATTCAGATTTAAGCAAACGTTCAGCTTTCAGAAAATAATTTTTTTTCCAACCAATATTGTAAGAAAATATTTCTGGGAGGGAAAGGAAGTAAATCTAAATCTTTTATAAATGCATTAACTTTGGGCACTTGTGTAAATCAATTGGACTAGTACATCAGCTGACATAAATTGTCATTCTATTAGTTTTCCTAGAGTTATTCTAAAGCTGTGCTGGACTAATTGTCTTATTCAGTTGAACTCAGTGGACATCTTTGTCTAAGGACTGTGGCACATACCTGGATTTAACCATAGAGATGGATCCAGAGTCCCTGGCTGTACAAACTAGGCTGGCACGGTCTGCAATGCGATCTGCAGGTCTCTCAGTGCTTGGCACCACAGACTACCTGCAGACCTAACTTCAAAAAGTCATGAGCTTTCAGGTCCCCTGGTAAAATCAAGGAAAGCTTTAGGTGTTTAACACCTCTGAAAGTTAGGTGCATCGTCCTGGGGAGGGAAAGAAAGGAATATCAGTGCCAAAACTCTTGGGCCTCGGCACGTATTTCTCTGACAGGCAACTTGGGTACCAGCACCCGCACGCAGACACATCGTGTCTGACCCGGCGATGCGGAACGCGGAGGGTTGGGTGGGAGCGAGCCGCCCAAGCAGTGGGAGTCAAGCGGAGCAGGGAGGTAGCGAGGCTGGAGGGGGCAATAGCCCTGCAACTGCAGCAGATGCTCAGAGGGGTGCTCCTGCCATGGCTCGCAGGGCTCTAGGAAATTCTAGCCCAACACTTAGCATACAAATGGGAGAGAGTTTCCTGTCTGGGGACACCAAACTGCGTTGCGTGCCTAGCCAGAGTGCATTTTCTTTGTCTGTGGGAAGGTCAAAAGCACAAAAGAGTCAGAGCTACAGTCAGACCAAACCAGGGGAAGTGAATTGGGAACTAATATTAAAAAATTGTGGCAAATGCGATGCAAGCCCACTGAACGCTCTCTCCTAGTTATTTCCGCTCCCTTACTCCTCAGAAATGTGTATGTTGCCAGCACACTGTCTGTATCTGATTGGGTTTGTTTTCCAGTGCCCTTCTGAATTACCCATCTTATTTGCAGAGCAGAATCATTCAGCAATGCACCCAGAAATGCCCATGAGATTTGAAGTTAGCCTGGAAATCTTTCAAAGGACAGCAAAGATAACTGCACTGGCTCTTCTATTGCATTTCCATTTTATGGCATCTTTTTATATTCTGTAGTAGGCTTTTCTGAATAAAAATGAGACAGCCTCTTAAGAGGCCTTTTTATTATTTGCATTTGGCAAAAACAGCCTTAATGAGCTGTTAAGAGTCATTCCCCACTCCTATTGTTGGCAATGCATGGGAGCCTGTAAAGTGTTGAAAAGCCAAAAGACAATTTATGATCCCTGATGCTATCCCTTCCTGAGACAATTCTTCAGAAAGGAAGATATCTGGGGAGTAGGAAGTCCCATTATTTAAATGCTTGAGTAACTTTTACTGGAGTCATAACTGTGGAATTTGCTATTTTCATTTCAGAACTGTTTACACTCTCCACGTTCCCCTTCAGAGCAGCAATGTCATGCCTGCGCTGCATGCTCATTCCAGTCTGCAGCACTCGAGAATAGGAAGATGACTCAAGGAAAATCCCCCATTCATTCCCGGGATTGAATAAATAGCACCAAATTCCAAGCAGGCACTAATCAACTTACAAAACTCTTTTAATTTTCTTTTTCCAAGCAGTGCTCATGCTTAATATCTGGAGGCAGCAGTCCCTTTGTCAGCACTAGTCGCATTAGCCTGGTCCACACAGATCTGGAAACTGTAAAGGAACTCAAATTTACCGACATATGGGACAAGGGGTTATTCAGCACAGCGGGGAAAAAAATGAAACAAAGAGTTTCACAAGTTTCTGCAGTGGAGGCATGTGTGGTTCTCGGCATTGTTTTCGCTTTGAAAATGGGCAGCAGCCAGTAAATGTCGGAGGTGTTTGTTAGTGACTGAGGGTGCTGAAGAGACAATCAAATATTGGTGACAAAGGCAAAGACCTTGGATGTTATCGTTGACACCCAGACGTCTCACGAAAAGAGCAAATATTGCATTCATTGTATTGTCTCTTACTGTAAATGACAAAATGACATCTTTCACCAGGCTCGCGTATTGATCGGCTTCAGCCCTTACTAACTTAAATACTGTAAAGGGAAGAGGGGTAGGTTTGTCTGTTTGACAGTAATTAAGTGATACTCTCACTCTCTGAACAAAGAGATGACCCAATGAGGCCTTACACCAGTGCGGCTGTCATTGTTCCCGTTCTGAGAGAGCTGCAATCACTGCTACTGTTAATGAAAGCAAGGCAGGCATTAAAACAGGGAAAGATTAAAAACTCGCTTTAAGAAGTCGGGTTTGATACAGGAGATATTCTCCTTTAATAAACCCCCTGTATTCTCCATGTGATATTTCCATTGCACGCCTGGCCATATGATCTCAGTGCGCTCGGATGTACGACGAGCATCCCATACGGTCACCCGGCACCTGGAATTGAAGCACATTTAAGAGCAGGGAAACGTCATTCAAATGGTTAATGAAAGCACCTGGGGAAGCTTGATATAGCGAGTGGCCAAAAACCCCCCCCACGACCCAACCAACAAATGGCTCCAAATGCTGTTGTGCCTCTGATAAGAAACTCTCTGCTACGATCCGTCATTCCAGGATACCGGCATGTCACCCCGAAGGTGCTGAGTGGGCACCAGTTAGAAAGAGAGCAGGAGAAACCCAAAGCTGCTGCAAAAGAAGGTTTGTAGCCGGCTCCAAGGCCCCTAAACTGAACAGGAGGTGGCTGGTTGCCTGATTCCATAGGCAGTTCCATAGGGAGCGTGATGGGAGCAGCCTCGGTGGGCGGGAGCCCCGGGGTGCACCGCTGCACCCAACCTGGCGGCGGGGGAACCCTCCCCTTCCTTGGGTCCTTGGGGGTGGTAGAAACCTCCTCGGGGGCATGGGGGGAGCCACCTCTGATCTTACCTCCGGAGTAAGGCACACGTAGACCCGGGCCCCGAGGATTCAGGCCACGGTTACGTTCAGCTTCTCATCCGGTTTCAAAGGGCACACCGTGTGCTTTATTTGCATCTAGCTGTATAATTTCAAAGCTGTTTTTTACTAAATAGTCAAACATACGTGATTTGATTGCTTCCCTTCTAGCGGTACGTGTAATAGTCACTTATGTTCTACTATGACAAAGTGTCCAAAAATAAAGCAACTTGGTCTTACTGAAAAGGCCAGTGCAAGTACCACTTTTTAGCCCTGTCTCCTAGGAAGCACGACAAAGTATCAGATCCTGCGGTGATTTTTCCGGATCAAATTTCCATCGATTCTAGCCTGTGCCTGATCTCTCATTTTTTCAGACACAATCATATTTTTCTGTTTGAGTCGGATATTTTAAATCCCCAAAACGCCAGGGTCTGATTCTGACCTCACATCCTAAAACGAGTGGAGTGACTTTAAGACTTACTCCTTCTTCCATTAATAGCAATATAACTGCTGTATAATTTTGTCTTCCATCAGGGAAATATTGCCTTGCTGTTTTTTTCAAGCCCGAGTCCTTTGTCTGAAATGTAATCATCAGCAATTACCCGTGTGCAGAGCGTTTTGTCACACTTACTTACTGCTCACAAGCCAGCCGTACATAGTAAACAGTAAAATGTGGGGCCAGCCTCTCGCTGGTGTAAGCAGCTGTGCGAAGTGTGACAATAAAGTGATGCAAATCCACAACAGCTGGATTCTTGGCTCCTCACTTGGCTTCAGACTATTTAAAAATGTTCTCTCCTTCTGTAATTCTATTTGCATAAAAACACAACACAACAATTTGACGACTACTCACCCTCACGCTGCGCATAGAAGCAAAACAGCTTAATACTGAACTGAGCAATCAATTATTTTTTTTTTTTTCCCTGAAATCACACATCTTTCACTTTCTTTCCTGTGCTGTGACTTACAAAAGTGACTTACAGTGCAGCTGGGTTGTGCGGTAAAATGAGTAATTCGTACTTGTTAAAAGAAAAGGGTTATTCTTTTGTTAAGTCGTGGAACAAAGCTTCCCAATAAACGTCGTATTCCGCTATGCGCCGAGTGCTTTTGTCCAGTCCGTAGCACAAATCATACTGTTCCCGAGTGCCCATCCGCAGCAGTACTCTTTAATGCTTAACTCAGTGACCTCACAAAAATAATTGGTGTGAAGCAAATTTACTTAGCCCTCCGCCTTTATTTGCAGACTGAATAGCTCAGAGAATTGTGCATATTGTTTATGGAAATGAAGAGGGAGAAAAGAAAACAGAACGTTACTCTCCGGATAAAGATGGGCCCGTGCACAGAAGAAACCCAGGGGCTTAGCGTGACGTCCCTGCCTGCATTAGAGACACCTAATGCGAGATGCTGATCGACTCATACAACTGCAAATCACCTCAGTGACTCTGGAAATCCATTCCAGCTGCTGCGATTTAAAACAGTCAACATTTTTGATGTCATTCTTAAGTTAAAATTTCAGGCTTAACTGTGAGCTTTGACTAATAATTATCCCCCGGATGCAAATAGTAATGATTTACGAGTAGACTTGGGTTGATTTACGAGTGGAAGAGTAAGCCCGATTCTCCTTTCTCTGTATAAAGCTGTACACCAAAGCCCTGCTTGGGACTTTGGGGATTTTCGGCACAACCTGGGTTCCAAAGCCCTGTCCCCGTGCCGTGGGTCCACCGCAGAGCCTGTCCTCGGGGTGCGGAGGAGCAGAGCGAAACACCCCGGATTCGGCCGCCTCTATATTTATATGTATATATATGTAAAGCTTCTCCCCGGAAAGAAACCCCCCAACAATCCCGTAGCTGCAAACCGGGTGATAGACAGAACAGAATAGTTTTGCTTGATGTGCATGTGATATAACCATAGCACAAAAGCAGCTTACCAAACAGCTTGCAGAGATTAGCTAACAAGAACTAAGCTATTCTTTTCAGAAGGTGTTATTAGCATATTTTTCATCAATACTATACTTAACAGCTACTACATAGCAGGAAGTGGTATTTAACCTCTTGTTACAATGTAACGAGATTACTTTGTATGGTTATGTTACATTCCATTCATAAAGGCCCTCCTGTGTCCAGTTAATTAGATTCACTGTTTGGCAGCGTTAACTGGCAGCAAATGCAAAGAAATGTATTTGCAGTATTGACATTTGGAGCTTGGTTTGGTTTGTCTTTCTTTAAGGCTGTATTGAGAGCTATGTAAATCTTGATGTTGAGAGATAAACGGCGTTCATTAGAATATTCTGCCAGGTCCCGATGAATACCCGCTGAAACCCCCAAAGCTTAAAGGAAAGCTAACTCTCAAAGTTATAGTTATCTGAACTAGATGAACATCACCTGATTTTTTGAGTCAAAACCAGGTGAAACTATTTTTCCTTGATTTGGCTATAAATCTGAGCTAGATGGGAGTCTCTTGCCATAAGGCTTTTGCTTTTTGGTGAGTTCAGGCTTCACTTGGAAAAGGGCTGGAGAGTGTTGAAGAAATTGATCTGAAAACAGAGTTGGGAGCAAAGCAAGTGAGTTATGTGGGATGTTCTATTTCTGGCTTGAACAATTTCCACGGTTCTAATAATTAGATTTTTTTTTTCTTTTCCCTTACAGATTTTCTGTGCTGCAAGAGGGGTGCCAGGAGTGCTGTCTGTTGCTTGAAAGATCCAATGTTAATTGACAAAAAATAATATGCAAGAAAAAATAAACCTGCAACAGCTGCATCTAGTTTGGCAGAGTTGAAGCAGCAGCATCTCCCTCTTACAGAAGCTGTTCTGTGCTTCTACAGAAAATCTTGACAAATGGTTAAACAAACCTTCTTTTCCATCTTCTGTAAAAAAATATGGCTTTACTCCTGTGTAAAAGAAAAAGGAAAAAAAGAAAGAAACAAATTAAATTCAGCAATCCAGCTTAACAATGCTGCTGTTCTGCTGCTTGGCTGTACAATGAGCGTGCCTGGCTGTGGTATTACAGGCAACAGTTTTTGTGCAGCAGCACAAAAGACGCATCAGATCTCTTTTTTTTTTTTTTTTCCCCCCTTCTGCTTTCCACCCACCTTTCTAAGACTCATCAGCACAGCCCTTACCCCCTGTTTTTTGGGGTTTTTTTAAGTCAAAGAAAAATTTACAAGTGAACAGGCAAAATGTGTTTTCATGCCCAAGATTCAAAGTAAAAAAAAAAAAAAAAAAAA
>VXBL01001169.1:392941-419512 GCA_013400195.1 Aramus guarauna | reverse complement strand
CACCCCTTCCTCATCCCACAATCCCATCCCACCCCACAATCCCGTCCCATCCCGCGGTCCCATCCGGCAGCCCGGCCCAGCGGCAGGAGCTGTCCAGCGGCCGTTGCGCTGCGCGGCACCTCCCGGCACGGAGCAGCTTCAGGAACGGGCAGGGATGCCCCCGAAGCCAACAAAACGCTGCTCTGCTGTTTCACACGAGGCAGAATCGGGGGCTGTCTGTTTTCATCTCCTGTAAATTTTACAGACTTGCATCAGGCTCCAACGCCAAGGGGCTGTCGAAGGGAAACGCTGTGCGATGAGTCACTCTCTGCTTTATGAGCACAAACACACGCAGGCGTGTACGTTTACAGCCTCCGTGCTTGTGCTGAACAAACGTACTGCAGCCCACGACACCCGTCTTCAGCTGCAGCGTGGATGCGTCTCGCACCTCGAATCCTTCCTGGAAAGGAAGGGTTTGCCTGCACAGGCCACCGTGGGAAATACCATTCTGTTCACCTTCCTGTAAAACTCAGTGTAATTATAGTAGAGGTCTTTAAAGGCTTCGTTGTATCACCTATGTAAAATGGGTATCTGAAGAAGCTGTCTTTAATTTCTTTTCTGCAGGCTTTTCCCAAGTACCTGTTTTCCCCAGAAGCTGTCCCGGGTTTTAGGACTCCTTCCATCTCACTTCCCCGTGGTGAACCATTAAGCTGAAGTCCAAAACACAACACATCTGCGCTGCTTATTGTGTAAAAAGATAAGGGGTAACTATATATGAGACATCAATTATTTGGCTGTAATTCAGCAAAGTACTGAGTCACGCACCAAAATTTAAATGCACACCTTCTCCTGGGATTGCTTGTACGCTTAGAGCTGGGCACGTGCGTAAGCAGTTTGTTGCATCAGGCCCTAAAGTGGCACACTATTGCCCAGTACAAATTGCACTTCCAAGTTAGTTCTAGAGCACCATGGTAAAATAAATCTTTATCTTAGCTACTTAATACTAATGAAAAACAATATTATCGGTACTTTTCCTACAGCAATTCACTTAAAGAGAAATGTTGTACAATTACAGAGAATGGGTAACCATGCTTCTCCATCAACCTGATAATTAACAGGAATAGAGAAAAAGCCCTGTATTTCTGAGTGCTGATCAGGCAGCAAAGGCACTCCAAACATCTGAAGAAAAAACAGTTTGTTAATTGCTGTCTAGACAGTTTATTGCTGCAATAAGATCAAAACACAGAATTCTGAGGTTTGTGGTATGAATCATGCAGACTAAACAATTGTTTTATTGCATTTACAGAGCACTTGATTTATAACACAGTCAGCTTGGTAATAAAATTCCTCCATTGTATATCCTGAATAATTTTACCTCTTTTCACATCTCGCTGGTTTAATTCTATATCAAGACCTTTTTAAAATGTTCAGAGTGGAGGGGGGATCACTGCCGTGTCTATATAAAGTCACTTATCTGGGGGCTCTGTTAGCCCCTCACTGAGCATACAGAGTCCGGCTGAGCCTTGATCAGCTGATGGTGCTGAGGGTGCAGCGAGGAGCAGATCTGTTGGGCTGCAGCCTGCAGCGAGTGCACTAGAGGAAAAGTAAGACTGTCCCATTGCAAGAGGTTTATTCCGCTCCACATTCAGCCAAAAGGGATCAATCAGGCAAGTGGCTTTTTTTTTTTTTTTAACTTTATTACTCTACAAAACATTTTTTTACTGAGAAGAAAGATTCATCTGTCCACTTCTGTGGGTGTCTCTGAGGTTCAAGGGGAATTTTTCTGAGAACCAAGAAACTTTTGGGATGATGGAAATTCCTCGTCTTTATGGAGCGTTGAGCTAAGGGAATAGTTGCACGAAATAGTCTGTGCAAAGTGCTAACTTTGCCTGGGAAGTGGCTTTGATGTTGCCTGTGTTGCCTGTGTCTTTGTACAAGACAACTTTGTAAATTTTTTTTTAATTTCCTAGGTTTGACCAATTATGATCATCCCAATATCCATGAAGAGGAAAGTAATAATCAGGTTGTAGTTCTGGAGCAAAGTCAAACCAGAGACCTAAAGCTAGAGAATCCTAATTTCACCAGTCACAGACTGCGATCCCAGTCCCGCCGAGCACGGTGGAAATGTCGCCACTGACTTCACTAGGTCACCACTGCACCTCAAATTTAGTGAACGGTTTCTTGATAAATCTGACAGGGCTGGGGTAAAGCAGGATGGTATTTCTCACTTTATAAAAGCCCATTTACACAAGACTTTTGAAGTAAAAGCTGTTTGGGTAAGTTTAGATAAGTATCTTTGACTCAATATTGGGGGGGGGGGAATCCTTCTGCAGAGTAACCCCCTGATTAAGAAGATCTGTGCTGTCTCATTGTAATACCTTGAGGTGAATACCACCACTGTAGTCGTATTTGAAGTTAAGCTCTTTAAAAGGACAGACCTGCCAGGCCTGACTGGTAAAATATGTCTGAAGTGGAGGGATCTTTGCATGAATCCAGACTCGGCTTCACCAGTAAAGGTCTGTGTTCCTGATGGTCAAGTGAAATTGCTTCTCAAAACAGCACTAGGTCTGTATCAAGACTCTTCCAGCCCTGAAGCTGCAGTATGGACTCTGCGTTATCTCCTGGTACAAACTGCGCTCCAGAGAAATGACAGAAAATGCTCTAGTACAAATTTTCACTGCTGCTGCTGCTCACCTTCATGGTGTGTGGAGATCAGTCCTGGCTCTCAAAAACCTCCCCGTATCGCATTGCCTGTCTGCCTTGTAACTCTTCTGCAGCTCTGCAGGAAGACCAGCATGGCTCTGTCTCAAGCTCGTCTGGACCGCCAGCTCCCACCGAGGGCAGAACTAACCTTCCTCAATGTCCTTAGGACACGAAGAGGTGAATTTTCAGGGCCAGCTGGTCCCTGAGCAGTGCAGGGGCAGGAGAGCACTGATGGGAGGAGCCAAGGGCAGAAAAGGTAGGACCAAGGGTACCGACCCGGGCAGTGTCTGTCCCGTGGCTGATCTACAGGCTTTTTGTTTCTGGAAAGCAGGAATCTCCAGAGCACACGCAGGTGAGGAGCCTGTTGAAGGCTGGAGGTTCAGCTGATGCACTTTCAAAGGAGACCCACTGGTTCTTGGAGACCCAGACGAGCTCAGACACACAACCCAGCGAAGAAGGGAAAGACACTCGGGTAGGCACTATGTTCCCCAGAATACCACCTCCATATTCCCCTGTTCTTTCTTCTCCAAACAACAAAGAAACAAATACAAGCAGAGAACAAGAAATCCTCTTTTTAAATAGCTGGTTTATTTATAAAATGAGTAGTGATAGTCTCAGACAAAAGCAAACACTAAAAGCCACCATGACAGGGCAGAGCAAGAGGGGCGAGTGGGCTTCTAGCAGCATAAATCAATGCCTTGCGAGCAGAGAGGTGCTGAAGAGAACACCCGAGATGTGAACAGCATTCAGCAATCCTGCGAGCAATCCAGGAGCTGAGCATTTAGACTCGGAGATTCTCATGAATAAAATTGTAAAGTAAATCTATAACATTACTGTCAATAATGCAGAACTACAGTTTTCTGGGTTTGAGAGTCCAGATAAATTATTAGGTTACTTTCTATCAAAAGAATCCGTTGCTGCCCGAGAGGATTTGACATTCAATTCGCTGGTGGGAATAGAGCAAAAGCTTTTTTCAGAGTCCAACTTCTACACAGGTGTTTCTTAAGGCTGAGTAAATATTTCCAGAAAGGGTGCCTTGGGTTTTTTGTGTTAGGACACTGGTTCACGCTGCTCAAGTTGCCAGAGCTTTTTGATACCAATTTGGACAGTTTTCTCCTCCAGATCTCTAGTGCTTCTAGTGCAGCACTGTGCCAGCCACCAGCACGTTACACAACGTTTGCGGCACCGATCCTGCACGTTACCGAGATGCTCGAGTGTCCATCCCCAGCTGCAGAGGAACTACCAGGCAGCTCCCACCCACCCCGCACGGATGGCCAAAATGCACTGGCAAGAGTCAAGGTATTCTTAGGAAGAACTTCAAGTGAAAATCTTGGGGATTTATTTTGCCCACTTTTCAGCTTAATTTTGGCTTGCTGATCCCCGATGAGCGTGTCGTTCCAGAGAACGAACCCAGGCGGGAGGGCGGCACGGCTGACGTGTCCTCAGGACAAAAGAGCAGAGGAATTTATGGTGAGGAAAGGCAGAGTGAGAGAAGGATTATGTCTAGGGAAAGGCACCAAAATGTTGTAGATACTGTGAGCAACAAATGTGGGTGCTGAAAGGCCTTGAGGACCAAGGATGCAGGGAGTTACGGCATGCCGGCCAGCGTGGCAGCCGGTGCTCCCCGGGCAAAGCACCTTCCCTCCCGCCAGCGCAACACGAGCTGCTACAAGCACACGTACTCGGGGGCAATCAGCCCTTCGTGCTTCCTTTTACACAGCTTTAAATGCTGTTAGAAGTATTTCTGTCGTTTATTGCTACTCAATAAAGTTTTATCTTGTGAAAGTCATGATTTATTTACTGCATCTCGCAGAACAGACATGTGCACTCTCCCACATCAGCACCCCTTTACCAGATTCATAAAAATGTGTTAACAATTCATTTAAGATTCATATACAAGCCAAGTACAGTTCCTTCACAGAGCTGCAGCAAGTAATAGAAAGCAGCACGCGCCCTGACATATGGCACACCGTCAGCGTATGCTCTTTAGGTCTCCCCCAGCCGTAAGCACTTCAGTGCGCTTTCGGAATTGCTCTTGTGTCCGGCCAGGCAATCAGCATCTTTCCATTTTCCAGTTATTGCCGAGCTTTTGCTAATTTTCCCTCTCAGCTACCAGGAAAACACAGATTGGGAGGACAGTTGGTTTAGAGAGGGGCTGGTCAAGAGTTTATCTCCAGCTGTTCAGTTTATCAACCGCTGGTTTAACAGGGGGCTTTCACCTGCCCAGACGAGCTGCAGCTTTTTGCTGGTCTACGTGTGAGTTACACAAGCAGAAAGGTAAGGAGAGAATCAAAATGAGGGGTTTATCCCTGCGTGCTCCTCGGGGAAAATCATCTTTGCCTGTAGCTCTCCCAGCGGTCCTCATTCTGAACGGTGCGATCATCGTGTGGCTTCAGTCACCTTTTTCTAATGGCTGTGAAACACCCCCGGTTATTCCCTTCCCCCGGGACAGCCAGGTTCGCTGCAGCATACCTGCTCCCAGCCCTGACGTTTTCACTTTCCAGCCCCGAAGGACGCTGCCTCTGAACCTGGCCAGGAACGTCTCTCCCCCGGCTCCTCGTGGCACGATGCCCCACTTTCAACCTCGTGCAGGCGAGGGCGACTGTGGGAACACGACCTCAGGCTTCGTTATTCTCTGGTGTCTCACAATATTTGCATAATTTCTATCCAAATGAGGTGGGAGAGATCTGTGATATCTCTGCAGCGTGCTTTTTCCCTTCTGTTCCGATTTTAACGGTGCCGCGCGCTGGGAAAGACAGCCTGATGTTTGTGAATTCCGGAGGGAAAACTACTGGGAATTTTGTGCTGACCCAAGCAGTAATGATCCCGTTTTGGGGGGTGGACAGGAACCAGGGGTGCTTCAGGCCCTAGCTGTCCTTCAAAAGAGCACCCAGCTGCGCGGCTCCTGCGCCGGGTGGAGTTAGGAAGAGTCCTTGCTGCATTCCTCACAACGTTTCTACACACATTTGTGCAATATTTGGCTTATTTGTGCAACATAATTAATGAAACATGTCTCATTGGCACCAGCATCCCCAGGGACCCTAAAGCAAATGGGACCCTTTGAAGCCTTAAAGGGCCTTAAAAGCAGAAAATGTTTACCACAAGTTTATTAAACCAAGCTTTACTGGTAATAAATTAGCAGCCTGTAGACATGTCCTTGTCTTGAGGAGCTGACATTAATCTTTTAGAAAAATACAGTAACGATTTACAATTTTCATAGCACCTTTCAATCTTTCCATTCACAAGCTGCCGATGGATTTTGGTACCAAAACCTCTAAGCTGGGTTAGGTTTCCCTTCCCAGGGCAGGGCCTCGGCAGAAAACAGGGACGAGTCGAGGGGCTCCTGTCCGCATGCAATTCTGAGAAAGTCCGTGTAAAGGCATCGAGCCTTGTCCAGCGCTTCCAGGCGCGTGTGAGCAAAGCCCGTCATGTTCTTCCTTTTCCCACAGCCACGGATCCACGCCGCTGGAAGTATTTTCAAGACATCGACCCAGTCTCGGTAATTGAGCTGGGGGTGGCTGATACGTCCGTTCTGTCCCTACAGCTGCGGTCCAGGTTATGTGATCTTACCGGGCTCTTTCGAAGCCACAAAACCCTGGGGGGGGAGATGTTTACGGATTTGCACATCCCTTACACTGCACCATTGTATGGTAAATTATATTGGAGCCTCTCCTGAGCTCCTTAACAAAAGCCCATTGTTTGAGGGTGTTACATATCCCATTGCTCGGCCCAGGACTCATACTTGTATCATGAAAGTGTTGGTGAGTTCGCATGAGAACTGCTTTCTAGTAGTTCTGTTTGGACTTTTAATGACATTGGTGCAGGTGCACTGCTTAAATAAGGGCTTTTTTCTCAGTCTACAGAATTGTTCCAAACTTCAGCTGGAGCAACTGCCATTCCCAGCAGCGCTTGATTTTTAGCAGTGATCTCAAAAATTTTTGTTGTAACACCTAGTATTACTCAGTTTTAATAAATTACTCATTTATTAAGGGCGCGTTTGAGTATCTTTCCATTAAATAGGGGATATGGGTGGGGGACAGCTTGTACAGCTCAGTGAGGGCTAAACCAAGTCTGCGGCAGTGTGAGGATGCGTGCAGATACTAATACGTTCATCTTTTCAGCGTAAATGCTGTCTTAAGTTAATAAATGATTAAGTTTTATTGCAGGATCAAGCCTTATGTGCCAGGCGGTATATTCCTCCCTGTGTCTGACGTCACCCGTAGCTGCCCAAAATGTCCAAACCCTGTGGACTGAACCGTGGCATCCGTGACCGCGGCTTGGTGGGGGAAGGGGCTCAGAGGGTTCTCGCCCCGTCACACCTTTCCCAGTTCCCATCCCACCTTTCCCAGTTCCCATCCCAAGCTCTCCATCCTCTGTTTTGTGCGTCTGTGTGTGTTTTTGAGCTGGATCAGTTCCCTGAACTGGATGGCAGGCTGATCTCACAACTGGATGTGCCAGCGCAGGAAGGGCTGTGGTGCACGGAGGAAGCGATGTGGCGGGAGTCCTGGATCGCTGGAAACCACAGTTGCCTCAAAACTCACCGTGACTTGGCAGATGAGGTTAGTCACAGCTGATGACTGAGCCCGGGGGAGAACGGCTTCCAGCAGCCTTGTGCAAGGGGCTGACACTCCGTCTTCCTAAATCCGGGGGGCTGAAGCTTATTTGTACAACAGCCGAGGCCCGGTCGGAGTTTGCCCTGCAGAATTGTCCCTCTCTAATATAATTCAGCTGCGTACGTGTTCCACTGCAACGAAAACACGGCCACGGCTTCTGCTGGGTTCCTTCGTGCTCAATGTGCCTTTCACTTACGCGTGTTGAGAGACGCGCAGCGGGCAGGGTTCTGAAAAAAGGCAAATCAGAGGTGAATCATCTGAAATATCTGGGGTTCCAGGCGTGAGCGGGACCCGCGTCAAGCCACTTGTCCTAGGTTGTGTCACACAAACACTAACCCTTTATAAATCATTAATTTCCAGACTGTTTATTATCCGGGGGAAGTAACAAAGCAGTAGTATCACATAACACATCCTAAGAATGCCTTGTTCATTTTAAGAGCAAATAAAACTAAATAGCACCAAGTTGTTAGCGATGCAGCCTACGAGACCGAGCAGAAACACAAAAAGGGGACCTTCATCAGGCCAAGGCCGCAAAATAAACAGGGGCATGGGTGAAAAAAAGAAAAAAGGTTGGACAAGAGTGAGTTCACCTCGACTGTCTTCACGTAGATATTCTTTGTTCGCTATCGCGTGGAAATCGCCTCTGCTCATTGCGCGGCGGGGCTCGCGCCAGCAGCGCCGATAGAGCGCGAATGGTTTCCACAGCTGCTGCTCGTGCCCCGCCGCCGTTCTCACAGGAACCAGCGGACACCTCTCCACGGAGCAGAGCCACCGCTTCAGAAAAGAATCATCAAAATTAATTACGCCGTCAAGAAAGCAAACTTCTTGTTGTTTTGTTAGCACGGCCCCTCCTCTAATGCGTTTGTCATACGTCGCCCGGGAGCCGCTGGTGATGAGGTAACAACGCTAATTCCCATCGGAAGATGAGGCAGAGAAGGAGGAGCGCGATGTTTCCCTTTGCTATAACTTCACTGACGTTCACCTCTCGTGCAGCACCGGCCCCGGGGCGCGGGGGGAGGATGCTGCGACCCGGGCGCTGCCGAGGCAGGAGAACGCAGTCGTGCGCCTGGCTCCAAACACCCTGACGCAGCCGCGAGCGGGAAGATGAGAGATAGATAGAGGAGGTGGAAATTCTAATTTCTTTTGTAACCTTTCAGGGGACGGTGCTGACAGCCGCGAGATGTGCGGTTCCTTATTCCTCGCGGGTTTGCCCGTACCGCAGTGCCAGAAAACCGGGCTGGTTCGGAACTGTTGAACCTCACCAGCACAAAACGTATCGGCTTTTTGGCAGTTAGGCTTAAATCAGTTCCCAGTTTTGCTAGTAAAAAGTCCTTTTCTGGCCCAGATTACGGAGTTTATATTGAGCTGGCTTTTTTGCTGGCCCTGTTTGTCAGTAAAGTATTGTAACTTCTGAAAGTGATGTTAGCAAAACTGTAATCCAGGCCTCAAACGTGATTTTGGTCCATATGTTACTTATTTTAACCTCTTAAGGTTCCAAAATACTATATATTTACTGCTGCCTTTAAAGTTACTGTTAGTTACAAAATATTAGAAACATAGTTTCATCTATAAAATGCATAATTAAATTAATCTTTACCATACTTATTTTACATCACACAGGAAACATTTTTGCCTGATGAATACCATGGACATATAATTAGTACTTTATACCATAAACTAGATTATAACTTACACTGTCCACCCTGGCTCCAAAAATCCTTGCAGATTTTAATTCAATTGCTGCACTTTATCTGGATGAAAGCATTTGAATTCAATTATTATTATTCAGGGCGGATTCGTGTCTTTACATAGGTTAGATGTGGTAGTAGTTGTAAAACAGAAGTTTAGTGGAAGTCTCAAATTAGACATTCGCCTCTATATTTAGGAATCTACCAGATTTTAAATGCTGAACATCTGATTTTTCAAGCTGAGGTTTCCCTAAGTTTGGGGTTTAATGGGAATCGAGGCCGGAAGGTAAAAGTGAAGGGAAACTGATTTTTGAGGTGAATTTCAGTGGGACTCGGGCACCAGACCCGCTCGGGCTCTTTTGCAAACCCTCTGACGTGCCTCTCTGCACCTTCCAACGCCTAAATGCCTTTCAAAATGCGGCAGGACACTTTGGATAAATGTTTAACAGTAAACCAAATAAAATCTCCTTGTTCTCTTTGATCTGTTCTTTCCTCTGCCTGAGAAGATTTTAGGTATTTTTGGCGCGACGTCCCTTGAGGGAGATCTGCCCTCTTTAATTTTAGCCGAAGGTAAGTTCGATGCGGTCGCAATTTCGAGACGTTTTCAAAACGGGATCCTGCAATTAGCCGTGCGCTTCTATATTTAGGCATCTCTCTCCCAGATTTAAACAGCGAGCGCCTGGTCGGGGCATTGATCTTCTGCGGCTCCTCGCTCCAGCCGGGCGCGAGCCTCGGCCGGGGCTGCCGCAGGAAGCAGAGGCAGGCCATTCATCCTCCTATTGCAAGCCGTTCCTGTGTTTATACCATCTTGTTTAGCTTACTCCTAATGCACATCCTAAGACGTACCTCTAATACACATCCTAAGACATGTTTATGAAAATTCTTTATAAGCAAAATATTTTACTTCCATTGAGTAAGTTCAGATACAGAACAGCCTCAGCGCTACGGGCTGGTTCAACCGCACTCTCGCTCTCTCCCTGTGCATCTTTTATTT
Source organism: Aramus guarauna (assembly GCA_013400195.1). Lineage (NCBI taxonomy): Eukaryota > Metazoa > Chordata > Aves > Gruiformes > Aramidae > Aramus > Aramus guarauna. The sequence goes on along the minus strand of VXBL01001169.1, from coordinate 409,535 downwards.
AAAAAATCAGCCTTCAGCCCACCCACATTACCACAGCAAGACCCAATAACTGTAACATATGGATTCTGGGCTGATCTTGCGCTGTTCTTGCTAACATGTTTGCAAGCAGTAATTATTCTTCAGAAGGTTAAATGCTACTTAGAGCTGTGGAAGGTAAGTTGTTAGCTGGAGCAGCTGGGGTTTGGGCTCATTTTGGGCTTGAATTGTTTAAATGCTTCTTCAGAGCGGTGACTCTATCCCTTTCTGAAGCACATACTCCCAAGCCGTGATCCCCCACTGTCCGCTAACGGGGAAATCCTTTACGCCAAACGGGCTCGGATCAATGGCCTCGCTGAGCTGACTACACATCCCAACCAGCCTTGGTCTTAAAAGGGTTTGGGACGTTTGCAGAGCCCGCTGACTCGGTTTGTGGGTGCTCAGCACTTCTGAAAAATCAGGCAAGAAGCTTTTAAAGATTGAACAATAGCCCAACTCCAGCATGAAGTAAAATCATTTAAAATTTGGAGACACATAAAAAGGGGACATGACATTCAAGAGATATTTTATGTTAGACAGCAAATTCATAGGAAACGCTTTTTCAGTGAAGTGATTTATTGCACTGTGGGACTCACGGCCACCGAGACAAGGATTTTAAAAGTTTCGTGCACAGACTGGATGACAGAACTATCTTTGTTTAACTGTTATCATTAGCGGCATTTCTGCAAGGGTTGAACCTCAGGCTTCGGGGTCTAATCTATACTCTGATTTTCAGGTCAAGATGAAACCTACTGTGGTGGCTGATTATCTTGCAGAGTCTTTTACACCATCTTCCCTGAGCATCCAGTGATGTCCAGTATCAAAAGTGGTTATTGACCAAGATAGGTATCTTGCCCCCACCTCGTTTGGTCCCACGTAGTAATTTCTGCTGTCCTAAAATCAGGCTCTGGTGCTCAGGCACTGCCAGAAAAGTGCTGTGCAAATGCCCTGCAGAGAGGTGCTGGCTCTAGAAGGTAGAGATGAGATAGCTCATCATCTGATGAGCTCTACCAGCACAGCAGTAACCAGCTCCCTAGACAAAAGCTGTCTTCCCTGGATGCTCTGATTTGTCCCCAGCATCTTACTCCACAGGGGCCCGATCCCACATTCCCTAAGCTCAGACTCATCAGGTAGGCACAGCTTCACTCCGCTGACCTCAGCCTTCTCCTGCGGTATTTACATTTATTCTTTCCTGGAGGGGGGAAAAAAAAAGTAAAAATATTTTATATGCTTTTTAAACTCATAAATATAAGGACTCAAAGGCAATTTGGCAAATCTGTTTCATGGCTAGAAGCCCACCGTGGATGTGCCCACTTAGTCAAACTCAATCTTTCTGCCTCTGACGAATCTGTCACTCGGAGCCAATCGATCACGGCCACGTCCCATCCTCCCCAGCCCTAGAGTGGGTGTTTCTTTTTTATTTGCCTATTCCTTCACTTCCTGCCATCTACCTCCCTCGAGATTTCTTTTCCTTATTTTTCATACCTTTCCAAGTTGTATCTCCACAATCTATTTACCCGCTGTGATCATCGGACTAAAACCTGAAAGAGACTGAAGCTCATGTTCCCAGCAGGCTGAAATCTGATTTCCTCTGCCTGTTTTATTCATGTATCGTTGACAGTATCTGAAAAAACGAATATGCATTGGGTTTGGATGAATAAATTTCACATCAGCGTGAGATAAACACAGCATTATACCTCACAGGTATTCAGAGAGGGGGAAAAAATATAAACAAAAAAAAAAAATATTGGCTTCAACTACCCCAAAAGCTCTGAAATTATCTTAAAGTTATCTGACATTTATGTATATATACACACTGGATATATATAAATACTGGACAGATAGATAGATAGACTGGAAAAAATATATATACTGGAGATATATATATATACTGGAAATGTTCTGTTTACTTTCTGGGGGTTTGTGACCTTGGGGTGAACCCCACAGAGACCCCAGGTTTTCAAGCTTTTCTTTATTATCACATGTTTTAAGATTACTTTACAGATCCACGGAAGAAAGACTTCTCTTACAACCATTTGTTTCTCTAGGAACTTCAGTTCTAAATGAAACATCAAATATCGTGGGAGTTAGTAACCCGAAACCGAACAGTTTGTATCAAGAAACTGCTTGATACGAACACCGAGTGCTCTGAATAGTAGTCATTCATTTCCAGAAGTGCCATCAGCTGCCCATGAAATAGTAGGTTCCCAAAATTATGGAAGTTTGCGTAAATATCTCCTCAAACAAGCACTAGTGAATTAAAACTTTTTTCCTCTTTTTTTGCACGTGCATGGATGGAACTTCCACCGTATTTCACAGAGAGCACATGTTACGCGGAGGGCGTGACTAAATAAAAGCCGTTTTTCTGGGATAAATATTGCGAGTAGGAGGTAAGGTAGAAGAGAAGCCGGCGGGCAGAGCCGAGGTGTTAGGTCACAGCGGTGGTGACGAAGCCCACCCACCCCCACCCCGTCCCGGCAGGGAACCAGCCAAAGGTCTGGAGGGTGCCCGTGGGAGGAGACGCTGTTCTCCGGCCGTGGAGCAACGGCACGAAGGGAGAGCGGGGCGTCCCCCTCCTCAGGGCTTACGAGGACTGAGCAGGTGAATTTACGGGTGACTTTGTCCTTCCCCTCTTGCATTACTGTAGCGTGCTTTGGCTGGACTGGATCCTGGTGCACTAGTAAATCAGCACCCTCAGGACTTTTCACTGGTGCAAATTCACCGCAGAGCCATGGCAAAGCGTGCGGGGAGGCTGCACCCCCCCCCGGGACAAGCGACCCTGGTGTTTGTGCTGTGACGTGATCAAGCCTTTCCTTGTTTCGTGAGATTCCAAGTCCTTCTTAAGTCTTTATCTACATGAAACCTTATTCTGGAGTCGCTGCTCCTGATTAACTCTCTGTAGATACCTAAATATTTGAAAAGCTGCTTAACCTCGGGGAACACCCCCAGTGATTCACCGCAAAGGGGGGGGCAGGGTATTTTACAAAGGAAAAAGGTTATGCCCGTACTATGCAACTCCAGGACTGGAGGAAAACGCACCCGAGCCCAGGAAACTCTATCCCGGGTTACTCATTCAGAGTACTCCTTCCTTCCGAGAGGCTGTTTGTTTGTGCACGGCTGCCCCAGGCTATCGCAGCAAAATTCCTCGTGCTGAAGCAACTCCATTCATACGGGCAGGGCCGGCGCTAACGCACAGCCCCGCGACGCGCAGCGCACCCGCACCGGCCAGGAGCTGCGCATGTAAACCCGAACTGAGCTGAATTCAGCTCGCTTTACGTGCCCCCTTAGTAATGCAACTAAAAATGGAGAGAAACCAAACTGGAGGGAGAAATTCCCATCGTTTCTATTTACACCAAGCATCCAACAGACCTCCCCCTTTTCTGGAAGAGTTACAGAACGCATTAATTGAGCTTCAGGGTGGCTGATAATTACATAATTGCAGACTAATTTCCCCTTTCCTAGAGCTGAAGTTACATTCGTGGCAAAACCCCCCAACCCTGCACAGCCTTCTCAAAGGCAGAAATGCTGCTGCACACAGGAGCCCTGAGCCCGCCCTGCCCAGGGCCGCGCTAGCGAGAACCCAGTGAAGGGAGAGACCCGGCTGGCGCGGGCAGCGAGGACGGCCGGAGCTGCAGCCCATGGCCGGCGTGGTCCAGCCCCGCGTGCCCCCCCTCCTCGCCACACGGACCCACAAGCACGCTTGGTGGCTGTGGGATGAAGAACCGATCCAGCTGAGCTAGCAACTTTTTGTTACTGGGTTATTTTTCAGCCAGTGCAGCATAAAAAGAACAAAAAAGAGGTGGGAGCAGAGGCCGGTTTAGCCATGATGCTGTTTAGTGCTGATGCTCAAATGGCATCAAACTGAACCGGGCGGTTTTGGCTCTGTGCACATGAAAACCATATCTCAAGACTTGGTGCCCCCATCCTTCCTCTTCCCGTCCCTGGCGGGACACAGGGATGGCGGTGAGTAGGTGTCGTGGCTCATCCCAAACCACAACTTCACCCGCAGAGAAAACACCAGGTCTCCTGACTGTAAGGCACCCGGGCTGTGCCATCTGCTGTGTTTGCACAGTCCTGAGCACGCCGAGCGCCCAAAATAAATAGCGGGGGGGAGTGAGGGTGCTGGACCTGATCATTGCGGGTGCTGACACCGTTTCTGAGAGCAGCACTAACATGCAAAAGTGCAGCTATTCAGCCTTGATTCACCATCGCTCCCTCACACCCAGGTCAGACAACGCTCTCGCACAAAGCCTGTCCGGGCGGTCAGCGTTGTGCGCACGGTGGGTGAGGACGTGCCACCTCGGCACCGAGTTCTGCTCTCGCTATGTCAGACGGGGGTGACACCCTGCCCTGTGACGACACGCCATCAGGGCTTTCAACCCCCCGGCAATAAGTTTATACCTCCTTTGGCACGGCTGTAGGGATGACAAATACGTGTGCATTGCTTACGCTTGCTGCAGGCGGTCTCTGAAGGCCTGAGTTCTTCCTAATCTTTTGCTTTTCCCCAAATAATAAAAAAGATTTCTCAGCCATCTTAAAACCTCTCGGGAGGCCTATAGCTTCAGACTCAAATTGCACCTTGAAAAGGTTTGTAGAAAACAAGTCTGCAAATGTATTTAGTGTATGAAAAATGATTTTCTAAAAAACATACAAGATGTTCTATTTCACCTAATTCTCTGTATTGATTTCTGTGGCATCATCTTCTTCCTTCTCTTTTTCTTCCTTTAATGCATTTCTATTTCTTCCGAACACACAAAAACCTGTTTCTTTTACAAAACAGAACAAAGAAGTTTTCCTTCCCAATCAGTAATTTTGTTTTCTTTTGTAATTGTAAAAAGAAACTCCTGAAAAATCAATATATCGTTGCCAAGTCATACACAACTGGGAATGGAGCAAGCTTAGTAAATAAAGGAAATTGCAATTTTTTCCTCTCTTTGGTCACCCTTCAGTACACTCAAGGTGACTGCCAATCTCTTCGGTGCTTCTGGTTTGCTCCCCCACCCCATCTATCCTCCCCTCCTCCCCGAAAATGTAAAAGTTAATCTCGGAGATGAAAAGAGACGTTTGAAGGGAATTGTTCTTGGAGTCAAAATTCCTGATGTCCTAAATTACCGCAACCCCCACCCCGAAGTGATTGGCTCCTTCGGGTAATCTGACCCCTCTCAATTAACTCGCACAGAGATAAAGATTGCTCATGCTAAAGTTGTCACATAACACCAGGCTTAGAAATTGGAAAATCTTGAGTAGAAGACAGATACCTGTTCGGCTGTATCAATAGTTTCAACATATATCAATATTTGTATCCGATTTACTCTCTTGATGTGCAAAACTGAGTGAATTTCTGCAAGGGCTTCTTGTTGAATAACCGCTTTAATTAAAATGGATAAAAGACCCTTTACCGGCTGAAGCTTTAGGAGAGCCAGGATCTGCGGTGCTTTCTCCAAGGCACGACTGTCATCTGCAAAATATACGCACGGAGTTTTGAAGCTCGGATGTGAGCTGCTTACAAACCCAGGAGAGGCAGAAAAAGATGTTTTACCGACTTGATTTGCACCTGCAATTAAACAGACACACAGGCTAGGCTAATTTACACTGAAACTTAATTGCAAGCATAAATCTTGTGTATACAAATGACGTATAAATAAAACCTCTCCTAGATATCCATGATCTCTTACACAAAGGAGCCAAGAGTCCCATATCTCCTTTTTTTTTCATGGTTATAGGTCTCACTTTGGGACACGGAATTACTTTAATGCATTTGTCTTCTTCCCTGAAAATACCTAGCTGTGGGATGTCAGAAAAATAAATCAGGATCCAATTTGTCCTGGAGTACCTTTAAACAGAGATGCTGTTAACAATTAATCAGCAAAAAGAGTGTGAAGAAACACAAGTGTGTGGGTTACAATTTATTAACCGTAATTCCAGCTTGTTTGAGCGTCCTGCAAAGGTGCTTGGCTGCTCTTGAGTTTTTGTGGAGGGGGCCAGGACTGAGTGTTATAAGGAAAGGGTCAAGGGATTATAGATTTGCCGAGGCCATTTTACTTTCTAAACAATATTTCCTGCGTGGAAGGCATGCTGAGACTCCAGGGGCAAGCAGCGCACAACTGGACCAGCGCTCTTTCTGTGAGGGGCAAGTTTTTGATGAAGCCCAAAGGAGAAGGCAAAAAAAGGGAACATCCAAAAAAGAACACAAAAGCACCCCAAGTTGGGTGTTCACCCTGAAAATGCCTCTCATGTAACGTGTTTCCATACCGGCTTGAATATTTGGGGATTTTGAGGAGCACGTATAAGGACACCAAATGGGGCTAGGACGTTGAAGGCTCAAGAGACCTAAAGTCATTCCGTGCCTGGAGCAGAACGGAGCATCACGGCCGCACTCTGAGTACTGCCGGTGTCTTCACGGAGACTCGGACTGGAACAAGACTGGATATTTTGAGGGCTGAATTTTAATTTCATTTTGTCACACGGCTGGTCAGTGAAGAGGCTGCAAGAGTTGTTTTGTTTCTCTTCCACAAAACGTGTTCTCTAGGTTTTTCCTACTCAGTTCCGAGCCTGCTGTTACTCTGATAAGACTGTTTATGGTGTGACCTACTTAACCAGAGCTCTGGTGGCTGGAGGCTCACAGTAGTGCAAAGACTAAAGGCCACAAACAGGAAAAGATATCATATGAAAAAAAAAAAAAAAAAAGTTTTCAGGCTTTTGTCCTTTACATGCTGCAAGGTGTCAAGCACTGAACCAGGGCCGAGACCATTGTTCAACCAACTGCTCTTTTCAAATGGAAATGTCTGCAAAAGCCATGTCAGCAAAAGGAATTCTTTGCTTAAACTGTGGCTCCTAGCTTATATCCTACAACAAAACCTGAGGCCTGTTAGTCCATACTTAGGACTTGTTACTAGGTTTTAAAGCTCCTTTCAGGCACAGTTTTACCCTAATCTGGCTGTATCACTAGCACGGGCAAGATTATGAAGCTGCAAGGTTATGTTGCCTTTGACTTGCGGATGTGTGTCAAAAGTCTGGTTTATAGTTTCCACCAGTGCAATTGTCTTTTTAAAAATATCTGTCTGCAGAAGGCACTGGAGCAACGCGGGGCTGGCTACGTCCACACAGGAAACGGGACCGAGGATTTCCAAAGCTCTGTTGATTTTTCAGCTTTCATGCTCTGAAGATATATTTCCTTTGAAGTGTCTCAAATAGGGTAGTATCCAATTATATTTGTAATCCCAATCTAATTCAATCAGGGACTCCAATTATAGCTGATCTGTCTCTTAATCTAGTTAAAGTCTGTAGAGTAGACTGCACCTTAGCTAACATAACTAAATTAACATTCAAGCTGTTGGACACTTGTAATCAGAGATAACCAAGTTACAGCCAGAACTAGCTGGAAAGCGAGAGGTTTGCGAGGGAAACGGGCTGATCTTCATTGAACGTCCAGACCCCGCATCAGTTCTACGCGCAGCTAACGCTCTGCCCAGCTCCTAATTATAAAGGGCCTTGAAAAGTACATCTGGGCTGAGCTAAATACAACTATTTTAGCCTGATGGAGTTGTTTTCTTCCTCTCAAAGGCTTCATCCCAGCCCCCCCAGCAGCGGGCTCGGGAGCACCAGTGCTGTGCCCCTTGCACAACTGCATCGCCTTGCAGCTCTCTGGAGCATGTGGCCCAGCAGCTGTTTGGCATCTTACCTGCTGATGGGGTGGCCACGGCACATCTGGAGCAACCAGGCAGACACCCAGGCCTCGCACAACCCCCCTCACCCGCACACCTCCCCGAAAAAGCCTCACCCAAAGAGCCCCCTGCTCTCGAGTGGACCGTGGGCGTTGAGGGACAGCAGGTAGGTGACCTGACGTGCATCGGTGACGCCCCGCGGTTGTGGTGCACCAGCCACACTACTGCAGGGAATAATCCGACGGCACGAAGGGGCTGTAGGTGTAAAAGCGGACGGATTGTAACAGAGCTGTCAGGGGAACGTTACGGATGGGGTAGCCTGCTAGCCAGTGCTGCTGCAGCCGTGCGACTTCAGCTCAGGAGGTAACTGGCCAATGTTAAACCAGCAGGTCCCACACCGGTTCGATCGGCCCCTGGGCATGGGGTTACAATGCAACAACCGTGCTTGGCAGGCAGGAATACGTCAGGGTTGTGGGGGTTTGGTTTGGTTGTTTGGGTTTGGGTTTTTTTAAATTTATACTCGAATTGGCTGGCTGAAGTGACCTTGGCTAACAAAACAGCAAAGATGTCCTATTGTATTTAATCATACTTGGGGGCAGCTATTAAATTTAATTAGTTCTGTCCCAGCTGCCAGTTGCTCGGCCTCAATGCATTTCCCCACCAATTCTGGCTCCCTCTTTCAGTTTTAAGGGCTGTACTTAAGCTGCCCTGATGAAGACTAAAGTCTGTTTCAACCATTCTGGGAGACAATGTGTGAACTAACAATAATTTCCTTGGTTTGAAGAGAAAATTGAGTAGCAATGCTGTCTCTTGCTGAAGTAGTGTCTGACAGCAGGAACACCTTCCAGAAAATGTCCGTTTACCCCAGTTTGGCCTGAACTTCTGATCTGACCTGACTTGTTTAGAAACGCACGTGCATTCTCTTAAATACAGTAATGACATATAAATGACCTATATGTTTAACAGAATGGTATTGGAAATTTCATCAAAACTGGATCTACGCATTTAAATCAGAATTTCTTGAGATAACATTACTTATGGCAGACAGAACATGCTACCATCTTCGACTCTTGGTGAAGAATTGCTCTGTAGGAAAGTTGGCACGAGGAGAAGGAAGGGGTGACTTTCTTCCAAACTTCACTCTCAGTACAAGATCTATAAATTCTGAAAATAGGATACCGCTCACAGTAAATTGTTCAGATGTTCAAGAGCCATCATAGTATATCCCCCCATTTCTCCCCTCATTCCTGGCATACAGTACTGAGCACGATCACTTTAGATATCTAAGTCATCATTCTGCGACTAAGCTAACATTTCACAAAGGAAAAAAAAAGAGCAATTCATAGATTTTGGTCCTTTTTTCTTTCAAGCTGTCATTGGGATAATTTTGTGTTGACTTCATTCTATTCATGATTTTAAGTGTTAATACTTTGGTTTGGTTTTTTTCTACTGCTTTCCACCCATAACAGTTGGAGACAGAGGGCTTGGGGATTTTTCATTTGTTGTTAATTTTTGTTATTTTTTAACTAAAAGCTGAGCCATCAAAGACCAGATGGCACCTCCAAAACCTGATAATGCTCTGAATCTCCACTAACAATTGGCTGTCAGTCCTTCAGTAGGTATGGCATGAACCAAATTCACCCACATGGAAGCTAGCCAAATTTTAGACTGGGACATAACTGACAAAAGTAATTGGAAAAACTGCTGTAGCAAAAGAAATGGAATTAGGTCTACAATGTCAGAAAAAAAAATATCTTACTAATCATAGTCGTAAAAGCAGAGAATGAGAGCTAATTTTACTAAGTAAAAGACCCCTGCTAAGTGGTGTTTTGACATCTGAAAATAATTCAATTTCGATCTTGGTGCTTCACTGACACGAACACGGAAAATTACAATTCTCTCTCGGAGCTGTTGTGTCAAGCCATCTCTGCAGCCGATCGCAGACACGCGAGCCCAGCTAACAGACTTTCTGTGGGAACACGGACCTGGGAAGAGACATTTGCAGCCAGGCTCTGCCCGTTGCTAGGACAGGCAATGTGCTCCATGTGCCTTTCCTGAGCTCCACTGAGGAAAACCCGATGGCACCCGGTATCGACCGATTGATTGTGAAGCAATACTACATGCAATTCAATCACAGTTACCTGAGACGATAAGGGTACGGGGAGAGTTGTCCTAATTTGTCACCTACTAAGTTGTATTTATCATTGCCATCTGATTAAATATTTCACCATCACATTCAGGTTTGGTTTTCACTGAAAAAAAATGATACCTCATAATCAAACCCCATTAGCCTAGTTCCTAATTTTGATGGGGATTTTCCACAGGCAAATGCAGCCCTTACGCTGCCGGCTCACAGGGGTTATTCGAGACCCTTACACCACTGCTGGCCCTACATCCCCCTGTAAAAAGGGATAATAATGAGACATCTCCAAAGGCTCCATTACAGCTTAGTGCTAAAAAAAAGGGTTTGTGTACCTTGTCTGGAAGGAAACAATCTCACAGGATTCCTGTTGCTATCCGTGATGTATCATTGGGTCATGAAATTCAGTGAAGACAGCACCGCAATGGCAGGTTACACTTACCTCTGATCTTAGGTTTATTCAGAAGCGAGTAAGTGTTTGAAAATGAACAAATACTGCGGAGTGGGGGGGATGCTATTCACTTAACACACAGTTAATCCATCCCTTGAAAGGGATTGTATTCTCGGGCAGAGCTGGATCTCTCATTCTCCAGACTGCATCTGCCACCTAACACAAAATATTACACAAGGACACTTCTCATGCTGTAAGAAATCGAGCCGATGATGTTTACTCTTGCCTAGATGAAACGCTCGGGCATTTTAACAAACATCCAGAGATGTGTTTGTTTACCTGCCTAGCCCACATGCCTCTCATTCCTCCCGGCTGGGGAGCCAGCCGTGGCTCTTTCCAAAGTGACAATTCCGATGTTACCCCTTCCCGGGCTTGGGAGAAACGAGGTTTGTTTGAAATCACGTTCCTTCCTGCATCTCCAGTCAGCGCACCTTGGGTAAAATGCATTTTGGAGGTGACAGCCTAGAACCCACGGGAATCAGCAGTGCGTTCGTGGCACTGTGAGGGTGGTATTTCTGCAGTGTATAAACTCTTAGGTCTGGCACCATTGTCAGCCTGAGCACAAGAGACGGTGTTTACAAGAGGGAGGGGAACTACCACTTTTTTTTTTTCTTGTTACACCCCATGTTGTCTCCTTCACCTTTCCCTTCCGAAATGGAGGTGTGAAAATCTTGCCACCTCAGAACACCTCCTCCCCTCTTCAGTCTCACCATCGATGTCTGAATATTATTCCTAAAACATAATCATGTGAAATAATGCAACCGCCTCACCGTAATCCCAGCTAACGGAGCTGGAGTGAACAGAGGGCGTGGGGCCGTCAGATGACTATGCAGAGTCACAACCGCTAAAGCAGGAGGCTTGCTGCTGTCGGAGCGTTTCAAAGCAATATAAACGGCTGCTCACGCTTAACAACTAGTTATTAATTAATAACAGTTCCCTGATGCTGTTACATGGACACTGTGTTTGTTTAGTAATGGGAGGAAAATATGACGCTTTGCTGCAGCTCTTCATTACTGCTTTACTTAATATTTTTGCTCTTAAATATTTAGGACCAAGTGCCTAGATCCCTTCAAAAGAACTGACATTAAAGATTTTAGAGCAGTGATAAAAAACCGGGAAGCAAATTCAGGAGAGTTTCTACATTTAACCTGAAGCTTATTAATGACCAGGTGTCCCCGTAGTGACATTGCCCTGCAAACATGTCTAAAGAAGGGCCGTTGCTCGCGGGAGGGCAGTTGTGTTCGTACTAGCAATTCCCCCACGGAAGGTACCTAAGCTGTATTGTGGCTGTATTAACCGCAGCTGCACTAAGAGCATCACCAGGTCAAGCAGCAAGTTGTTCCCCCAGTAGTGGGCGAGGGAAGCCTCTTTCCAACGGCTTGTGCTCCATCCTTCTCCCACTCCCCGTGTTTTCCTTGCTCAGCCCAGCACCCACAGCCCGCGTGGGTGCCTGGTGCCGGTGCGAGTGTGCAGATCTGGGGCGACGACTTGGCTGATGGGCCAGCGGTGCGTAGGTGCTGTCTGGCTTGCTGGCTGCATGTGGGCAGGGTTCGAACCACAATTCTGTCAAGGAGGACGTTAATTTGGATCTTTCCTCCCTATCCAGATGCTGATTGTCACACAACTTGGACAAACTCGTGTCTGAAACGGTTCCCCTACTGTCAGGTTTGACTGAAGTGGTCACCGGGTTCAAAAAAGGAAGATGGATGGATGGATGGATGGATGGATGGATGGACCAAGGAAAAACATAACCCTTATTTTCTGGCAAAGGAGGAAGAAATAAATCCCTTAATTGCCATAGTTATAATGGTATAAAAACTGTTTCAAGAGAGTGTCTCCTAGTTTTGGACTCAGTTAGTCTTGTCTAGAGGAGTCATAAGTACTTACCACGATGCAATTTAATATACTTATTAACCGCCTCTGAGTTTGAATGTCTGGTCTCTGCATTCAATCTTGATTAACTGGCCCAACAACGAACGCTAATTACCCGGATTTACATTGCCTACAGAGCCATGGTCAACTTCATATCAGCAAACTTGAGGCTTCCTAACCATGTTCCAACAGGGTAACGTTCAAGTTGTCTTCCCTGCAGTGGAGATAAGCCCCGAGAGCCTACGCTGGGGGATTTACCTGGCCAAGAGCCGCAGTAAGGAACAGGGAACACTACAGGAGCAAAGGCAACTGCTGTGCCTCAAAGTATGTCCCTTTCTTGTCCTCTTCAAACTACACAGAGGTAAGTAATACATAGGTGCAACTTAGGAAAAGGCATTTTTATTTACATTTAAATTCTGAATTTTGAAGAACAGATGAACTGTTTTTAATTTGTGTGTTCTTCCAGGCACTAAAGCTGATCAGAGGAGGACAGCACAGGATTTAAGACGGTGTTCCTTACCTTGGTGGGACATAGTAAGCGTGCATATGGAGATATATATGCACACATACAAATGTGTATGTCTAGTATATATATTTTTTTTATATATATATTTCCCCACAAACATAGTGATCAGAGTTTCCATAGTCATAATCATTTTGCAGTGACATTCCTGAAGACAGGAATTTCCCAGGCTGGGCAGAGCCGTGGTTCCTGCTGCTGGCCACAGCGTCCTGTGGCAACGCGTTCCGGGTGCTGCTGGGGCTGGGTGCTCAAAAAGCCTTTTATCAGCCCCGAGGGTGGGGCTGGGCTGCTGCTGGACGTCTGCCTATCAAGGATGATGCCTCCTCTCTGTTGGTGGTAGAAGATTGTTCCTCTGGACCTTTCTTAAAAAAATAAATAAATGTCAAGCCTGAAAAGGAAGCCTGCTATTTTTCAAATCCAGAAGCTGTAATCATGCTAATCCATATGATCGTGCCAAAGCTAAGCAACATGCCTCTTGCATATGATGTAATCACCCAGCGTAGCCTATTTATAATCACCCCTGGCTGGGGCCACCTTCCCCGAAAAATATCATCAGGAGACTTCTTCCTTGGTCACGCTCCTCTTCTTCCTCCCTATATTTTTCAGCCAGCTGTGCTTTTCTTCCTACTTTTGCTGTCTTCCCAGCCTTAAACACAGCAACGTTCCTTGCTTTTTTTATTTTTCATTTTAAACTAAGTCTCCATGTCTTCTGTTCTTTCAATGTGTTATAGCCATACCGAGTGAAATCCCAGTCCTCTGAAATCAATACCAAAACTTCCATTGATTTCATATAATATATTCTTTTAAATTCAGAACAAATGCTCCACATGAGTCGTCTATTTTAAATATGGATCTACTGTACAGGGCTGTCTGTCTCTCAGCTTGATACATAGAACAGCATGTTTAATAAATTCGCTGGTGTGGGTTGGTAGCATTATGTGTAATAAATGAAAATCTGTTGGTTATACTGAGCATATCAAGTGTAAAAGGAGAAAATTCATCAATGTAAATATCTATCTGTGGATCAATTGGTATCAATCTTGTTTAACAGTCTATCTCCTCGGGACACACTTTGGAAACAAAGAGCATTTCAAACTGCTGGTTAAACAAACACATATATAGAAGCTCTTTGGGCAACATGGGGGTGGAGTAATCGCTAGATAAAAATGGTCAGAGTGGTTTTAAATACCCGTTAATCTCTTCTATTTTATATTAGTAAACACAGAGTTTCTCCTGATGTACCATGTCCATTTAAGTGCATCAAGAGTGAGGGTTTGTAAAACCATTATCTGCTTGCAGAGGAAACAGCAAGGAAAGTGGCCTGAAAAACAAAATTTGTCCCCTGACCTCCATGTTCAATAATTGTCCAAGGAGGAGGGCGATACCTTCTGCTCTGCACGGGTTTTTCCAAGGCTTGTATTATCCTTAGCTAAATAAATCCCCTTATGAGACACTATAAAAACAAAACAAAACCCTGAGTGGATATATAACTAATTAGATCACGATGTGCTGTTTACCTTGGTCTACAACGTTACGATATTTTCACGGCCATCCCATGCAAACTACAGCTTCCCCCCTTCTCAAGCATCACAAAAAAAGACATAAGCCTGAGCAGTACCATGGACACTTGGCATCACCCCATGCCCAGGCACAAACTTTAGAATATAATAAATGTTGTACAAACCCCAGGGCTTTTGCCGGGTAAAAGTGCCGGTAAAGTAACCAGTAAAATGATACTGTGGTGTTGTGCAATGTTCTGTGGCAACCGTGTGGCCTCATTCCGTAGCATTGCTTCCTGCCGTCTCGTTAAGATTTGGGTTTTCCATCCTGCATCGCCCTCCTGAACCCCACGTCATCTCGGATGGACGTTTATCCTCACAGCAGCTCTGCAGCTGGGGAAATGTCATCCTCAGCTCACAAGTGGGAAACTGAGGCACAGACCCGGGTAAATTGTTTGCTGATCAATGCAACGGCAAGTGCGTGTTGAGTCCGACTGCGACTGAGCCTAGATCTTCCAAAGGCTTACCTAGTGCCCTGAAACGCTTCCCTAGTGCCCTGCTGCTCCGAGTCAACAAAATCATCTCTGCACCAAATCAATCTCTCTCCAATGCCCTGAGCAACTCATTGCAGTTCTCATAAGCAGACCTGGGAGCGGAGGTGTTCTACATGCAAACAAAAAGAAACCGTGTCTCCCACAAAGATTTTGCAATCCACGTCTCCATATTTTCAAGGATCCTCACATTTTTTGCTTATGCAAGGTCCAGCTGGCTTCGGTGGGGATGGGGAGGGGAGGAGGTGACTCTGTAACACCCGGGAGCTTTACAGCAAAGTAAATCCCAGCCTCGGCTGAGCCGGGTCCCGCCGCAGTGTGCCACAAACACGGGCCCCCCCGCCGGAGCAGGGCTGCGCTGGGTGCGCTTTATCGCGGAACCCGGCAGCAGGAGCGGGCAGTGAAAATGAAAATGATTGCGGGGTGCACTGCAGTCAGCGCAGTACAGGCACACGCTTCCAAAGCGTCGTTTTGTCACTTGCTTCGAGTTTTTCTCATGAGTCTTTTACACGTCTAACGCTTTTATTTGCCGTTAAAAATACTATGGGGTCGATTTTGTCGGCTTCCCAGAAAGTGAGACTTAAAAGCAGTCTTTAAACAAACCAGCCAACACCGAGCATAATTACGCGCCGTCTGGATCCGCTTTTAAAGCCCCTTAACTCGCCCACAGCACCGGGAGACCCCGGGCTCGCCCCTCCGGACAATCAGTGCTCTTTCCTCTTCCACCTTATCTAACGACAAAGGGAAGAATTAGCATTGTCCCGCGCTTCTGCTTGCTTTGGGGAGGGGGGAAAAAAAAAAAAGTTTTTTAAAAAAACTCTTTCAAGCACAATAGAAAAAGCGCAGGTGAGATAACAAAGGTATTGTCCCTCGCCAGCCGGGGAAGCCGAGCTGCCGGCTTGCTTGTTTGTTTACTGCCAGAGCGGGACCCTGCCCGGGTCCGGGGGGCTCCGGGGCGGCCCCATCCCCGCGGGGCACCCGCCTTTGTGGCCGGGCCGGGCCGGGACTACATGGCCCAGCGTGCCCCGCTGCGCCCGGATCAATGGCCCTTATTTGAATAATCTGTGAGCCCTTGGACTCAGGCCAATCAGCTGTCAGGGACCCATGATAAATCGCAATGCATTATTGATAATCATAATTACTCTGACATGCGCATTCCGCCCAATGGGGGTAATTTCCCAACTCTAGGAATTTGTTGTGAAGAGGAAAATAATTGCTACTATTTTGCTCCCGATGCTGGTGCACCATGTCGCGACGGAAGCAGGCGAAGCCCCAGCACATCAACTCCGAGGAGCAGCCCCCAGATGCTGCAAGTGGTAAGGCGCGGAGCCGCGGCGGGTCCCAGCTGCGCTGGTGCGCGGAGGGGGCGGCGAGGGGCGCTTGCCGGGGGGGTCCTTCACCCGCGTGCTTCGCCCCTCGCTCCTTTTCCCCGCGGGCTCTGCCGGGGGCCCGACCCCCAGCTCCCCGCGGGCTTGGGGGGGGCGTATTTAAATCCCCGCGCCCCTGCGGAGCCCCAGCGCGGTGGTGATCCGCGGGGCCGAGCGGGGCACCGGCCCCTCGGTATTTGGGGGGGGTTGGGGGGGGCTCTGTTTTGGGCTGCTGCGGGGCGCAACTCTGCATGGTGCTGCTCGAGGGGTCCCTTGCCGGGCTGGCGGTCCCCCAATGCCCCGCTCCCCCCCGGAGCCCCCGCTGCCGCGCTGGGGGTGCAGCCTCACGGGAGGTGAACCCCAAAGGCTCCCTACGGTGGGGGAGATGGGGGGGCGGCAAACAGGAGGGAGGAGGAAGGAATTGCAAAGTCTTTGCAAGGGTAGGAAATGGCTCGAGTTTGGCTTTCCCGATGTATTTAACACTTTCTCGGTAGTTATGAGGATTTGGGGGG